>OZ038437.1:17635858-17898358 GCA_964036275.1 Litoditis marina | reverse complement strand
ACAGTTTTTGTGTTTATTAACACTACTACCGCCTTGACATTGAATAGAACACAGCAGAAAACAAACAATTTTCCCACGCTGAAAAAACCAATTCCAAAACCAATTCCAAATATTATTGCTGATATTCAAAAAACCAATTCAATTCAATTCTAATTTTTCTGGATTTCAAAAAAAAACCAATTCAATTCAATTCTAAGGAATTGGTTTTACACAAAAACCAATTCAATTCAATTCTTTGGAATTGGTTGTACAAAAAAACCAATTCAATTCAATTCTTTGGAATTGGTTTTCAATTCTTTTCAATTCCAATTCCAATTCAATTCAATTCCTTAACCACTCTACTTGCTCCATGCGACAAATGTCTTCCACTGTATGATGCGCAAGGTATGTTCGAGAGATACCGTACCTTCAAAAAACCGTTCTCCAACAATCAAAATCATAGTAAGACATCCAATTGTTTCCCAATGAAGTAAACATTCTACAAACTTACATATGGAAAATTAAAACAAATTTCACTAAGCAATGAAGAGGTGAACTTGACCATTTTCACTGTAACGCAATCAGAGTTGATTCGTTTATTTTCATGTCAGGTTTTTCAATCTACTTTTTTTGAAGGTTAGAAAAATACTTTGGTATTTTTATTGTATGTTCATGCGTTTTCGTACGTAACCCATCATTGCGGTGTCATTTACGCAAGCCGCTTCTCTCAGAAAACAAAATAACATACAGTGATGAAAGTTGTGTGTGTTTCATCCTGGTTGTTGAACTCAAATGGCACATTCAGAGAGGAAGTAACTTTTGAGCATTATCGTTATTTTCCAGTCGAACTCAATAACCGATTGAAGTCCAAAAAGGCGAATTTCAGTTATCACTATTTTCACGATACGTTGGTAGGCTGTTAAAACGCATTAATATGTACAGGATACAACTGCGTATCATTTCGTCATCAACGAATCGTTGTGTGGCAAGTTTTCGTCAACCATGTATAACATACTACAACTGCTATAGTCTGTTTCACGGAACAATAGCCCTCTACAGAAAGATTATAAAACTTTTAGGTAAATTTATCATATCTTGTAGGTGTTGTACATAGTTTAAACTTTGTGATTTCGTTTTCCACTTTGGGTACTATAAGCATACAAAACAGTAAATCTTAAATTCAGTTTGTTGACTAGATAAATGCGTTTGAATTTTCGAAAGATTAATACTGTAGAAAGTCATCGATTGGTGAAACGAACTATATAGGGCCGCCAAATCTATAAACTTTGTCTCGCCGGAATCGAACTTGCGAGCAAAAGATTCATAGCTGGGCGCTGACTACCACATCAGAAGAGTATATGAACAACGAGCTTTCCAATCAAATAGACGTTTCCGCACACAGCCAAAATTGAGATATACCGTACCCTCGCGCCCTTTCCGTTGACAACGACAGTAGGCGCCGCAGGATAAGACTAGGAATATAAACACGCCGTATAGTAATGCAACTAGTACTAAAACAAGAAGAAAACAGAATACAAACGTTTCATTTGAACTGTGTCGATCTGATGAAACTTCACTTTCCGTGTATACTTGGAACACATCTACATCCGTCGTACGAACACACTCCAACCCCGCTTCCGTACTGAAACGAAGATTATTCTGATTCACTATAGGGAATATAATCGTTGTCAACGGAAAGGCGGGAGGGTACTGTATATCTCACTTTCCGATGTGTACGCACACATGTATTAGATTCCAAAGCTCGGCGGCTATGTGCTTCAATAGCACAGTGGATTGCGCCCTGCTACAAAACTTTTGGTCGCAGGTTCGATTCCGGCAAGAGACAAAAATTTATAAACTTGGCATTCACTATACGAGTATTATAGTTGCAGTTTGATCAGTATGTACAAGACACTTTTCGGATGACGACTGAAATGCAATGGGTTAAAACTACATTACCGCGGTTCTGACTGAGATGAACACTCAGAACGATTAGCGCCAATTTTCTGGAATTGGCCAGCTACAAAAACGAGAGAGCATGCAGGTCAATGCCGCGCAGACCGGCCAAGACAGTCTGCGTCTCTCTGACCTGCACACTCTCTCGTTCAGCCAATAAAAATGTGGCTGGCCAATTGGCTGGGAATTGCCTGAGCAGTACCCACCAGACAAGATACAACTTTTTTGGCACGTTTCCGAGGTCTGAGTGGGAATCGCGGAAACTATATACTCTGTTTCACCAGTCGATGTACTGCTACAGTAATCCGTCAACTATTTAGGAGGCTTTTTATAATGAATAATTCATTGTATGGGTTCGAAACTTCAGAGTTTGTAGTAGTAAAGGTGCAGAATACCGTACCAAAATTTGGAATCTATTCAAAAAGTCCAACATACAAAACTTTGAACTGGAAGTTTGAGCGTATTACTGTAGAGGTTTATAAGTGGGTGAAACCAAGTATACCCAACATAACGGTTGCGTGCGCCAAAACAGATCATTTTCACTCGAGCAGTCCTTTCATATTAAAGAAGACCGGAACACAACTTGGGCAGAAGTTTGGTGTCGAGCTGCTTCAAACTGTACTGAGATCAGCGAGCACCAATAAGCCGTATACTAGTTTGATAAGTCCACGTGACATTCACATGAACTAATCAAAAGTAGGATACAGCAGCTTGGCGAGGAACCAGGTTTCTCTCCGGTCTCCTTTAACTTCTCTTTCTGCCCCTCTTGAAAATAATAACGACTCACACAACTTTGTTGGCATCTTTCGATGGCATTTTGTCGTTGCTCTCCTCCACTAGAGTAGCCATCGCAGGCGTCGCCCTGCACTGAAAAAAAAGGAAATACAACTGAACATTGGGGTTTAATGAGTTTTTTCTCTTGTTCTTTTGCTATCTTTCCAAATATTGGTTCAACAAACCATTCTGCTCTGAAAGTGTTTTTTCTTTGAATACAAACTCAATAGCAAATAGTATTACTCGGCAATTTCATCCCATACTGCGTCTCTCAACTTGCGCTCCATTTCGCAGCCAATGCTGTGGGGGCAGAAACAAATCATACGTTTGGAAGAGACGCAGGCCGGGATGTTCATGCATACGGCCTTCATTTACCTGTGACCGTAGCCATAATTAGAAAGAAGAAGGCAAGAATGATGGTTGGGTTCATTATGGTGATCTTTGACCACCTGTAAAGGAGAAAAGTAACAAGCTAACACATTGAACACGTGGGAATTTCAGGTTCTCTAATAAGAGGGAGACAAAAGGAAAGAGAGGGAGGGTGAATGAGAAAGAGAGCTAAAGAGAGGGAGAGAGAGAAAGACAAAGACAGAGATAGAGAGAAAGAGAGGGAAAGAAAGAGAGAAAGAGAGAAGGCTTGGAAAATCTTCAAAAACGGGCAAGAGCTGGCTGTCGAATCATCTTTACCCTCCTTTTAAATGGAATCTTTGTCGGTGAATTTGTATTCCAGGGAGAAAAAGAACGAACACAAGCGACAAAAATCTGCTGTGAATTAATTGAGACACTCTTTTGGCTTCGAAACTGTCATTGCGGAATACATTATTGAAGAAATGGACTGAATTCCTGTTTTCAAACTGTTAGAATAGAAAGGACCGTTTCTCTATAATTTGGACTGGTTGAAAAACGTGAAAACTCAGAATTTCGCTTTTATATTGTACTGGGGGCCCTTAACTTTTCCCACATCTTTGTGATAATGCAGAAGAACAACATAAAACTAAAAACTGATGTTATTTTACGGAAAGCTGAAATGAATGAAATGATTTCCTCTGTTAAAAAAAAAGAGAGAGAGAGAGAGAGAGAGAGAGGGAAAGAGGAGAGAGAGTATTAGAGAGAAGGTGAGATAGTCAGATGATCAACTTTCCACGCCATTTCGGTTACGTAAGGATACGTGCTCATAACCGCATGTAGTTCACTCAGTTGGTTATGTAAAAAGTGAAGTTAGTTAAATTTTTGTAGTTGCAGCGCCAAACTTGATGAAATATCAGTTGTCGTTAATGAAATAGTGGTGAATTCTATATGTAACCGGGTTTTTTGGTAACCGTTTTTCCGGTTACTTCGATAATTAACCGGTCGGAAACCGAAAATGAAAAACCGGTTATCTGTTTTTCCAACGCAAAATGTGGTTTTCACCGTTTGTTTGTACGGTAACCGGATTTTAGTTTCACGTTACCTACCGGTTACTTGTGAGGTAACCTGAAAAAAGGGTTACCAAAAACCGGTTAGGTACCTAAAAAAAGGTTAGGTTACCTAAAAACTTGGTTAGTTGTAGAAATGGCCTAAATTTGTTTCAGGTTAAGATGTTGAATACTCCAATTTGAAATATAGATTCACTATTTCCGAATTGAATTTTTGGATTATCTTGAATTGCGTTAGAAATTACGCTGGGTTGTTCATACTTTTACGCTGCGTAAAATTGCAGTTGCATCTGACTGCAGCGGCAATTTGCAGCAACTGCAAAAATGTTGCAAAGCGACTGCAATTGCAGCCAGATGCAGCGTAAAAAAGTATGAACGTAGCCTCAGAAAACAGAATAAGATACAGTGATGAAAGTTGTGTGTGTTTCATCCTGGTTGTTGAACTCAAATGGCACATTTAGAGAGGAAGTAATTTTTGAGCATTACCGCAACTTTCGAATCGAACCAGATAACCAGATATTTGAAGTCCGAAAAGGCGAATTTTATTTTTAACCATTTTCACGATACGGGTAGGCTGTTAAAACGCATTCAAATGTACAGGATACAAATGCGTATCATTTCATCATGAACGAATCGTTGTGTGGCAAGTTTTCGTCAACCATGTATAACATCTACAACTGCTATACGGCCGCCAAATCCTCTGAAGCCTGAACGCTAGTAGATAGGCGAGGAAAAAAACCCAATGTTGATATCAACTAGGGAATCTACTAGCGTTTCGGGTTACGGTAGTTGAAGTACTGACGCGGGCCACATACTCTTAAATTTCATAATGAATGTTAGAAACTTGATAAATCAAGCTCTTGCCGAAAATAAAGTACTTAAACTAAGTACTTTTATACATTTAATGCCCTTGTGCAACTATTGTTGTTGGGCAATTGCGAGTTCGTAGTAAAACTATCCTCATACGGGTACCCCCACACATGGTGGGCACCTGCGGTGGCAGGGTAAAAATCCCTCCTTCCTCCCCACGTGGGTCACGGGTTCGGTCATTGGGTCATAAGGATTGAAAGCACAGCAGAATCATAGGAAAGTCCCCTCGTCAACCCCGATCACTAAAGAGCTTGATCCAAGAGACATCTGACGTGGTTAGGTAGTCGTCATTTCGAGGAGCTCGATAGAAAGGGCATCAGAAAGTCTTAGATGGCAAAAGGGGACGCGCGTCAAAAATTGGAAAGAGCCTTTGTCCTCAACTCTTTGCGGCTTGAATACAAGTTCTCTTATTCCGACTTGGTTAGGTAGTCATCATCAAGTAGAAATATGTAGACAGGCAAGAGTCTCAAGGGTAACCAATAACTGTGTCACAAGTGGCCGATTGAACACAGGTCACCAATCAATACCGTGGTTTTGGGTATTTTGTGAAAGGAGACATATGAACAACAACACACAATATAACATAGTCAGGAACGCACTGCTTACGGACAAGGAAATGAGAATGAATAAATCTACTAATTTCGTCTAAATATACCTAGGTAGATACACATAAGCAGCACGCACCATTTTGAAGCTTGAGCGAATTCGAATACAGCTGCCCTATAAACGACAGTGTGTCGTATCTAGTACAGGTTACTCGAATGCCGCAAGCGTGGGAATATACGATATAGCCGCGTGAATACCGTAAGACCTTGGAAAACTACTAGATTATTTTTCAGAGCTAGCGTATCTACTAGCGTTCAGGCTTCAGAGTCTATAAATTTTGTCTCGCCGGAATCGAACCTGCGAGCAAAAGATTCATAGCTGGGCGCTGACTACTACATCTGAAGAGTATATGAACAACGAGCTTTCCAATCAAATACACGTTTCCGCACACAGCGAATATTGAGATATACCGTACCCTCGCGCCCTTTCCGTTGACAACGACAGTAGGCGCCGCAGGATAGGACTAGGAATATAAACACGCCGTATTGTATTCTGTTTGCAACTAGTATTAAAACAAAAAAAGCAGATTACAAACGTTTCATTTGAACTGTGTCGATCTGATGATACTTCACTTTCCGTGTATACTTGGAACACAATTACATACGTCGTACGAACACACTCCAACCCCAAATCCGTTCTGAAACGAAGATTATTCTGATTCACTATAGGGAATACGAGTATTAGAGTTGTAGTTTGATCAGTATGTACAAGACACTATTCGGAGGACGACTGAGATGCAATGGGTTCAAACTACATTACCGTGGTTCTGACTCTGAGATGAACACTCAGAACGATTAGCGCCAATTTTCCGCACTTGGCCAGCTACAAAAACGAGAGCGCATGCAGGTCAATGACGCGCAGACAGGCTAAGACAGTCTGCGTCTCTCTGACCCGCACACTCTTTCGTTCAGCCAATGAAAATGTGGCTGGCCAATTGGCTGGTAACTGCCTGAACAGTACCCACCAGACGGGATAAAACTTTGTTGGCACGTTTCCAAGGTCTGAGTGGGAATCACAGAAACTATACCCAAACATAACGGTTGCGTGCGCCAAAACAGATAATTTTCCCTCGAGCAGTCCTTTCATATTAAAGGAGACCGGAACACAACTTGGGCAGAAGTTTGGTGTCGAGCTGCTTTAAACTGTACTGAGATCAGCGAGCACCAATAAGCCGTATACTAGTTTGATCAGTCCACGTGACATTCACATGAACTAATCAAAAGTAGGATACAGCAGCTTGGCGAGGAACCAGGTTTCTCTCCGGTCTCCTTCAACTTCTCTTTCTGCCCCTCTTGAAGATAATAACGACTCACACAAAGATCTTGGCATCTTTCGATGGCTTCTTGTCGTTGCTCTCCTCCACTAGAGTAGCCATCGCAGGCGTCGATCACCACTTGCACTGAAAGAAAATACAACTGAACATTCGGCTTTGATGAGTTTTTTCTCTTGTTCTTTTGCTATCTTTCCAATTATTGGTTCAACAAACCATTCTGTTCTGGAAGTGTGTTTTCTTTGAATACAAACTCAATAGCAAATAGTATTACTCGGCAATTTCATCCCATACTGCGTCTCTCAACTTGTGCTCAATTTCGCTACCAATGCTGTGAGGGCAGAAAAAGATCATACGTTTGGCAGAGACGCAGGCCGGGATGTTCATGCATACGGCCTTCATTTACCTGTGACCGTAGCCATCATTAAAAACAAACAGGCAAGAATGATGGTTGGGTTCATTATGGTGATCTTTGACCTGTAAAGCAAAACAATATAGAAGTACACTTTCAACATGTTAGAATGTAGTGCTTTCATATGCGAAAAACGAGAGAGACAGAAAGAGAAAGAGAGAGAAAGAGAAAGTCAGAAAAAGAGAGAAGGCTTGGAAAATCTTCAAAAACGGGCAGAGCTGGCTGTCGAATCATCTCCACCCTCCTTTTAAATGAAATCTTTGTCGGTGAATTTGTATTCCAGGGAGAAAAAGAACGAACACAAGCGACAAAAATCTGCTGTGAATTAATTGAAACACTCGTTTGGCTTCGAAACTGTCATTACAGAATACTTATGGAGAGAAAGTATTGAATTCCCATGTTCAAACTGGTAAGGTTAAGCAGAACAATGAAAAAAGAAAAACTGAGTTTATTTCACAGAAATAACAGAGCAATGAACATGCTGTAATTTGAGAGGTCGTCACTTGTCTCGGTTTTAGTTTCTGCTTCTGTAGAGGTATATAGTCGTCGCCAACGGAATAGCTTGAGGGTACTGTATATATCACTTTCCGCTGTGTACGGACGCATGTCTTTGATTCCAAGGTCTGCCCGTTATGTTCTCTAATAGCGCAGTGCTAAGCTCCCTGCTACGAATATTTTGCTCGCAGGTTCGATCCCGGCGAGAGACAGAAATTTATAAATTTGGCACCCACTATACTGTGAGTTAATTGCATACTGAAGTGGAACATTTTGAACACAGCAGAACTCAGAAACGTGCAATGGTAGAGTGCAGGAGTGGCTGAGTTTCTCTCTCTCACAGACAAAATTTTTACAGAACGCTTTCTAGCGAGTTTCAAATTGTGTTGAAAAAACTAACATGTTGCAAAGTCCACTCGAAAAGTATATGAGCCTACGCCTGTTTTCCACGAAATTCTCTTGAATACACGGAAAATGCACTTGTTGGCAAGATTTTCACCGTGACAAACAGGTTTTCACGTACTTTACGTGAATTTTGATAGTTTTTTCCCGGGATTCATTTTATTGCACGAAGTTTCACAATCTGGTCCTATTGCTTGGATGAATAAACTATGGATTTAGAGGCACATAGCACATCGTTCCGAAAGGTAACCATAGTTGTTTTTATGTTTGCTATTTTTCTAATTTTTCTCTACAATCAACTTTCACTGAGAATAATAAACTGATATTTTTGTTAGAGAATGTAAGATTGTTATTTAAAGTATTCCATGAAGTTTAGGCTTTTTGTTTAAAGTTATTCTGAAACTGCTCAACCCGTAAGAATATAACACACTATTCATGTTGCGCTAGAATAACATTCGAATCAAGTAGTTGGGCTTGAGTTTATTGAGGTTGTTCAATAATTCAATGAAATGTTCATTTCAATAATTTAATGAAATGAACTTTTAGTTTCTCAAGATTACTTTTTTTAATAATCACTTTTCACAGTGTCTCCCTCTACCCAACTGCGAAAAATATCAAATAATCCCAGAAGATTGTGTAATTTCGGGAAATGTTCTATGTTACACCAAATACAAGGTAAGTTCGAAAAATCAATAGTCAAGCACTTAAACAAATCTCATGAATCTCCACAGTGTAGTTTTTGAAAACCACTTAGCCCGTTCTTTTACTGCAAACTATGGTAATTCCAGGCCATTTCAGAGGAAAATTATAGTTTGGACGAATAAACAATCTATCGGCTTCTGAATATTGAAAAAACGGAACTTTTTCTGCAATCTGATGTGAAATAAAATGTTTCACGTATCTGGCACAAAAAACTGTTGTTTTTTCGTTTAATAGTCACATATTACTATTATTACTAATTAATGGTTCTTCCAGCGTCTCCTTTTCAATCATTCCTCAAAACTGCTTCTTCTTCCCACAACACTCACCAAACAAGGATTTCTCATCATCCACAAAACTTGCGATTCAGGTATTGTTGAAATTATTATTATTGATTATGAAACACTAATACTTTTATAGAAAGTAAGAGAATCACTGTTGTATCCTGACACAAGTTGTGATTCACGAAATTTTTCGGAACAACAAGATCAAACTATAAACACATAGGAAAAGAGCAACATACGGAAAAAGCGGGCCCGGTCTTAAATGACAATGAATTCTCTCTCACTCTTTGTCGCTACAAATCTGAAAGTAAAAACTGGCCATTCAAACTGGTTGTTAAACTAGCCTCGTTTCTCTCTGAAAACTTGTTCTGGAACAGAAAAGATCGTTACTTTTAGAATAGTACATTCCACTTATCGATTATTTCTAGGGTTCTCTCTGAAAATCAATGAAATCATCTCTCTATCAGTGCAAACGACCACCTATGTGAAGCGAAAAGTGAAGAAATGGGTTCGTTGGGAAAATTATTTGAAAACTTTGTTTCAGTTGACATTTATTGAGGTCAGCAAAGTTTGATAGATTTTTAATGCTTTACTAATGGTCTTTTCGCAGTTAGGCGTAAAATATATTTTACAAAAGTTTGTAAGTTTTTTGTTATTGATTCTCTGTAAAGCTCATTATTCAGCGTTGCTGTCGCATGAAGTTGAAGTTTTCCTTTGGTTCTTTGTACATTTTCCTGATGGATGACGATATACGGAGTTGGAAGTCTCAAATCGAAAACGTCTTCTACGGAGTGTCGCCCGAACCGACCAACACCATCCACGAATTTTCGCTGAGAGAGACGGAAGGTAAGAAAATTGTAGTTTACTCAAGGTTCTAAAAGTTAGAAAAATGTATTAAGTGGTAGTTCTATCAATGTGGAATAAGTTAGAAAGCTTAAGTTGTTCCATAAGTTGTAGTTTTTTAAAGTAAAAAGTTAGAACAGTTCGGTTCAGCTCGGTTTGAACGTGACAGCGATTCACAACCACAAAGATAGTTACGGCTCGACAGTGTCTAAATTTTCGTTATAGTTCATTTTGATAGTTGCAATAATTTAAGAATTTCAACCAAAATCAACGCGATCAAACTACAAGAACATCGCATTATACTGTGTGTTTTCTTCGCAAATAACACTACATTAAAATAACACTTTTCTATCGTATGTATCATTATGCTGTTAGTCAATTGCACAGTCATGTGCAACATGTTGAAGACAGCAGAACTTCAAAACGTGCAATAACAAAAGTGCACGATGCTTCGTTAGAATGCTAATTTCAAGTGATTATACATTTTACTACTTGTTTATTCTTGTCATTTCAGTCTCGTACAGAAGTGAGGTGCCAGTTTCCAACAGAAGTTTCGATCCAGTTCCAACCGCTCCCTGTGTGACAGTTTCTTTTGTCTCTGCTCGATCCGCAATTGACTGCTCGTCTGAGAACTCGAAATTCTTTGAGGAGGAATGGGAGGAGGTATAGTCGTTTCCATTCCTACTGGGATTTATACAGTAGTTGAGCTGTTCTACACTGAGATCTTCGTTTACTTTATAGCGGGGAACACCAGAAAAAAGCTATTAGGTCCCAAACCATATAAGACGCTGCAATAGACCCCACAAATTGTGTATGACGACGCATAAAAAAAAGAGTGATTCGAGTTGATTTCGTTTTCTGTGAAACTTTAGTTTAAATACAAATAATACTCATAGACTTCCATCATAGTTTGATAGTTGAAAACTTTACAAAAGCTGAAAACTGGGACTTTTCAGAAACTGAGAATGGAAGGAAGGTAGTTAGTTTTTGTGTTCTCGCATCAAATATGGCAGAAGTTGAAGAATCACAGGCATGATTGACGACAGAATCAATTTTTTCAACTGTTTCATTGATATTTCTTTTCAGCTGGAAAATACCCAGTACACTGGATCGCAAATAAGTTTGGTGGAAGTTCGGGAAAGTTCAGAAAAGGAGGAAACATTGCCCGCAACCAATCTGCAGCGAAGTATCTCAATGTCAGTTATAGTCCACACCATTCCTACTGAGACACTTACAGTAACTTTGCAAACTTTCCGAAGATTTTTGTGAAGCCGAAAATTTAGTTCATCGAAATTGCTCTCGTTTACTCATTCTACCTGAGAACGAGAACAAGTCCACTTTTCCGACCAAAAGTAGTGAGGAAAACGGCTTGCAAGTTTCGAAATCCTACTGTAGGAGTCTCAGTGGAAATAAAAAAGACTGTTTGTTTTCTTTCACACGAAAAACAAGTAATGGTCAGAAATACGTTCCTTCTAGTTCAAATAATCGTTTGGATTGGAAAAGTGCTCTGAAATGACGTTCAATTCTAGTTTCTATTTTTATTTTTCATTTCTGTTATCCAAATCGCTATGTTTAGAAACGTGTGAATAAACCGAAAACTAGGTTTCAAGATGAATTTTACTGGGATTTTCGTTTGTAGCTGCTGTACGAGTTTTGTAACGGATTATCGATTGTCTAATATTAATTCATCAGGATATTATTCAATTTCAATTAATTTTGTTTAGCTGCAATATCCGATCAGATGTAAAAGTAGGTTAATTTAGAAGAGTCGAAAGTTTCCAAAGGTTCGACCACTTTTGTTTCAAACTTTCATAATTTGAGAAATACAGTGAAGTTACAACAAAATAGAATTTAAGACAGTGTTGTGATTAAACTTTCCACTAACTTTTTAAACTAAATTAATATTGATTATTTTCAATATTTTCAGGAATTCGATCCGATCCGGCTGCCACTCCGTGGCCGCACTGCGACGATATTTCGAACGGAAAATGAGAGAAAGTGGGGCTGTGAAACGGAGAAACAACAAATATAAGGTGAAATACTGTTTCATTCAAGTTTCCAGTTTCAAGTTCAATTCGTTACATGTTACACAGTGTTCAGGTTTTCAGAGTTGTTAATGTTATTTATGTAGTATTTCTAGCACCTACAAAGGTTTATTTGTAGGTGCTGACATAAACGAACTCTCTTGGTGTGACATAATACGCCAGATCATGAATTTGCTGAGAGCTGATAAACTAGTAAGAGGAAATGATGACTGTATTCTTGCATACAACACTAGAAACGATGAAGAATTTCGATATTATAACTCGGAAAAGAATAAGGATGCTAAGATTTGAGCAGTTTTTGGAGATTTTGCTAAATGACTAAAAAACGACGAGTAGTATACATTATAGAAAATAAAGTGTTTTCGTCAGACCTAGGGTTTTCGTGACTCTCTCTCTCTCTGCCTCTCTGTCTCTCTCAATCTCTCAATCTCTCTGATGTCAAATCTCTCTGTCCAATCAATCTCTCTGATGTTACAAAGTACGCCAGATGAAGAGCAGTTTTTTCGCACTGTAGTATTTCACACGGATAAAGAGAAAGTAGAATACACAGTAGGAATGCATACACGAAAAGCAAAGCTTCCCGTCCGATCTCGCGAATTTTGTGATATCTATAGTCGTCGCCAACAGAAAGGCGGGAGCGTACTCTATGTCTCACTTTTCGCTGTGTACGCACACAAGTCTCCGATTTCAAAGCTTTCCTAATATGTGCTCTATTAGCGCAGTCGTTGCCCTGCTACGAATCTTTTGCTCGCAGCTTCGATTCCGAAAAGAGACAGTTTTATAAACTGGGCACTCATCCATAACTTTTTTCAGGAATACGTCAATCCTCTCCCAGTCACATATGAGAACTCCGAGTAATAGTGTTGGTTGGTTTTACTTTTGTTATTTATTACAAGTCACTTTCTTAAGTGTAGAACTTAAATTTCTCCAAGTGAACTTTTTAAAACGTAACAGTCAGTTCCACGCCCTGTAGAACTGTCTGCTGATGATGAAGCTATTGTCATATAGTTTCTTAGATAACAGTAATATGCAGAATAGAATAAGTTTCTCTAGGAAAGTTTGGAAAGTAGTGAGCATTTTCAAGAAGTTTTTTCGACGTTTTTCCCAGTTTTACTTTTTTAGGTAGAAAAGCAGTTCAATTGATGGAAAAAGAAAACTTCTCGCTTCAATTACCAAATATTCATTCACATTTGATAGTAGTTGTGTATTTAGCTCGATAAAGTTTTTTGGAATGAGAGTGTCTTGATGATCTTTCGAAGATGACGTGTTTTTACTAGTTTAGTGTTTATAAACTTTTTCGCGATTTTCAAATGGTTTACAACGTTTATGTCATTCAAATATGCTGGAAATATAGACATGGAACACCAAGGAAATCGTTAACTTAGGTGTGAACCTGTGAACTCTTTTATTTTACCTATTAAATCTCACCCTATAACCCTGAGACAAGACTACTAAACTGACAGAAATGTTCAATCCGATTTTCGAGCGACAAGCTCAAATGAGTTCAATATTCTATTCGGAAACTACACAGTTCTCTTTCTTGTTTTTTTTTTCATTTTTTTTCTCTCGTGTTTCTTTAGGTATAGAGTTTGTGAATAATGTTTTCGCCCTCAATCTCGTACAGTAAGCTAGCACCCATAACTGACTATTAGTTCACGTACTTCAAATCTCTCCTATTTCATTAAGTTTTTCATACTTTTTTCACTTATTTCGTTCAAATGTAGAAGTTGAGAATAATATTTCCGCCCGCAATCTTGTTATTGCGTACAGTACAAAACGCGACGCCGCCGGGGCAACTTGAGCAAACAAATGTGAACAAATGTTCAGTCTCTCACGCATAGACAAACTGTTGCAATACGAAGGGTTCGCTGGGTTTGAACAGCTTCTGTACCCTCTAAATGGAACAACAATGCAGGAAAATGAAACAAAGATCAGAAATTTGTTAATTGGTTTTCTGTAAAGGGGGATTCTCTAAACATCGAAAAACTATTGCAAACCGAAAGCCATAGAATTGTGTTTGGTCCTCATAGTTTCTGAGTTTATTTTGGCTCCAGGCCAGTCAACCTTCGATGGATTCAAGTTGCTTCAATAGAATGCCATGATAACAGTCAGTAGGAAGCTCTACTTCTTAGTACTACTATGTAGGTTTAATTTTTTTGAGAGCTGTAAACTTCCCCGAATAGTGAACAACAATTTATCTAATCGATTTAGCTCCCAAAAGTATGTTGAATGGTTTTAACGACCCTTTATCTATAGATTCTGTTCTGTTTGCTTAGTAGCGCGCGGTATAGCCAAACCCTAACCTTTTGCATAAACATAATAAGCCACTGCCTTTCTCCAGACAATGCGATTTATGTTTTGGAACAGTTTGTTTTTCACAAAGCTGTTATTTCTATAATAAAAATTTTCCTAAAATGAACGTAAATCTACTGAATTACCGTTTCTGAACCCCCATGTGCATAGCATAGTCAACGACCATAGTTTTCCTCAAATCCCTACCAAACCACCATTTGACCATTTTTTCTGAACTTATCTTTTACCAGCTGCTATATGTATCAAGTTTATTTCTTCCCATTTTCCCTACTTCGTGCTTTGAACAGATAAAACTTACTCCACTTTTTTGAATTTTGCCGACAGCTGATAACCGAACTGTGTTCACCATTCCGTCACCTGCAACCGTCCCGGTAATTTTTTGTTTCTTTCTTTTCAATCTTTTCGGTCCAGATCAGGTAATATGCATTCTCCTAGCTGCAACCTAACCTCTTTCCATTCCTTCCCCTATAACGCTAGAGGGGTGAAAGGTTACAGACAGCCCTCCATAACCTTTCACCCCCCCCCCCTGGGTGACTCCGCCCCCGTTTTATTTGCATAAGCAAATCGATGGAATTCGCCCTTGTGACCCACCAGGTACAATGCAACTGCTAATCACACTCAAGTGGGCTAGATACCCGAACTATGTAGGGATACTGTTTTTTGAATGTTTTTATGAAAAGTATCATTATTCATATTACAAACGTGTTGACTAGGTAGGCTAGATCTCCAAATTATATATGAATACTGTATTTTAAAAGTTTGGTTCGAAAAGGACTATTATTTGTATTAGGAACGTGATTATTTCTCAAAGTTATACTAGAAAGTTATACTAGGTTACTGTGTTTTGGATGTCATGTTTGGAAAGTAGCATCCTTTAGATCACAAGAGTTTATTTTGTTTTTACCTGCACCGATTTTTGCTTTCAGATACAAGTGAAGTGTCTAGATCCCGAAATTGTAATTGAACTATGCATTTGGTGTTGTTTTGCGCAAGTAACCGACAGTTACTGTAATCAAAGTCATTTTAGGGAGAAATACTTTGACAAGCCTCCAGAATGAGTTTTTACAACTATACTGTGAGTGAATTGCACAGTCACGTGAACCATGTTGAACACAGCAGAACTCAGAAACATGCCATAACAAAGTGGAGGTTTCTGCTTCAAAACGCCAACTTTACGTGACTATTCAATTGACTCCTAGTACACGTATTATGTGATCATTCATGATATCTTCATCAATCATCATGTTTACGTGCGTGAACACACCGGAAACTCTTGGCTACCGTATAATCCCTTCATTCGGGCGACTACTACATTCCTCTTCTAGATACTCCCTTCTAATCTCTTGTTTGTCATGTCTTATCTCAACACAATATAATCCAACTGTTGTTTCCTGCTATTTGGTTTGAAAACCATCAGTGAGATTGTCAATTACCCGGAAAGTTTTCCAGAAAACTGGCAATCACAGCATTATGTGTCCGAAAAAACATCTGACCAATACCTTGGTCCCTTTCGCAACAATTTCACATTAACTATGGTTATCCGTAAAACCGTACCGGATCACAAACTTCCAGCTACCGTAATCCCCCAGACATCCGAATGTCTATTACTATATTCCTCTTCTCGAGACCACTTCCTAATCGCGTGTTGTCATGTACCAACGGGCTTTTCATTGAGGCACATCTGTAACTCCCTGTTACCGTATGACATATCTGCCAAATCATCTCAAAACAGACATAAACAAGGTACCGTAGTTATTCACACATCACAATTACCTCGCTACCGTATTCGCTTCCACATTCATCTGACAATGATTAAACTCCTTCACTTTCGAGATAATATTTTAATGCATGTGGTCGCGTACCAACCGGCTTTTCATTGAGGCATACCCTAACTCTCCACTGCCTTAATCCTTCACACAGTGAAACTCTCCGCTACCGTACCCTCCTCCACATCCATTCGTCTCTGACTATATTGCTCTGAGACCATCTTCTAATCGCTTGTTGTCGTGTACCGACCCCCCTTCGGCTGTCGCTATTTGCACTGCTGACACACGGTTTGTTTGCTCTCACCTTCAGTCGCGCGGCCGACCAAAATAATCGATAATCGTACTATTCATTAGAGCAAATCGCCACAGGTCAGACGGCTGTTCACATGACGCTCACTTTTGTTCACAGAATTTCACGTGATTTTCCCGTTTCAAGCTCTATTTCAACATTTTCAAGGGTGATTCAGTAAATAATCGTACTTTTCATCCATTATAGCAAAAATGATGGGGTAAAACGGCTGTCCACATGGTACTTACATAATTTTACGTCAAATTCACGTTAATGTGATGTTTTCAAGTTTTTTTTGCACGTTTTCCCGGGTGATGCCGACAATCATACTTTACGATATTAGAGCAAATCGTCAGAGGTTAGACGATTGGCTCCCTGTTTCCACGCATCTCACGTGAATCTCACGTGGATGTCACGTTTTACCACCATTCACACATGTGATTGAAAAGTTTAAATCACTGATACTTGTTCTAGATCACTATATGATTCTTTCAACTCTTGCTCAGCGTTTCATGAACCAAAACTTCATTCTGAGCCCGTACCAATATCGATGAAATCACTATACCTACACATACACCTCATCAAATTTCACGTATAACTGGATATCAATGAGTCACGTTTTTTCTGCGTCCCAGTGATCTGTTTTTCGGCGTTCATAGCAAATCTCAGAGAAATCACGTCTTTTCGAACATGTGATATACTATCCATACGAATCAATAAACATCCCCATTCATTCCGAATCGTAACTCTTGGGAAAGTCTGTCTTGACAATACGTGAATCATCCTGCGCGCAGGCGGAAACACCTTTACTCATACACATCACAAATTGATTTGTTATCTCATTCACAGCTCCAATTAGATGATTTCACACATGTAAACTGGGACACAAATATATACTCATTCTTTGCTATGTATAATTGCTGCAGCACTGATTCAAATTCAACTCTAACAAACCGGGTTTTGCCTCCAGATATCAAACGTTTAGTATAGGACAATGAGTTTTGTTCTCAAATTAGTTGTCTCGATAATTTTCTTATTTTGAATTCTCTATTCTTCTATCTTTCTCTGCTTCGTACGAGACTTCGATAAGACTATTGGAAGCTAATCAGTGAACAACAAACTGTCGCGAAATTTCTTGCACAATGGAATCCATTCTCAGAATGATTAGTCATACTACTTGTTTCCATCTTTTCTTTAAAGAAGAGCCATTGTTGAAAAGTCGCAACACACGCGGTAGCCTTTGAAGACTGGTGAAGAAAGACTGACAACTCCAATATGGTCGTAACATGCCTTTTTGACTATACTTAAACACTCAATGGCGCATTGGAGAAAATCGAAGTTGTAAAATATATTTTGGTGGAAACGGTCGTACAGTTACTTTCACTTATTTTATCGAAGTGCGCGAGAAACCGTGTTTATACAACACCAATTTTTATTTTAAATCATGAAAATCATTTTGGTTTTACAGTCACACTTAAGTGCAATATTTATCCAAACGAATTAGAGAAATCCTCTTTATCACAACATAATATCGCTCATTTGACGTGAAAGAGGTTAATTTTAGGTTGTGGGGTTCGCTCAAACGAGCTAAAACGGTATATGTTGCTCTACCGCATCATGTTTGTACTTTGATCCCATTACGTTCGGTTGCGATTCGTGAACAACGACGTATATCGAGTTCAAACTACCACTCAACTGTGACTCTTCTCCATAACCCAATCGTTTTACGCGAGTACCGCCCCCACATTGGTCCTACTCACCCCCTTGCCCCCCAAGACTCTCAAGACCATATCAATTCAATCGATACTCTTATCTATATAGCTGATTCATATTGTAAACAGGACCCCCAAAAGCAGGCATTTCTCTATGAAGAAACTCTATCGATTCGCTCTTTACTATACCTAGAAAAAAACCGTGAAGCCGTATTGATTCACGTGGAAAACGTGTACTTATGTGTTTCACGCCCACTTAGAAGCTGTGTAAGTATTATAGTGCTAATTATGTCTCGGTAAATTTCGTCTATTTCGACATTAAACGGTGTTTTCCCCCATACTTTCAAAGTATCAGTTCACACTTTTCAACATAATCGATTCCGTTTAGCTCGTTAAACGATTTTCAATTGGGCTGGTATTTTCTCATGATCGCCTATTCAGTATGGATTTATTCAGATGGACTTTTTAGTTGTGTTTCAGTTACCTTTCACGTGCGAACTGATAGTACTAATGAAACTCATAGTCATGGAAAACGGGAAATTTCTATCAATTTCACGCTATGTTATTGTTAAAAAGAACAGAATGCGTGATATTTGGTCGAGAACTGTATTGCTCAACCATAAACGTAGTATTTCAATGGATGATACTATTTATACAAGCATACCTATCGTGTTTCTCGCATAGCAGTTCGGTGATCCTTTCTCTGTCTTCCCATTTCTTCTCAGTCCATTCGAGTCGGTCTGTTTTCAATTTTCTTTCAAATGGGTTGCAGAATCTAATGAAAATTTAGTATACTATCAGAGAATTGCACAGTCACGTGAAACATGTTAAACACAGCAGAACTCAAAAACGGGCAATGACAACGTGCACGATTCATAAGAATTCTAACTTCACGTGACTATTCAATCTCTAGTGTGGACACCTTCGGCATATTTGGTCTTCTCCAATGCTCTCCAACTTACATTTTTCTTGAGCCGTATGTTTCCACTTGTTTCCACTTTGATAAATTTCTCTCATAATTCCGCATACATTTGTATAATTCTGTTCAGATTCTCAATATGTTTCGTAGTTTTTTTTAAATCTCCTCTTTCTTCCCAGACCAGCTTCGAAATGCAGTTGCGGCTCTCCCACGTAGCGCTTATTGCGACTTTCAGCGCCTTCGGTGAGTTATTTCTTTATTCAAAACGTTACAATCAGTTATATTTAGTTATAAATAGTTTGTGTACTATTAAACACGTATTTTTTCACAAGAAAGATTACATGTGACACCCCAGTTGGGTATTGTTTGTAAGATTTCTAGACGTTGCTAGAGCAAGTTGAGTTGATCAGCTTTTGGAACAAAATTGCGCGTGACAAGCATAAATATTTCAAAAATGATCCATACAGTTACAAGAAGACCATGTTATGAAAAATTCACCCATGGTTCAAAACATTAGGTTTCTCAATATGAATTAATAATAAGAAGAATTCATTGTTGCAGTCTACTACGCGGATGCGCAGGGTTTGAATGACCCCATCACCCAATATATCGAGGGAAGACTCGGAAACAGAAGGATATTCTGGTGTCCCAGTGGATACGGTCAGTTATTCTTTTTCAACAACAATTTCGAATTCCCGGTGTCTGATTGGTTAGTGGGTCGGACTGTCGATCTGAGGGTAGATGGTTCGAGCCCTGCGGGTGACCAACCGTTTACAATTTTTCCACTGTTTCACAGTTCCAGCTCGAGTATATTATATCTTTTCAACATTCAGAACTTAATTTTGACATTACACGGTTTAAATATGAAAGAGGTTGTGAGGTGTATCGAATGACTATTCTCAAGTGCCACCTTTGCGCACTCTAATCAAACATGAAGTCAGACAAAACACCAACGTCTAAGTTAAAAGCGAAATAAAAATAATAAACTTTCGAAAGAATGACCAACCTATGAGTAATATTCATTCTAATTCAACGATTACAACTTAAAGCCGTCGTGTATAACATAAATTGGCCAATTTATCAATTTAAAGACAGCCGATGGCTTGTTATTTCTTCCTTAGCATCATGTACCCCCTTCGAAGCCCATAGCCAATACTTATGACCTAAATTTTCCGGGTAAATGAGGTGTTGAAGTGGAAAAATAGATCGAAAGTTGATGAATCAATCATTTATTCAGGTTATTCGGCTTATGAAATTCATACTGGGAAACATGAAAAATGGATAAATGTTATAAATTCAATGAATCAATGACCTCCAGGTTACTGTCCCAATATTGATAAGCACGAAAGCCAATGACTATAAAACAAAATCAATTACCTAACAATCCTAAAAATCAATAAATCAATAACCTTCAGGTTACCTGGCCTACTGTCCCCAGCCGACCGATTGGGACAACTACAACTGGTGCTGCACATGGCCGTATATGGGATCGTGGAAGCCCTCCTGTTGCCCGTTCGCAATTCCGACTGGAGCTATGGTCGCAATTATCATTGCGGCGATTGTTCTTCTGATGGGTTAGTGATCGGACTACAAACTACAGCAAGAGGAGATAAGGGGAGGGAGTGGAAGTTAAAAAGAGAGAGAGAGAGAGAAAGATAGAGATAGAGAGAGATAAGAGAGGGGGGGGGGGGGAGAGAGTATGTCTTTGCTATTCCGACTGGAGCTATGGTCGCCATTATTATTGCGGCTATCGTACTGCTCATGGGTAGGTTTTTTGTTGGGTTTGAACTACAAACTACAAAGATGAGAGAGAAAAAATATGATAGAGAAGTAGAGCAAGAAAGATAAAATGAGAAAAAGGGAGTGATAGAAAGGGGGGGGGGGGAAGGGAGGAGAAAAATAGAGAGTTGCCCGTTCGCAATTCCGACTGGAGCTATGGTCGCAATTATCATTGCGGCGATTGTTCTTCTAATGGGTTAGAAACTACAGGGAGAAAGAAGGGGTTAGGGAAGAGAGGAAGAAATCGAGAGAGAGAAAAAGAGAAGAGAGGAAGGGAGAGAGGTGGTGGGCGGTAGAGTTTATTCCACTTGCTATTCCGACTGGAGCCATGGTTGCCTTTATTATTGCGGCGCTTGTGTTGCTCATGGCTCAGTTTGTGTTGTGTTTAGACTATAAACTACAAATGAATTGTGAGGGAAAGGGGGATGTAGAGTACAGTCCGCTTGCTAAAGTGAGTGCCAAATTTATGAATTTCCATCTCTCGCCGGAATCGAACCTGCGAGCAAAAGTTTCGTAGCAGGGTGCTTAGCATTGCGCTATCAGAATCCATAACGGGCTAGCGTTCGAATCAGAGACATGTGTGGGTAAACAGCGGAAAGTGAGTTATACAGTCTCATTCCGCCTTCCCGTAGGCAACGACTATATACCGACTGAAGCTACAAGGATGAAAACTACGAGCCTAAAATAGGCTAAATCCAGGGAAATTTAGGAAAATCGAAATGGCTGGATTAGAACCGAATTAGGCTTGTCGGCACCTATTTTGGGCTTGTCGACACCTAATTTAGCCTGGTAGACAATAGGTGGCTACAAGCCTAAAATAGGTTAATTCCAGTTCAAAATAGGGGCTACAGGCCTGAAATAGGTGACGACAGACCTAAAATAGGTGTCCACCAGGCTAAATTAGGTGCCGACAAGCCTAACTTGGTTCTAATCCAGCCATTTATATTTTCCGAAATTTCCCTGGATTTAGCCTATTTTAGGCCTGTAACTTTCACCTGAGTATGGTTGTATTTATTATTGCGGCGGTTGTACTGCTGATGGATCGCAGACTACAAGCTACAGTTAACTCGAGCGTAAACAAAGAAAAGATGTTAATGGCTTGTCCGTACCACTCATTGATAAATAGGAGGCGATGTTTAAACAATTTTTTTTAAATAGTTAACTCAATACAAAAAAATTGCGAAGACTTTGTTGATTAGTGAGCAACTACAAACCCATTTCATCCCATTAAATATTCAGTCTGTTCATAATATCGATTTTCCAGTACTGATCGCTCTGTCCTGCTGGTGCTGCTTCTGCTGTCCGTTGTACAAGCAGTTGTACGAATACGAGGAAGACTAAGCCACGCCTCCACAATTAAGCCACGCCCCTTTCATGACACACCTCGAGAAATTGACCACGCCCTCGAACGTGTTTTTCATTATCAGGATCGATCTAACAGTTTAAACTATTGTAATCGACTTTTATTTCATTTCAAATTTACTTACCGAACTGAATTTGATCTTTCTGTAAAATGCGTTATTGATTCAAAATTTCTTATGTCTAGTCCAGCTTTCTCTATTATATGAAATTTCGCTTTTGATGTGTTTTTCTGAAAACCTCTGCGTCTCTCAGTTTTCCATACCTCATAAATGAGGCTACAAAAGAAGGTGCCCGTGAATTGTTTGTTTTCTACTTTTCATATTGTATAGAGTTGATTGTCAGGTACTCAACATTATGAGCAATAAACATTCTATCATATAACAGGTGTTCTATAAACGTTGATGAAAATCAACAAAAAATTTCATTCATTCTGGTGGGGCACATGTTCAAAATGTGATTGAATCTCTGAGATTTGTGTATCAGATGCGCATAAAGAATTGAAACAATTTGTATGTGACAGATTTTTGAATTTCTCAAAAATAATTTTTTAAGACGTTTTTTTAGAAAAAAGTGAAACAGCCAAACTTATGCAGTATGACCCAAATTCTGTCCATAGACGAAGGTCAATAGACCGGCAAATATTGTAAAAAATTAGGCAAAACCATTCAGCCGTTCTCGAGATATTCAAGTTTTAAAAGTCTAACCCGTACTATATAAGGCGCAAATAGGCTCACTTTAAAGCTACCTCGGACTCAACATTTTCCCACGCCTCTCCTGATCGTCTAAATGATGGGAACGACTTGAAACTCATAGGACAGGGCCAGTATTGGATAAAGATTGTACTGCCAGAGCATTAAGGTCAAAGGTCAACTATTGATTTTTTTAGCGCAATAAATATGATTTTGGCCTAAAATTGCTATGGAAATAGATGTAACTTCAAATTTAGTGTCATTGTATTCCACTACTCATGAACAACTCAAAAAGTTAAACACATGATACATCGGAGAAAAATGAACCAAGTTACAATAGTTTTAAGTTTCAAGATCAAACCATCAATTGATGACGTCACATACCAAGCATTTCACTAGCAAAAAAAGTCAAGTTCTTTTTAATAGTTCCTCTTGGGCTCCAAGCTATTGCAAACCGTAGATCATACTCATAGGTGAAGACTATATGAATTCTAAGTAACGACGAGTAATATTCAGAAGGCTAGAAGACGTCAAATACAAACAATGCCATAGAGTATTGAAACTCTCAGAGCAAGTACCATTAGTGACAATGATGTCATGACGACAATGTTTTACGATGTAACGTCAACGACACATAGAATTCTGAAGGCCAGAAAACGTTACGACCCAAGTTGTCATGGAACCAAAAAAGTTAATCTAAACAACTTGAAATGACTACACGCGTGGGGGGTCTGGGGGGTCTCCCCCCAGCTAGACGGGCACGCGGCGTGAGCCGCGTGACCGGCTAGTCTATTATATATACCAGTTCTCAGTAAAATTTGTTTTTGTTTCCAGCTAGTATCGTCACATGAAATATCTGCGCCTACCGCTGGTCTGAACTGTAGACATTGAAGAGAATGGACATGCTATCGTTCTCTCGCAAAATTAGACGTTAGACCAAGTCATATCTGAATCGATCAGTCGCAGTTTTTCATCTTTCTTCCCACCGAACGAGTAATATGAAGTTTATATCCAGCAGTTGATTCTTTGTACATATTTGTAACTTTTTTACCTCTTGCTTTGTTTACAATATCTCGTACTATACTTTGCCGGTAATAATTGTCATGTTAATTGTCATGTTTACAGTTTTGCCCATTGTACTCATGGCATATTGTCGAAAGTTCTTTTGAGCATTGGCCGTTATTTTCACTGAAAGTTTCACTAATATAAGTTGAGAAAACGTTTTCGGAACTGAATGAAATGTTTTCAACTCAAATCTACGTTTTATTCTCAAAATCGGTTTCGCGGTCTGAAGTTCGCCTCAGTAATGTGGATATTTTTTCAAGTTCTCTTCAATGCCACACGAGATGGAAATATTTTTTATGAAATCAATAACACGTAAATATGGAACAAAAATAGGTAAATGTGATGCGATAATATGTTTGTTTTGGGACTAGGTTTCCAGCTGCTAATAGTTTGACCTCAAAAATCATTACGCTCACGAAAAAACGAACAAATAACTGGAACATGACTTGTATACGACGCTCGTTCAATGTTCACTTTTCTGTTCATCATGATTTCGATTCTTGTCATCATATTGCTCAAATTCAGTTGGTTTTTATTCATTCTCTGTATTCCCTATGTATCTCACATGCTTGCATGTGAATAAAACAATCAATCCATGTCAGGAAGCCAACACCACATGATTACTCTCCAGACTTATATAAATAACGATTTTTATAAAAAGAAATATGTAGAGTACAAAATGGCAACGTATGAGAACGGTTCAGACTAAACCATGAGAAGTGTCATCTTCTGAGAGGTAACAATCTAATTTAGACAAATTATTTTTTAGAATATTCATGTTACCACTGTAATATTGGTGTTCTATTATCGTACCGTTCCGGAATACTGCAAAGTTTCAGCTCCAACTGTTAATAAACGTGAAACTGTATGCCGGCCCTGTTACAAAATATCAAATATTTATTACACAGTGTGTAATAACGGAACGAAAGTTTGAAACGCGAAAGGTTGCCAAAAAAGAAAATGGTGAAAAGAACATAGATGAAAAAAGATGTAATACTATTGTATACATTCTATACTAAAGCGACTGTTCTGACAAATGCTCTGACTTAACTACCGTATCAATACCACAACCGCTGGGTTGTATTTCGAGACAGCATATATTGGTTGACTAAAAAAAGGGATGTCTTCACTGGGAATGATTAAAATAACACTACCTTCCCCTAACTTTCTTAGTGCTGATATATGTTTGTAGTTACTACCACCGCCTAAGTTTCTCAGAGTTGACAGATATTTGTAGTTACTACCACCACCTAAGTTTCTCAGAGTTGATATATGTTTGTAGTTACTACCACCACCTAAGTTTCTCAGAGTTGATATATATTTGTAGTTACTACCACCACCTAGGTTTCTCAGAGTTGATATATATTTGTAGTTACTACCACCACCTAACTTCCCTCAGACCTGATATATAATTTTAGTCTTTACTTTACCCAGCGGATTGGTGGATAATATCATACTCCTAGTAATACTAACAATAAATTAAAGTCAATGTTCGTTCGTTTAACTATCATAATATATTAAACAAATCTAGAAGAAAAAAACATCGATAATACTAAAAGAAGAGAGTATCGATGCATGCACGTATGACCACTTCGCGAATGTGAGCAGTACGGAGATTTTGTCAACATGTTGATTCTTCTTTCTCACTGGTTTTCACACTGGGACCGATTATGAACCATGGACTGCATTCCGCACCAGCCACAGGATGGGAACTTACCAAACTTACCAAGTTGCTAAATAAAAAATAAAAAATGAGCTACATCAGATTACTAATTAAAACTTACAAGGCAGTTTTAAAACCTTACATAGATCAGTTTCTAGTAGACGTTTCTTGAATACTTTCGAGGACTTCGCTTTCAAAATTATTGAACTATGTGAAGACAGCATATTGAACCATCTCGAAGTCCGTAAAGAAAAGGAATAATAACGACTATTCACTTTGGTATTTTCAACATAGAAACAGTGACTACCTCTTCTACCATTGTGTAATCGATGGCGATAAAAAGAAGCGAACCTCAGAATACACTCGCCTTTGATAATTTTGAAAGCAAGCACAAGATCTAGAATAACTCTTCTAAATGCTAAACTTCTCATTCCCAACTTTTTGCACCTATTCTGATAGGAAGGCAGACTCATGGGATAGTCACCTTTGGGAAAACACCTGTAATAGACCGCTCTGGTGAAAAATTCTTGAACTTTCTCAATTTTCTTCGATTCCAAAATAAGAAAAGGACTCCAAACTTGTGATCCAAACTCAAGAATCGGTAGAACATAAGTTTGATAGCAACGTACAAGAATTTTGACGTCTTTTACAGTAATGGTGCGCAGAAGAATGGCAAGTTGAGTCATTCCCTTTCTATAACGAATTTCAATGTTTCCCCTGTTCACAAGAGTATTAGAAACGGTCACCCCCAAATCCCTGCACTCTGAAAATACATTTATCAAATCAGAACCGATAAAATATGGAGAAAAAGGGTTATTTCTACCCAGATGTACAACATTGCATTTGTCTACCGCCAAAGTCAATTGCCAGCTCTTCACCCACGCACAGAAATGATCAATAACTTTATGAAAATGTACTCTGGACTTTACATTACCTTTCTCAAAAACAACAAATAATTTTATATCGTCTGCAAACGCTCTAATGTGTACATCTGGGTTGAGAGGAAGAGACAAATGAACATCATTAATAAAAATAGGAAAGAGAAGAGGTCCTAGTACAGACCCTTGAGGAACCCCAGATTTAACAGATCTCATAGAAGAACAAACATCATTAATTCGTACACAGAACGTTCGATCAGTCAAAAATGATATGAACCAACTGAGAAGGGGGTTTTGGACACCGACCGATTGTAGTTTATGAATGAGCTTGGGAATGCTAACAGTGTCAAAAGCTTTACTGAAATCGAAATATACAACGTCGACACATTTTTTCGCGGCAAAAAAAAAAATATGAACAATTGAATGATCACTTATTCTGTCAAACGTCCACATATATTTTGACGTACTTTCAGAACGATGTTCGCGGAGTAATGAGATTAGTAGACGTTTTTGAATATAGGAAACTCGAATTGTTATGATTTATTTTTTTCGCGATCTCCAGTACATCTGGCTGGAATATCTTTCACGAGAAGAGTATTATTGACGTTCTTACACATTTTGCGATTCGCCTTTTGATTACAACCGATTCTTAGGTTAAGAAGGTTTTAGGCGACTGACCGATCATAATTAAAATATTTAGAGAGTTTTTACCGCTTCCAGAAGTTCGGACAACGTTTACTGACATAGTACACTTGGTTAAATCAAAATACCGGAGTTATATATGAATTCCATACTGGAGAATGATGTCACAATCTGCATTTATGTATTTGCATGCATTTATGCATGATGTATATTATAACCGTATCGGAATTGTAGCATTTTGATTTCTAGACAAGATGAGTTCTGATGGATCTTTGACTTCGAAAGTAGTAGACTTCGAAAGACTATTACTTACATCATGTACGAGAATATTTAAACGGCTAGGGGGGAGATTAGACTAGAAAAGAGAACATTCGAATTCAAATGTCGCTTCAACACTGGATGCCAAACGTAAACCAGTCCCGAGAAATCGGTCCTTAGACGGCAATTGAAAAATGTATTGCAGTTTAAAGGACCAAACTTACGGTAAGAGCCACATTTTGTAATGAGAAAACGGTAAGTGGGTCTCAATGTAGGTTAGCGAAAACCAGTTAGGTTAGCAAAAAACCCGGTTGCATATAGAATTCATCAACATTCGTCGCTCTTCAGAATCAAAAAATCACCCTTAGGTATAAGTTTTAGCTATAATTTTGTTTGAATAATTTTCTGTTTCGTTGATGAAATGAGATAATTGTAGTCTGCTCACTGATCTACTGTAGTTTGACCCACACGCCCCCTTTTTCCGCCACACGATCATTCGAGACACTTTCTCCCAAAGCAGTCGTGTTTTTATGTCTCATACGTAAATGTTGTACGATAAGATATTCTGTGTTAATGTTACATTTATTTGAAACCAACATAATTATCGTGATAAATACTTGTAGATGATATGTAAAACTAAGTTATGTGATCAGTGAAAGATTCCACTCAAATTCGTCTCAAATCAGGTAGCAAACTATTATGAGTGGCATTCTTTACTGAGCACAGATCTTTTTTATTCTTAAATATTATTATAACTTTTTGTTACTATACTCCATGTTTTTAGATGGTCTCTTAAATACCCGGCATGTGGAGCAGTTTTTCCATGTTCAGATTTGATTCTGGAACAGAAAAATAATGCTATTTTAAAATGTTTTCAATGCGTAGATCTAATATTATCAAAGTAAGAAAAAAATCAGAGCACGCAGGCTTCCAAGACCCGTGATAAGAGGCATATACTAGAAGTAAATTGAATTTTAACGTGAAGTTAGCATTCTAAGGAGAAATGGTGCACTTTGTCATTCCACGTTCCTAAGTTCTGCTGTGTTTAACATGTTTCACGTGACTGTGCACGTGACTAACAGTATAACTTCAGTATATCACCCTGTTAAACGCAATCGATGAGCATTTTCAGGTAACTTCGGTTGTGATGGTTCGTGTTTTGGACATCGGACTATCCGAATTCTACATAAATAATTAGATATATAACAGAACCTTCACGAAGACGATAGCCACCTGTTATTTGGACTTTGATCTTTAAACGTTGATGCTAAAAGTAAGTCATTTTGATCCATATTGTTCTACAGCATTCGATAGTTTTACTCTGCTTCAGTAGTCATATTGTTGTATTTGGACAGATTCAGAGCTCTGTGAGAAAGTGTGATCAAGTGAGAGACGCAGACGTCAGATTTGGGCATCGGGATATTTTTGCTGGAATTTTATTAAATTAGACACATCCCTTTTCATCACTAGATGTTTTGACTACGTTTGTTTTTGTCCAAACTGTACCTATTTTCAGGCACTTTTTATGAGTTGAAATTTTCTTATATATTATCACTGGTCCACATATATTGTTACCAATATCGGAATCGGCAAAGCTGTTTCAAACATGTGAGTTACTTTTATTCTACTTTACATGATCGAATGAGAATCTGAGAGAAAAGTAAATTGAACAGTCACGTAAAGTTAGCTCTAATGATGTATCGTGCCCTTTGTCATTGCTTTTTTTCAAGTTTTGCTGTGTTCATCATGTGTCACGTGACCGTGCAACCGATCGACAGTATACTACGCGTACAACTGATCGGAAACGAGTCGTCATTGGAGGTAAGTTTGGGAAAACCCTCTCCGCCAGTTTTTCTCTGAATAAAGGTTTTTTTTCAAAGCGAGGAGTTGTAAATATTGTAGTTTGATATTTATGGGATCCCGTTGTCATTCACAATCACTGCTGAGTACGATGACAAACTACAACTATGATCGTTGGTTTTCTCGTTAGACCGAACACGAGGTGATATGACGTTTTGTTTAGTGCTACGTTTCGACCACTTGGGTGGATAAGGTGTGTCAATTTTCTGTTAGATATAAGTTAGTCATGCACTCTATCCACTATTTGGAACACTTGAGTTGAATTCCGGCGCGACTTTATCGATTTTGTTGTAAATAGTTTATTGATGCCTTTTTTAGGTTTATTGATGCCTTTTTCTTAAAATACCATATCACCTCGTGTTCGTTCTAACCAGAAAAGCGAAAACACATTACGAAAATGCCGAGGTTCAAAGACGATAAAAGTTGAAGAATGAGCTATTATCTCCTCTCATTTCTAAATTTGTTGTTTTCAGTCTATTGATGCCCCCCAGTCCAGATAGTTCAGCTCGGAGCTGACCTTTTCAGAAGACTTTGCTACGCCGCCTGATTTTTGTTTGACACCACAATTGGAGTTAACAAATGTCATTTTATTCAAAATTAGTTTATTAAATTGAAAAACCATCAAAATCGACCCTCTCACACAAGATTTCCTCTTTTCTTCGTACCCACTTGTTTTTACCTCATTTACATAATTTTGCTTGTACTTGAATTTCCTTTTTTGACACATATCGATTATTTATTCAAGCTGTTTTCGAACTGTTACCGTGTGCTTTTGAAATTAGACCAAAATAAATATAATTTTGCGTAACTCCGATTTTAATATTTAGCAAATGTCTCACGTAAACTACTTATTTTCAATCAAACGAAGTTATATATGGCGAAATATCGATTCATGAGCTCAATTTCTAGTTTACTGTTTTTTTAGTTTTCTTAACACATACCACGTATGATTTGCGGCAAGCTGTGTGTGATACAATTGTACGTAATCTTTTTACTTTGTTTACAAACAAGTTTACATGTTTATTTCAGTTGATGAATGTTCGAATAAAGATATTATATTAGCAGTTCGCACTGATCAAGGAATACAGTGTACTTTTCGGCGGAAGTTAGACTAATGTATTTATATGTGCAGGAGATTGGAAAGCACAAATTGAAAAACTGAAACATAATGAATTTCCGCAACACATTAAGGGGGGGGGGGCAGAATGCAAAGTTAGTTAAGATACCCCGGGGTACCTAAACATGACGTTGCACGCGCCAAAACTGACTAAAACATGTGAACCGTTTGCACATACTGTTTGTCAGTTCAAATGAAGAAAGGTATCAATCAGTTTCTCTCGAGCAGATTTTGCATACTAACTTTCCTTTCTGTCCTCCTTTAACAACAAAAACAGTACCAGAAATGTAATAATTGGTGTCAAAATATAGCTAAGGTTTCAAAAACATCACTGTTCGAAAACGTGCTCCGATCTACCATATTTGTGTATATAGATGCTTTACGGTTTTGTTTTGAGTGCATATTCACACTTTCCGTTCCATTGTACTTAGTACATCAAACATAACCATGTAAAATATTTGTTAAAATGCCTTTTTTTCATTTTCGAAAAAGGTGAAAGTCTGACAACACTATTGTTTCTATTTTTCGTATTGAAAATGTAGATTTAGTTTGAGAGAAAAAAAGGGAACTTTTACTATCGTTTCCCCTAGCCAGGTCTCATATGCCGAACTGCGTGAATAGCGCGGCTGGTGCCAGGCCACCCGGGTGCACCGAGAATGCGCCAGCACCCGAATTGCGCCAGCCGTTCTATTGATTCCAGCCAGATGGGAGACCATTGTAAATAGCTATAGTTTCGATCACGCTTATTTAACCAAACGTTACAGGACCGTTTCACTTATACACATATATTGTAGCTAGAAAAGCATGTACATAGAGTTGCATATTATTCAAAGCAAAAAAAAACATGCAAAATATAGAAACAGAAATTATAACTTTTTTGATGATGATACTTTGTTTTATAATGTGTTCACCAATAACCTTGAATTCAAATTCTATTATTGATGAGGGAGAGTGTTGAAAGTTTTGAACTTGGAATTCGTTTCCAGAATTAGTTCAAATGAAGTATGTATTGAGATTGAATTCTGGAATTGCATTTCGTAAAGTAACTGTTAACATGACGATTGTAGTATTTTCTAAAGTAATCTTTTCTCTTGACTATCCCAATAAAATAAGTTGCACATTGTTTTTTTTTGTGTTTTTTTTTTGGAGTATTCTATATTCAAAATGATTATTTTAGCGTTACTCAACTGAAAGTTTGACATATATTCAAACTATCAAAATTTTCTGAAGAAAGTTGTCTTTTCTCTCCGAAAAAGGTAGGTGAAACGAAATATACTACTGCATGTGAGTGCTACTAAAGCGTATTGAGTAATCTACTCAGTTCATCAAGTTCTAGTGGAAATTGACTTTGCATACATATTTCGATATCAGCCCAAAAACTAAAAGGACGAGGAACTCATTCAAGTATATTTTTTAGGTGAACTTGCAATAGATGCGTTGTACACTGAGTTTGATACATTTTTTGAGCTCGGGCCGTTTTGCAGTAGTTTTTCACGCAAGTTGCTAATCAATTAGTTGGTTTTATGATTTTTTTTTTGAATTATGGAGTATTGTTGGATCAAGCATCGCGAAAAATAGATAGCAGTTGTGACCGCCGTTTCTGCTATTTTTCCGATCAGGAACATTCTTTCTTTTTCGCAGTTCGAGATAACAAATGTGCATATAGAATGTAATAAAAAATGCACATTTTTTTTTCTTAATCGATCGACGCGATCTTATTTTAAAATTATTATTTCAAAGTTGTTATTTCCAGGTTAACTTGTAATGGATCTAAGTGCCATGTAATGGATCTAAGTGCCATAAAAGCCGGAATTATTCTAGATTCAATTTTCCTCGGAGTATTCGAGGTCAGCTGGGTGGCCATTTTAATGAGGATATATTTTGAAACGATAGTATGTGAGTCCCTTTTTCATTTGAATATACGTATGAGTTGATATACCAAATATCAACTTGTGAGTGAGTTCTGCATTCCAGGATTCTCTAAAATCCTTTTTAGGATAGTAGACTCGTTTGGAGGCCTGATAAAAAAAGTTAGAGCAATGGAGACAACAATGAAAAAGTATGTTAGTGTAAACGGTAACCGAATTAAAGCTCTGAATCAATCACTTTAGCAAATTTACTCAGTTAGCTTGAATGATAAGTTACAAAAACGTTGTTAAACATGTAGATGAAGGTTAGGCCAAAAAAAGTCTCAACTGCACTGAAGGATTACAGCGATACTACCACTAAGTCGATTGTTTGAAACATATTTATAATCACGCGAGTGCTATAAAAGTGTAGTTAGGTGAAAAGACTTGGAATATTCCTGTTTTTGAGCTTTCAGAGACAAAATTACGCCAAAATGCTTCCCAAATTGTGAGCTGGAAATCATAGAGTTAAGTTAGAACACCTGATGTTTGATTTTTTTGTAGGATTCACTCTGTTGATCAATGAGAAACAGTCAATAACGGATATGAATATTCTTTTCAGCACAAATGCACGAGATGTTTGGCATAAATCCAAGCTGCGGTCAGGACAAATTTTTTATTTCAAAGATCGAGAAGAACTTTCTGATCGGAAGTGTGGTAATCACATTAATATTTTTTTTGAATGGAAATTTTTCACGAGAAACAGCAAAACCATACACATTTATATTTATATTCACATTTTTCACTTTGCGTCCCCAAGATGCGATGATGAATCAAAGCAATTACATTGTGCATGTTTACTATTTCATTTAAAGTCATTTTTCACATCGATAATTCAGTTTAATACTCAGTGGATAACTCATAAATTATTTGTTGCTCAATCTTATTCGTTCCAGATTTGTGGAAAAAAATCACAGTTTTTCTATTGTAACACTAGTCTACGCCGTTTAACCCTGTTAGTGGAGAAAAAGGTAGACACTAAGTGGTATTCGTGTTATTCAATACCTTATACAAATCATTTTCGAACTATTTGCAATTATAAACAAAAACAAAAATCTGAAAAATAAACAGACTTGTGTTTTGTGCATGCAAAAAAACTTCAACCACGGTTTATCGAGTTACTTTTCTCAAAAACTGCCGTTAGTGTTATTAGTATACAGATTTGATAGTTGCCGCAGAGCGGATAGAGCGAACATGTAAAAAAGTAAATTCAAAGTAATTTTCCAGGTGAACTTGCGGTAGACTCGTTGTTTTGAATGTCATATAAACCTAGAGGTCAAACAACTTATTGCACCTCGCGTACATTCTTTGAAGTCAGATGGGTAGTCAATTGGGAGAGAAATAGCCTGTGGGTTTATTCTCTGTTTCAAGTCGCATCATTTAGTTGGTGTGCACAAAATCAACAAGTGAACCATTCATCTCACGGTTTCCGGATAACTCCCGGATAAACGTTAATCGGCAACGGGTTATCCTGGAGTATTCCAGTATTTGAGCTTTTTTAAAGACAAAATACACTAAAATGTCGGAAATGAGCGAGGAATCGTTGATTTGAATAAATGAGATGACTTGTAGTTTGATCAACAAAGCATTAACAATTCTGATACAATTTGATTAGCGCGGAAAGTTCTAAGATTACCTGAATGTACGGGAATCAACGGAAAACAGGGCCAAACTGACTTCACAAATGTAATTGTCCTCAATGAAATTATTGAAAGGTTGAATTATTTCTTATAGAGAATTTTGCTCATTTTTCATTTCAGTTAAAGATATGCGTGACTTCTGAATGAATGAGATGAGATGGTCCTAATCAATCTAGAAGTGAAACTCGTCAAGTACTGGAGAAGATGAAGGTATTTTCTAGATTCGATTGTCACTTTGAACAGATACCGACGAGAAGTTAGCGAAAAGTTGCCAGTTTTGCGGCCTAAGCATAAAGATTTATTTAGCGTAATACGCTATATTCACTTTAATGTTGCATTTTTCTAAGCTCAATTGTCAGTTTCATTCTCTAAACGAGGTTCAAATGTGCAATATCTGTGGAGAGTACAACAGACTTTGATTTGACGAAATAACCATCAACACTATCTTCGAAAAAGAATTTCCTGCAGACAGCACTTTGCGTAATACTAACAACCTTCACTTTAATCTACATACCATAAAAAACCGTTATTTTAAATTTGTTGTTTCAAATTACATATCATTTTCAGCACATATGCACGAGATGTTTGGCATAAATCCGAACTGTTGTCAGGAAAAAGATTTTCAATCGAAACTGAGGTGAGTTTTTTTTCTCAAAATAAGAATCTCTAGGGAAAAACATATGAAAAACAACAACCACCTAACTCTATTTCTATTTATTATTCCACTTTGCTTCCTCACGGAGCGGTGATAAATTGAAGTAGTTACATTGTGCATGTTTACTATTTCAATCAAATTTAACCTTTTCCTCAATTTTTACTCAGTTTAAAACTCGACATCTAACTTATAAATTATTTGTTACTCAACCTAATCTGTTTCAGATTTGTTGAAAAACACCGTAGGATTCATTGTAACTCTTGTATACGCGGTTTACCCCTGTTAGTGGAGAAAAAGGTAGAAAATATATGTTATTCATGTATTCAATACCTAATATAAATCAATTTCGATTTCCTTGCAGTTAGAAACAAAAACATAAATATAAAAACTGAAAAGTACAGTCTTGTGTTTTGTCCATTAAAAAAATTCAACCACAGTTTATCAAGTTACTTCTCTCAAAAACTGCTGTTAGTAACCTAGAAGTTGATAGTTGCCCAGAGCGAACAGAGCAAAATAATCAAAAGACAAATTCTATTTTTTAGGTAAACTTGGAATGTCATATCAACCTGGAGGTCAGATAACCTATTGCACCTCGCGTACATACTTTGGAACTATTTCAGTGAACAATTAGAAGAAAAATAACTTGTGAGTTTATTCTCTGTTTCAAGTCGTATAAAAAGTATTTAGTTGGGTGTGTGCACAGAACAAGTGAATTCTTCATTTCACTTCTTCATTTCACATTTCATTTCTGATAATCTCTCAGCAGGCTCCTTCGGTAGCCTGAAATAAATTTTCTTTTAAAAAGTCTATTCTTCAATAAATAAAAAATTTGTTTTTGTCGTTAGTGTGAATGGTAACCGAATTAAACTTCTGAATCGACTCCAGGTGATTCAATCATTTTACCTGCAAAAACGGTACGGAAAGGGGGTCGGGTTTCCGAAGTAAATCCACGTAAATAAGATAGGCTACATCAACGACAATTCAAACCAAACAGCAACAGCGATACTTGCACTAAGTCCATTAATAATCGGTTACCCTACGTATTTATATTCACGTAAATTCCATAAAAGTGTAAATAGATGAAGCGTTGAATAAGTAATAGAAAAGTGTAAATAGATGAAGCGTTGAATAAGTAATAGAAAAGTGTAAATAGATGAAGCGTTGAATAAGTAATAGAAAAGTGTAAATAGATGAAGCGTTGAAGTGCTTTCGAGAATTAGGATGGAAAACGTGGAGTTGACAAGTTAAAACACTTGTAGTTTGATCAGCTTAACAATTTTGACGTGTATTTTGATTCATCATGAACTTCGAAGATTGCCTCAATTCACCGAGATTGAACAACAAACTATTGTTTTGAAGTATTTCAACATGTTCAAAAACTGCCTTGAAATTCTATTGGCAAGCTGCCAAAGTCCAGTTGGGAAATGTGCAAACTATAATCTTCATCTCGTTATTCTAAAATGACTCTATAGGTTGAACTTCATTTAGTATCCAGAAACATCGAATATTGAAATTGAATATTCCTTCCAGCACATATGCAGGACATGTTTGGCATACATCCAAACTGTGGTCTGAATGAAAGTTCATTTTCAAAATTGAGGAAAAGACACTAATCGAAGCTAAGGTAAGAGCTACATACTTTGACACGAAATGTTTTGATTAGAACAACACACTAAATTGTGCTTTTGCTCTAAAACTATCCAAACGATTCATAACTGATGCTACTAATTACTAAAATTCAATCTATAAGTTGTTCCGAATTCATTTATTAACCTTATTCGTTTTAGAAATGTACAGTAACTCATGGGATGGACGGAAGGTACATCAATAAAGTACATCTATGAAGAACAGCTCCTACTTCTTGTGGTGAATAAATTTGAAAAGGTAATGAAAACGTGTTATTCGAATAACTGATTACTTGATGGAAATGTATTCTAAGTAATGAAAATATATTGATCTTAAGGTAACAGAAATACTAATACTGAAGTGTGTTCGTGCGTATTACTCTAAATAATACAATACAATGTGTTCTAAATATTGCAAATATGTTATTACTGATTAACATATAAACAGCAACACTAAGGTATTTCTGTGCGTTATTCAAATTAGTGGCTGCCCAACTGGTAAAAGCTCCTTGATGAAAACACGAAAGATCTTTCGTATAAAACCGCATTTCTACAGCTGAGAAATTACTTGAACAGTCAAGAAAATGAAATGTTACTAATCTGTAAGAACAAATCAAATTATAGCTAACAGAAATATTAATTTAGAGTGCGAACAAATGGCATGTTTCTGAGTTGCAACTTGTTTAATACACCTATTTCCAGCATAAATCCACGGTTGTTGGGCATACATCCAAACTGGCAGCAAATAAAATTCGTTTGATGGAAGATTTTATACTCGAAAGTGAGGTGATACCTATGTCAGTTCTTTCTAATCTCTCCTCACAAAGCATATCGGAGGTTGGTTCGCTAACCAGTTGATATTTTCTCCCATAAAGACAAAGGCTCGATTGATTGAGTGACGCGAACCAAGCGGTTGTGGATCATTTGTCAGCAGACGAGAGAGTGTGTAGAGCAATGATGCGCAGATCATCTCGTTGGGTTAGTAGTTTGATCGCGTTGCTTATCGTTCGAAATTCGTAAATAACGGCAAACATCACCAATGTGCACAATGCACATATACCAATGTGGAAAGACACGTGTTCTATTCTTAACATCGAGAGCGAACTATAGTCTTTTCCATTCCTACTGAGACTCCTACAGTAGGATTTCGAAACTTCCTAGCCATTTTTATTTTTGCTCACTTACTTTTGATCGGAGAAGTTGAGAATTTTCGTACCTCATTCTCCTTCTCAGGTAGAGTAAATATACGAGAGAATTTTCCATGAACTACATTTTCAGCTTTACAACAGCCTTCGAAAAGTTTGTAAGGTTACTGTAGGAGTCTCAGTAGGAATGGTGTGAACTATACAACAGAGATTCGATCTCTTCTCAAACACACTTTAAAATTTGACATGTATTTGTGGCACCTAGTGTTTTGTGTATTTCAGAAAACTCAAAAGACAACCTCCAGGTTATCATGGACAGAAAAGGGTGACTCAATCGAGAACCTACCGCCCAGTGGAAATGGTGATTTCTGATTTGCTAAAAGATTTTCTATGCACCTGTGCATGACAATTCCGCCTACACCTACCTAACCTGCGTATCCTTCAAACACACACTATTTCTGTGATCTCGCAACCTCCGTGATACGAGTTCCGTCAAATAGTGCGCGAAACGAAGAGACGCAGGATGGGACAAAGAAAGCGAGATGTTCTAGCATACGTAAGGATGTAATGCACGTTTTTCGATGATTAGCGGGCTATAGTCCAACTGAAGTACCTTTTTAGTAGACTAACATATTTATTTCGAGTTTCAGAACGTTGTTGAACAAACAGAACATAAAATGGAACCTACCGTTTATACACGACCTCTAGAGGACTTATTCAACCTGTGAAACTACAAACGAGGTTGGTTTGCCCAAACATGTTCTAGTTCAAGTTGTTGATTGGGAAGAATTAGTTCTATTCACCTTTCACATTCTCATTTGGGCACCTAGTTTGTGACAGCTGAGGAAAACTGATAACATTGTAGAAATTTCTGTTACTTTATCTCTGCCTAAAACTCTGAATTCCATCTTCAGAAGAAAGTACTCACTTTTCGACACACCGTATAGAACAATGAAACATTGTAATCGTTTTCAGCACATATGCACCGATGTTTGGCATAATTCCAAACTGATATCGAAAGGAAAATTTTGAGATCTCCGAAGCAATGTGAGTTAACACTGGAGAACAACCAAATTAAACCATTTCAACGGTGAACAACACCATAGTAACACTCTTCGAAATCTGTTGTCAACGTTGAAATAAACGCTCCCTTGTAAGCAGATTGTACATTTAACATACAATCCTTTGGGTTTCGTTTTGCCATAGAACCTGTAATAACATAATTAGTTACTTTTTTCAACTGGTTTTTCAGTACTCTTGTTGAAGGGAAAAAAATTGTTGAAGGGAAAAAGAGGGCGGGGGGAATGGAATAATAAGTATATGTTTTCTGAATATCATTTGTCTTTAACCCTTTTTCCAAAACGTTCAACTGACTATGATAACGTCTTGCAGCCTCAAATACCGAACTTTTCATTTACCGGCGAGTCGTCTTCTAAACAACGGTTTACGTCTCCAAATACAGTGTCAAAGCAAGCTTTACATTTACAAGACATTACAGAGTCTAGATTACAGGCAGAATTAACATTCATATTAAGGTCGATACGACCTTAGTGTTTCCGGTTGCATCACTGTCACAGTAATAGACTCGTTCCAGCCTCGTCTACACGTTCATCAACAGACAACCAATTTCTGGTAAACGACTAAATGACCCACCACCTCTACACTTTTTGATGAAGAATGAAGAAAACATCAAGTACGTTCATTGCGTTTAATGATGGAGATATTCTGTAGCCCTGTGTAGAATGATCCCAATGCGCAGTTTCCTGCGTCTCCTCAAACATGTACTATTCTATCACAACCTAACCGAATTTAAATAGATATATAGTGAATGCAGAAAATGCAAATTGATGCGAGATTGGATGTTGCTACACATCGTCCCAACTTTAAACGAGCAAACACACTCGTCAATGAGTACTCAATACCCATTGAATTAGCATGCAAGATACATATGTTCTCACTGCATAAACATGATTGAGAAACCGTCTAGATACCTTCCTGTTAGATTCTATTATGAACGTACAGCAAATATGTTCTCCAAAAAACTATATTTTGAACAGAAAATGGGGCATTGGATTACGTTAAAGTGTACTGTAGCGAGTTACATTTGAAACGAATATAGCGACCATGAAGTGCAATGTAGCTTAGTGTCTACAACAGTTTTGGTTTATCGGTGCCTATATTCTGTCAGAAATTTTCAGAACACATACGAATATTACTGATTCCAGATATTTGTTTTCTTGTTTTTGGCTTCTTCGTGAATGATTAGACATTATCCAAGATGTGGGTCTGTGGGACTTCAACCTTGGGTACTGAAATACAGTGGGGTATGTTTGGTATTGTATGGAGACAAATTTCTTCCCGAACCAAAACCAAATCGATTCTTCCCGAACTAGATGGTTCGGTAAGAAATTGAACCGTTAGCGTACTCTAATCGACATGAAACCAAATCAAACCTTAATAAACGTTGCGTAATCGACCATAGCATTATTCACATAAATTGGTTCGGTTCCAACTTTGTTGGCTTTAATTTGGTTTGGTTCTAGAACGAACCAACTGGTTCGGGAAGAATCGGTTCGGGATGAAACATTGGAGTTTATCGGTTTCTGGATTGTATTTCATCTGGGGTAGTTGTGAGTACCTTGAACTGGTAGGAGGTTGGCTATATCTGAATTTTAGTTCGATTGAAATGTTTCCAGTCACGTTGATACTCATTTTTGTTCTATCAGCCTTTCCACATTTACAAATTGACTACTCATTTGTGGAAGCTGAAAGAAACTGGAAAAAGTGTAGAAAATAGTAGTGTTCACTCGAATACTCTGTTTCTGTCCTTAGCTTTTGTTTCAGCCTATAAATAACTATGTTTAAAATAATTGTAACTTATTCAGCACATATATGCAAGAATTGTTTGGCATAAATCCAAACTGACTTCGAATCGAATATTATGAGAAGAGACACTTCTTTTTTGAGACATTTTGAGAAGAGAGACTTCTACTAGTCAACGTGAGTGATATGAACTTTTGAATTTGTGAAAAAAATGTTTAAAAAAGTGATTGTAGAGTATATCAACCACTGATAATTTGGGGTACTTTTATTTCTAATCTTCAGTTCCGGTTTGTCACAATCCTGTATGACTCAGGATATGTCACAATTGTAAATTATGATGATTGTTTTTCGAATAATGTGAAGATGATTGGTATTGATATTGACAATTTTCTTTTCTACTGTAGCCGGAAGAAAATTGTTTCAAACATTATGAAGTTCTCTTTCCAGAGCCAGGATTTCGGCAGACAACAGATATATGGTACCGCACTGAAGATTGTTTCGATGTGTAAATCCATCCCCAACAAATGAGTAACAGTTCAACCTCTTCTACGGAGAAAAATTGATTGTGGCTTGCTGTTTCACATCTACACACTACTATGAATTGAACAGGTGGGGTTGTACTGTACAAAATGATGTGTTTGTACGGTTCGTAGAGTTGTTTCATTTGAAACTATTTCTCATAATAAGTACACTAAAAGAGTAGGTTTACAATACAAAACAGAATTGTCATTTATATTAAACTTTTATTTTTGATTCGGAACAGCAGACTGATTGGAAGCAATTGAGCACATTTCTAACAGGGGTCATCCTTGTTTTAGTGTACTTGTTCTGTCACGGTACATTCTTATTTTTGATAGAATAAGAAAGAATTGGGTTAGGGTTGTTAGTTGGGTTCAAAATTTCGAGTGTTCGAGTTTTGGGAATCACACAGATTCTGTGTGATAAAGAACTGTGAAAAAACATCTTCATCTTGGTTACTATGTCCCGCTGTCATTCATACTATAGTTCTCCCCAATCCCACTGAGACTTTGGCAGCGTGCCATTGATTTTTCGGATGAATATATTTCATAGAAATAAATGTTCTAGGAGAAGAATTTTCACCCACGTACTGCAGCATAGGTCAGCTACCGTTAAGAAAAACTTCTACTGTTTTGGATAATTTTAACATAATGAAAAGCAGCCTGGAAATTTTGTTGGCACATTGCCGAGGTCTCAGTGGGAATGATTCAGACTATACCTCGTGTTTCGGTTCCAATAAGAAACCCAACATTGTAATCTTGTTTTCAGCACATATGCACGAGATGTTTGGCGTATATCCAAATTGTGAGAAAAGTAAAATGTCTTTTTTTTCCGAGAGAAATTCAACTTCCATCGTTTTAGGTACGTGAAAATTATTCAATAAAAGCCTCTCACTAAAATACTAAATATCAGCTTCTTACAGAGCTAATAGTTAGGAACAATTTAGTGGAAATAACAATTTGAGCGATATGAACTTTTGAAATTGTGAAAAAAATGTTTAAAAAAGTGATTGTAGAGTATATCAACCACTGATAATTTGGGGTAGTTTATTTCTAATCCTTAGTTCCGGTTTGTCACAATCCAGTATGACTTAGGCATTTTATGTCACAATTGTAAATTATGATGATTGTTTTTCGAATAATGTGAAGATGATTGGTATTGATACTGATAATTTTCTTTTCTACTGTAGCCGGAAGGAAATTGTTTCAAACATTATGAAGTTCTCTTTCCAGTGTCAGAAACTCGTCAGACAACAGATATGTGGTACCGCACTGAAGATTATTTTGATGAGTGAATCCATTAACTGAAGCACTGAAAATTTGATGAAATTTGTCATAGAAGACGTAATATTCACCGGGTATTTCACATCTACACTACTATGATTTGAACAGGTGGGGTTGTACTGTATGAAACATAGTTACAGTACGTTAAGATGAAGTTGTTAGAAGAAAAGGTTCATTTGAAACTTTTTGTCATGTTAAACATATTCTACAAGGTACATAATACAAAGTCAAATCTTCACTCTTACCTCGCTGCTCTTTGTGATTATAATTCCGATTTTAAAGAGGCTGATTAAAAACCATCGAGCATATTTATGGAAGATTTAACCTTGTAAGTGAATAACTTATCTGTTGGGGATTATTCTCATTTTTGACAGAATGTGAAAGACTGTGTAATGAAAAGCTTTGTTTTCAGCACATACGCACAAGGTGTTTGGCATATATCCAAATTGTGAGAATAAGGAAAGGTCTTTTTTCGAGAGAAGTTCAACTTCTATCGTTTGAGGTTAGATACATGAGAATTATCAAGTAAAAACCTCTCATTAAAAGAATAAACATCAGCTTGTTATCAAGCTAATAGTCAGGGAGAATCGAGAATCTATCGGGTTGAACAATTTGATCTAGAAATGTATGCACAAACAGAGAAGCGCAAGTAAAATGTTGTTCTAAGACTGCATCATTTCTCATTCTGGGAATCTGCTGTGACATAGCTATCAGTGTATTTTTTTCGTCTTGATTCACGTCATTATCACATACAGACCGTTCAGAAAATTTAGACTAATATCATTTTCATCCAGAATCCTCCGAAAATTACCAACCCATGGCACTGTTCTTGGGAATTGAATGAATGATCCTGCACCACTGACCTTTTTATAAGAGAAAGGTAGGTTCAATTGGTTTGACACAGAAAATATTAATTCAACAAATCTCAAAAGGATTTCGTCATTTTCTACTATTGTTGGATTGAATTTGGAAAAGGATCATCTGCGTTCAGTCCCGTGGCAGGACTCTCTTCTATTTCATTTCATTTGCCACCAGTGAAGGTATATTTCGTCGATTTGGACAATTTCTGGTTTATATTTGGTCGATAGTTGTCAGAGTTGGAGCGGCCCCAACTCAATTTTCATTGATTGGTACACAGCCGCCGTCCGAGGTCTATTGTTTCAATTTGGTGTTTGTAGTTTGATAATGATGGAAACCAATGCGATTACTACTCCGTCTCGTTCTTTATCTTCCCAGGGCACAAAAAGGATCAGGCCCAGTGACTCTCCGGAAGTACAAGTTGACACTCTTGGTGCTATTGGTGCGGATCTGTTTGCTCTGAAGAATGATGAGAATATTCCTGCTTATATGAGAAAAATTATTGGAACCATGGCTCAGACCATTACGGAACAGTCGGATGTTATCAAGGAGCTGAAGCGTGAGATTATTGAATTACGTGATTTGTCCAGTTTTTCCGGTTTAACATCTACCAAGCCTATCACTTCTCCATCTGTAGCTAAGGAGACAGCTCCCATTGTGTGCAACCATAAGTGTCCTGTTGATCCATGTGAGGATCGTGAAATGTCTCGTGCTATTGTTCTGAGTGGTGTTCCGGAGTCGGACTCCAAATTTCCTGTAAGTCGCAATGACGACGATGTTCGTAAAGTTAGATTGGTTGTAAATTCGCTAGGCGTTGAGGTTTCGCCGGTAGCGGTGTATCGCATGGGTCAGATGGGGTCTCGCCCTCGTCTGCTCAAAGTTATACTGCCTACCAGCAAACATCAGCGTCAGTTGTGTGATCGATCTCGTTGGCTTCGTGACTCGCAATTTCACGGGGTTTGGCTTCGTGCCTCTCTCCCCAAGGAAGAGCGAGATCGCCAGCGGCAAGAGCGTCTACTGAAGGGATCTTGGACTCGCCCCGGTGACCATCAGCGGTCGCAGGGTACAAGGGCGTACGGAGATCCCTCCGGCGTCCGAGCACCAAGGTTCCAGCAGTGGAACGGGTCACGTAACGGGGGTCCGGGAAACTAGTATCCCCTCTCCGGCCCCCTTTAGGTAACAGAACATGTAGTCAGGTTTTTAAATGCATTCTCTTAAACATAAGATCGATATCGAAAAATGGTGTAGCGCTTCAAAACATTTTGCAACAAGAAAATATTGATATAGCAGTTTTAACCGAAACTTGGTTGAAAGCGAAAAGTGAAAATGGGGTATTTTTGGGTCCATTGTTGGATAAGTACCAATGTGTACGTTGTGATAGAAAACGCCTAATAGGTGGGGGAATCGTGTTGATATTAAGATCAGGTCTGAAATTCAAAGAGGTTTTTTCGGAATGTGTATCGAAAGGTTACGAAATTTCGGTAGTCGATATTTATTTGTCTAATAGTACTTTTCGTTTCATCGTGGTTTACCGTACTCCTTCTTGTTCGATTGCGCACTCTTTCCAATTGAATAAGTGCATCAGTGATTTATCTGTTTGTGATCATCCGGTTGTTTGTCTGGGGGATTTTAATTTACCCGAACTGATTTGGCCATTAGGCGGACAATCAAATATTTCCACAATAGCGGAAAATTTTGTTGATATGGTTGAGGATTGTGAATTTAAACAATACGTCATAGCTCCTAGTCGGAAAAACCACTTTCTAGACCTCGTTTTATGCAATCAGCTTGACCTAATTGAGAACTGTCGAGTTACTACGCCTGTTGGAACCAGCGATCATAATTCTATTTATTTCGATATGAAAGTTACGCGCCAGCCTGAGAAACTTGTCTGGAAAAGGAAATTTGAAGAGGCTGATTACGGTATTATTCGCGGTTACCTAGCTGGTGTTGATTGGATTGGCTCTTTTTCCACAGCTTGTTCTATTGACCAAATGTACGAGATGTTTATTGCGATTCTGAATCATACCATAGAAATGTTTGTACCTATGCGTATGGTTGTGGCAAATCGCACTAATCTTCCCAGTTATTTGAGAAATATGAGTATGTATAGAGATGAACTTTGGGAGCGCGCCCATTGCTCTACAAATAATACTTTGTGGCAAGAGTATACTGCTTACACCTTGAAGTTCACTAAAGCGTTGAATAAGTTCAATAGGTCTGTTGAAAACCGAATTATCGAGAAGGGAAATTCCCAAACTGTTTATAAGTTGGTTAACTCACGTTTGAAAGGTGGAAAAACCATGCCAAGTATGAACGGACCAAACTATAAAGTTTGTGTATCAGATATTGACCGAGCAAATTTGTTGGCAGATACTTTTCAAAGCGTTTTTTCTACTGATGGTGCTCCTATTCCCGCGTTTGATGTTCCAAATATTGTAAAAATGGAAAACTCGATCCGGTTTGATAGAATAGAAATAGAAAAGTTATTACGTTTATGGCCCATGTCATTTTCTCAAACTCCGGACGGTATTCCATTTAAATACATCAAACATTTAACTGTTGAAATTTGTGGCCCACTAGAATATATTTTCAATCTAAGTCTGTGGAAAGGGGAGGTACCGGAACGATGGAAACATTCTCTGGTAACTCCTCTACCAAAGAAACCCCCATTTTCGAACCCAAGTAACTACAGACCAGTTAGCATTACGTCAATATTTTGCCGACTGTTCGAAAAAATATTGAAGCGAGTAATGATAAAACATATGAATGAGAATAATATTTTATCTCCTCACCAACACGGTTTCAGAAAAGGTAAATCTGTGGAAACACAGATGCTAGAATGTATTAATGAATGGACCCTTTCTTTAGACAAGAAAAATTCTGTGGATGTAGTATATTTCGATTTTTCGAAAGCGTTCGACCGAGTTTCACATAGAATGTTGCTAAACAAACTTGAAAAACTTGGATTCCATAGTACTATCGTATCATGGATTAGAGAGTATCTGAGGAAACGCACGTTTGCCGTGAGAGTTAATTCGAGTTTTTCTAGCTCACGTGAAATAACTAGTGGAGTTCCACAGGGTAGTGCTCTCTCCCCGATTCTTTTCAACATATTTACGTTTGAACTACCTAGTATTCTGACTGAATCTCCAGTTATACGCTGTAAAGTTTTTGCTGATGATACGAAAGTGTTCAAATCTTTCAGTAATGGCGAAAGTAATGAGGAGTTGCAGAAATGCCTTGATAAGATGTATAAATGGTCTGTAGATTGGGGTCTTCCACTATCAGTAGAAAAAACAAGTGTCCTGCATTTAGGCACCAAAAACCCGCGACAAACCTACGAAATGAACGGAATAGATCTCAGAAAAGTAGATCAAAATGTTCGAGATCTCGGGTTTGTGTTAAATCAAAATCTTTCATTCAAAGATCATGTGAAACGGATCATCAAGTCCGCGAAGCATCGAACATACAATCTTTTCAAAGTTTTGAAAACTCGAAATAGGAATGTTTGGCTAAAAGCGTATAAAACTTATGTCCGACCAATGGTTGAATTCGGTACTACTGTATTCAACTCAGATAGCGGGTTCGTTAAGAAACTTGAATCAGTTCAGAACGACTTCACTAGAAAGTTGTTTTTCCGTTTGGGTGGCTATACGTATTGTAAAATCCCTAGTTCTGCATTCAGAAACAGGAAACTAAACTTGGTCACCTTAGAATCTAGAAGAAATACTACAGACCTCATTATAATTCATAAAATCATAACTGGTCAGTGTGGATTAAGTGCAACAGACTTTTTCACGTTCAAACCTTCCCGTACTAGAGGTTCTACTGCGAAATTCAGTTTTCCAACTCCGAAAACTAGCCAACGTGCAAAGTTTTTCACAGTACGGGCTGGATCCAAGTACTTAAAATTGAGCAAGAAATACAAAATACCGATGTCATTATCTGCTGCAAAAAAGCGCTTAAGTGAATGCATTTGAATAAGACTTCTACTGTTTCATTTGTTCATCCTGTAAGTCTGGCCCAATCATTGTATCCCATTGCGATTCGTTTATTTGTATTGTCATATGGTCCAAAAAAAAAATTTTTTTTTTTCATTTAATTGTGTTACCCAAATGATATTTGTCGATTTCCGACCCTTTTTCCGCTTTTGAATCTTTTTGTGTCCTTCTGTCATATTGTTATTTCTCCTCTTGTATATCACATGCTTGCATGTAAATAAATCAATCAATCAAAAAAGTAGGGAACAACGCTGATATGACTTAGATGAAATCATCTTTGAAGTAAGAATCATCTTTGAAGTAAGAATCATCTCTGAAGTAAGAATCATCTTTGAAGTAAGAATCATCTCTGAAGTAAGAATCATCTTTGAAGTAAGAAAAGGTGAGTGGGTCAGAGTAGAGTATAGTTTGTTCCACTCACCTATACCCCTCTTCAGTATTATGCTCAAACTTCCAGGTCAAAGTTTGCTACCTTGGCGTTTTTGGATTTTCTCCAACTTTTTGCTGGTGTCTTTTGCACCTTTACTACAAACTATGAAATAAATCAGAATAATGAATCGAGAACATCAGACGCAGTCGTCGCAAAAGAAAAGCGTGGTTATATTGCCGATCTCAGTTGATGTTTACCAACGTAGAACCTCGTTACGCCAACTAGTGAATCGAGTTGTTTGGCCGTTAGCCCCAGTGCCTGCAGACTTTGAATTGGCTTAAAGGCGAGTGTTTCGTAAACTCGACTCCTGCTTAAAATAGGACCATCATGTGGACCAATCCCTTGTTAACGGGCCTTTGAACTGCAATAGGAAAATGTATTGGAAAAGGTTAAAGGACTGAAGCGTTAGGAACCACATAATTGTCTTTCTTTAAACCAGGAATAACCTAATTCATTTGAATTTTGAAGTAGAGCAGGTCACAGAAAATCTGAACTAGGCACCCTGATCAAAAAGTTTAGATGAAATTGTTCGAAAAGAAAGTCGGTTCATTTTTCAGCAGCGTGTTCTTTCACATGAATGCTTCTATCTGGCTCACTTCAATGTGAAACAATCACATTTTCGCGGAAGTGAATTTTTTTAGAATTCAGGACCGTACTATGTAGCGATTGTGGACTAATGGTTCATCGGTTACGGCTCTGACGGCAATTCAGAAACACGCCACCGGATCTTCAAGATAATTGAAGGAAGAAGCTCTGGGCAATCGGCGAATATTGTTTTTCAAAAAGTTTTGGACAGCATACGGTCGATAAGGTAGGGGGCGGGGTTCGGCTGACTTGCAACTTTGAAAGTTGCTGTCCGATCTCCTTGACTGCAAAACGTATTCTTTGAATGATGGTTTCTCAGGATTCCCCCACGTACTGATTGTTGACTGTGGTGCCTAATAGGCTAGGCTATAATAGGCTATGCTCGCACCAGCAAGCTCTCTATGGAAATTCATGTTTAGACTAACAAGAGGCGAGAAAGTCATAGTATAAAGGGTAATTTGTATTTTGTAACTTTACAAGAAACCGGGGTTGGGGAACGAACCAGTTGATTCTGGAACTTACACTCGTTGACGCAGTCAAAATGTATGTAGTGATCACAAAACCGGTTAATGACACTTCTGATAAAGACGCGGTCACCAGGTAGTTGGGAAATGGTCCCAAACCAGTAGATCCATCCCGAAACTCTAAAATTCATCTTCAGGAAACAAATAATATTCTTTAACAGCGTTTCAAATGATTATAACTCTTTTCAGCACATGTTTGCAAGGATTGTTTGGCATATATCCAAACAGTCACAAGAAGAAACTCTCCGAGCACAGCTAGTGCTCCACACTCTGTGGCAGATACTGGCTCCAGAGACACGTGACTATTCTTCCAGTCGAACACGAAAACGATTGAAAAAGCCCAGGGCCACAGATGGATGAACCGGCAACAAAGCCAGCAACTGTACCACTGCAACTTTTGTTTACGCCGTGTTCCTAGTTTTGGAGGTTCAGGTCCGGTGCGGCTGGAACCCTGAATCTGTGAGGCTTCGAGCCGCTACACATCAGGACGAGCTCTTCGACCTGAGGACTAAGTTGTGTGAGGTGCAACTGGACAAGAACTACGAGAAAATGAACGAAAAGATTCATAAGGGAGGCTGAAGTACCCATAAGTGTCTATTCCCGGTCAGAGAGCATGTTAAGTGCTCCTGGAATGAATCGGGAAGGCTTTGCTGCATCCACAGCAAGAAGGCGCTCACGTGGAATACTGTCACCTGGCTTCAGACTTGGACGTCTTTACTCCTTTTCTCGGGATCAGAAGCCCTCGATTGGATGTGAATATACGATGGCAGAGATAAGAAAACCAGCCTCAAAGGGTCTCCCCCGTGAATTCTTGGGAAATGAATGAACGATCCAGCACCACTGACCAGAAAAGGGTGCGTTCAGTTTGTTTGACCACGACAAAAAAAATCAAAGATATCAAAATTCATGTTAACTTAATTTAATTAAAGAAAACTATAACACACAAAATTCCATTCAAGCACCACTCACTGACACTATTTCAAAGTTTCAAAGTGATCACCTGAGCTAAACTTCACACGTTAACCGTCGTCTGATTTATTTTGAAACACTTCGACAAGTCCGAGCTAAACTCACAGTCTGAGTTGGTTTTCGATTTTTCAATACAAAACAATAAATTGTGGTCGAAATGATTTTTTTTCCTTCTCAGGATCATATCACGTACTGACTGTGACTAGCATGGGACACAGACCAGCTAGCGTACTTCTGAAAATCTTCTTCGAACTAACAAAAGGTAAGTGGGTCAAAGTAGGGTGATTCTACAAGAAACCTAATTATAGAAACCACCATTATAACCGTGTACTACGGTTTCGATCAATCAGTTCAATTCTTTTGAGAAATTTTTTTTGAGGAACCACTCGGAAAACGTTTTACAACAATTGTGGATGAAGGTTATTGCAGAGTGAACTGAAACGTGAATGCAGTTACCTTTCTAATATATTTTCATTTCCTAAGAAAAACTAGGTGTGATTTGGTATCATATAAAGTCTTGTAAGGCATATACTATAAGTTTAGGATTGCAGCGACGTGTCATAAAAAAACAAAATGAAGAAATGACACTTCGAGACACCACTATATTGTCATATAATTGAAGTGCACGTGAATGAAATTATGGTTGATCCATGGTTGAGAAAATCATTCAAGCTAAAACTTAAGACTTGGGATTTTCCAACCAACTGAAATTTAATGATCAACTTTTCAGCGCATATGCACGAGAAGTTTGGTATAAATCCAAACTGTCACTAAAGGACTTTTTTTCGAGAAGTTGAATTCCTACTCGAGACAGGTGAGAGACATACGATCTTCTCAAACAATGATCTTTTCGTTATTCGAGTCAACGCCCACGCAAATCTTCAAAACAACGTGGGAAAGTTCTCAAAACTGTTTTTGAAGTACCCTTTTATTCGGAATCGTAGTGTAGAAATTTCATTAGAAATGAAAAAAAAGTAATAAATTCTTACTAATTTCTTTTTAGAAATAGAAATCTGAAAATGACTTTGAAGTAGCATTATGATATTTTTGGAACCGTAGGGTTGAAGTCTCAGTAGCAATTGTAAAAATAATGACAGTCTTACTATTTTTTTAGGAATGATAATTATGTAGTGTAGAGTTTTAACAGCGAGATCCGCCCTGGGTACTGTGATGGTCGATCAAACAAATGTATCTTCCACCGTTAAAGTTCCCATTTGGAAGTACATCACCTCTAAGTCATAGTACAAAACTTCAAGACTCTATCTCTTACCTCTCACTTTTGACAATAAAATTTCTTGTTGTTCTTTGTTTTTATTCAGAATTCTTTTCAGGAATTCGATTACTTCATAAGTGAGCAGCGCTCTAGTCTTTGATGGAGGGGAACGGCACGTGACGAATGTATACAACATCTCGCGGGTTCGTTCTGTTTCGCAGAATACCATCACCAGTTGGCGACAACTCTCTTGAAGAGGGACGATTATGTGGTCCAATCCCAACGTTTCAGTCTTTTAAACTGCAATCCATTTTTCAATTGCAGTTTAAAGGAGTGTTGACACGGGGTTGGTCCACATAATCGTCCAAGAGATTGTGTAGTATTGGAATTGATCGAACCGTTGTGAGTAGTGTATGCTAGCAATTGCAAGGGACGGGGTATGACGAACAGACACCTTATATGTGTATATTTGATCCACACACTCTCTCATACGCTGGCAAAGAAAAAAATCCAGCTCTGCAACTTGCCATCCACATGATATTTTTACAACACCTTTATTCACTATTTTTCTCTAATCTGTATCTCTCGTTATCTCTCTCTCTCCCACCCTCTCTCTCTTTCTCTCCCCTCTCTCTTCCCCTCGCTCTCTCTCTCTCTCACACTCTCTCTCTCTTTTTCTCTCTCTCTGTCGCTTGTAGTTGTTGGGAATGTTGAGAACTATGTAGCTCGTCCAACACAAGATGAAAGGTTACTAAAACGAATTCATTTCCATTAAAAAATTTTTGCAGATTATGACAACATGGATTTTACCTTGGACCATGGAAAGGGTGCACAATATATCGTTCATGAATATTCGGGAACTGAGCGAACTATCGAGAAAAGGTGAGAACCCTAGTAACGGGGAGGGGGTAAAGTATACACTCTTCACTCACCTAGACCACAAAGTAAGAAAATCTACAAACGTATGATATAATCTGTTTTCAGTTTTAGCTTTCAGTCAAAGAGTGTCAGTTTGTGAAGTTTTATACGGTACATTGTCTGAAAGACTTTCATTATTTCAACAACGGTTTAGTCAGCATTTGCTATAGCGTATCTGTATTGTAAAAGTTTATTATCAGTTTTGATAGAATCCGAAGGATCTGTACGAGAAAGAAACGTCGTAATATCGTTTTCAGCTTCATACGTACAAGATGTTTGGCATAAATCCAAACTGTGAGAAAACAAGAATTTTCTGAAAAGAAGACACATTTCTACCATTAACTGAGGTAAGAGACAGAAAACTTTCAAACGACCATATTTTACAATATGTCGTAAAAGGGCGGTTTTCGATGGTAACAACATTGTAACTTGAAATTTCAATAAGAAATGGCGGGACAGAGAAATTTTGTTCACACGTTTTGTGACCAACGTCCCTTCGTTTAGCTATAAGTACCTCACTAATATTCACGTGATTCACTTCCAACTATTTTGAAGAAAAACTTCAGAAAATGTTTTTGTTTCAGAACTTTCCGAAACTTACAAACCAGCATATATTCTTGGGAAATGGAAGTATTATCCTGCACCACTGACCGACTGTATTTTATTATATTTAGTATATTTTAGCTATCACTCTTTCTTTTCACTGTTTATTTAAATGCTACAATCAACAGCTTTCCTAGGCGATGACAACGTTTGTATTGGTGCTCCAATGTACAGACAATTTTCGTCGTAATGACCAGCACCTTTCCCTGTGAAACTAGCAAAAGGTGAGATTCGAAGTATTGAAGTATAAATTTATCACTTCGATTCATATGCTGTCCTAGAAAATCCAGTTCGCATTTAATAAAATAAGGAACAAATTAACAACAATTATATAATGAAATTTATATTTACATATCGCCTGTAGCTCGGTTCGGTGATTTGACTCTCCACATAAATTTAGTAATATGTTTTTACTGAGATTGAAAATGTGCTTTTTGTTCTGATAGAGAAATCGATTCGCTGAGATATCAGTTGTTGAAATGTATTGTTCACATTGAGATGAAACTACCTGGGGAAATAAAGAAAAAACTAAGTTTTTCGAGCATTTGTAGTGTGAAAAACGTTTCTAGTTGAAATGTGGTACTTCCCGCTAAACTGAAACTCTATGATCAACTTTCCAGCACATATGCACGAAAAGTTTGGCATAAATCCAAACTGTCACCAAATGAAGTTTTCGAGAAGAGAAATTTTTACACGGAACAGCCGGCGTAGCAATCCCCCCAAAACCGATCAGCTAGCTCATATCACCTCTCATCGAGGTACCTCACCGAACTCTATCAACTTTCTCCTATCCTAAACCATTAGTATCGATTGTGGGTGCTGGAACTTCTCATGGAGCGTACTTTCTGCTCATAACCTCAAAGAATGGACATAATGTCGATTTCAAGCGAGAGTGCGCATAGAGAGTGCATTAAAACAGGAGGGTGCTCGTGTGCCGGAAAAAACCGCACCTAGTATGTTTTAGATACGTTTACCACGCGGGTTGGCTCGTTTTGAATGACCTTTCTCGGATGATTATTGTAGTTCGGTTTGTACTTTGTTGGAAGAGAATAGAAAACTTATTGGAACCTCGCTCAATTTACATAGATTTTCGCATTCGAATGACTGAAATAGAAAGCGTGCGAATTATGAAATTAAGACTGAAAGTAAGACGAGCTAGTTTTAGTTCTGTATTAATGTCAAGTGTAAATTATATTCGTAAATAAAGTAGTTAGGTGAAGTTGAAAACTTGGTTTTTCAAGTATGATTCCTTGATTGATTAAATTCTTGAATCGCGTTATATAGTTCACGTCATTTCTACTCCAACTCTTACTACACATTCAAACCAGTGCCCTTTCCTGATGCAAACTTTAACTTCTCGAAAAAAAGTTTTGCATTCTCTCTCTGATAGAGAATCATAATCTGAAGCAAACAATTCAAACCTCCCCGATAAGTATTTACGTTAGAAAAACGGACTCAAGATTTGTTGTCGTCCTGTAGCAGTCTCCGTAGGAATGCAAGTGGCTAAATTTTGGGTTGTTGGATGTTCAGTGCGAATTGAGTTGATTTGCGAAGAATTTTGTGAAAGATACATTTTCAGTTTTGGGTGTTCAATAAAGCACTCAGTTATTTCGGCATTATTTTGATATTATTTAAACTCTTAATTCATCGGTCAATTCCAATTTATACCCTATTTTAAACTTGTTCTCTTGATATCATTTGAAAAATGAAGTCAATCCATAAGATACTGAGCCATCAATTATGCGAGCAACTTGTGTTTTCACCAACGCCCGGTTTACGAAATGCATGTCACCACCCCTCAGCCTGTGCCGTACTTAATATCGGTTTCATGAAAAAGAGTGCACAAAGCAGAGACGGAGAGTTTTTGCTACGTTTTGTGACGTTTGACCTCATGTGATAGTCAATTTGGCCATTTGGCACCTCAGTGAGGTACATCAGCGACATATATGTGAGAGTTGGTTGGCTTTGGGGGGATTGCTACGCCGGCAGGTGAGAGCAGCATTCTCGAATGAAAGTTACCAAGTTCTCCCTAAATAAGCTCGACCAATATCTGTCGCAGTACAGAATTTCAATACAACTCAGGGAATTAGTGAAAAACATTACGTTAGTCTCAGTTGGAATTGAAAAAAAAAGAATAGAATTCTTACTATTTTTCAGGTGTGATATTATGTAGAGTTTCAACAGAGAGGTCCGCCCTGAGTACTGTGATGATGGATCATTACAAATGTACCTACCTCCTTATAAGTTCAGAGTGGAATCACATAAACTCTACGTTCACAATAAGAAAAAGCGTGTACATAGATAGTATCGGTGAGATTTCATTCACGTTACTTAGTGAACACTTTCACAAACAGAGATAACACTCCGACACATGAACATATTCTATGACAACACGCATCCCGGAAACTACTCGTATTGTCATTTTCCAAAGTGTTCAGTTTATAATCCGAATCTCCGGTCATTTTTGTAAATTACTACTCCAAAAATGCGTTCTGTTAGCACTTTCATTCATCTTTTCGAGCACGTCACCTTAAAACATTTCGGTACTGAACCATTTTTCTTACCACTTATTCTTAGAGCCCGAGTGATTTGGAGAATTTTTCAGACTACAATATGTATTTAGTATTGACGGAACTTCAGTTCAGGTTAACAGAAGTTCATTGATTTTTTCACAGATAGTAGCTGTTGGGAGACCATGGTAGCATGCTGTGATAACGCTTCGATCATTCGTGAACCCAATAGAATTGATCTTTGATAAGAAAAAGGTGGGTGCAATAGAATTGAAAAGACTGTTGATGACTGTTTTCCCATAACAATTCTATATACATTTTATGGTCACATATCCCACTGGTTATAGTTTTATCCAGGTTCCTTTTCAGTCGAAACTCTGAAACAATGAAGATTTGGTACTGGGACTCCGATGACAGCTAGGGGGAGTAGACATTCACGTATAGGCCCAATCGCGCGCAGCGCGAAGCGCTGCGTGTGAGTTGTGTTTGGTTTGGCCATTGCGCACCCATTTTTGGCTTTCAAACCACAAAAGTCTTCAAATAAAACTTTTTTTCGAAATTTAAAAAAAGAGAGAGCTAGATATCTATTGAATACATGTTGTGTGAAAAAATTAGGAAAATCGGTCAAGGTTGAAAAAAGTTATGCTGTCGTGTCGTTATGAAAATTTCCGTTGTCCCTCGTCCCTCGTCGCTCGTCGCTCGTCCCTCGTCCAATGTCCGCATAGAAAATTATTTTTTTAACTACTGGACCAATTCGGCTGAAATTTGGCACACATGTGTAAACCCCAAAGTTAGCGCGGCCCAAGAAGTTTGGTGATGTCACGTTTCGTTTGGCGCTTGGCGCGGGCGCCAATAGGCGCCAGTAGCAGGAAAATATGTGTTCCCATGGATGAAATGCTCCGAAATTTTGCACAGAGGTTAGATTAGTGAATCCCAACCTTCTCTGAAAATTTGGTGTCATGGTTTATATTTGGCGCCAAACGCTGGCGCCCAGTGGCGCCAAATTAGAACAACGCCGGGCAGGTAAGGTAACGAGCGAAATGTTCACAGATGTCCGAACATCTGTGAACATAGTTAACGAATACAGCTTGGATATCAACATTTCTTCGACATTCTGCGCCAAAACGGTACTTCATCCGCCAATTGGCGCCAAAATTGAAAATAGGGTTTCTGAACCAAAAAAGTCATAAATTGTGCTAATTGGTCGAGGCCATTCATTCCAAGTTTTTTGTTACTAATTAGAGTAATTTATATTTGGCGCCAAACGCTGGCGCCCGGTGGCGCCAAATTAGAACAACGCCAGGCAAGTAGGGTAACGAGCGAAATGTTCCACAGATGTTCGAAGCCCGGTGGCGCCAAATTAGAACAACGCCAGGCAAGTAGGGTAACGAGCGAAATGTTCCACAGATGTTCGAACTATGGTCATAGTTAACGAATACGGCTTGGATAGCAACATTTCTTCGACATTCTGCGCCAAAACGGTACTTTATCCGCCAATTGGCGCCAAATTGAAAATAGGGTTTCTGAACCAAAAAACAGTCGGAAATTGTGCTAATTGGTCGAGGTCATTCATTCCAAGTTATTTGTTACCAATTAGAGTAACTTTATATTTGGCGCCAAACGCTGGCGCCCAGTGGCGCCAAATTAGAACAACGCCAGGATTGTAGGGTAACGAGCGAAATGTTCCACAGATGTCCAAACGATGAACATAGTTAACGAATACGGCTTGGGTACCAACATTTATTCGACATTATGCGCCAAAACGGTACTTTATCCGCCAATTGGCACCAAAATTGAAAATAGGGTTTCTGAATCAAAAAGCAGTCGGAAACTGTGTTAATTGGTCGAGGTCATTCATTCCAAGTTATTTGTTACCAATTAGAGTAACTTTATATTTGGCGCCAAACGCTGGCGCCCAGTGGCGCCAAATTAGAACAAAGCCAGGATTGTAGGGTAACGAGCGAAATGTTCCACAGATGTCCGAACTATGAACATAGTTAACGAATACGGCTTGGGTACCAACATTTCTTCGACATTCTGCGCCAAAACGGTACTTTATCCGCCAATTGGCACCAAAATTGAAAATAGGGTTTCTGAATCAAAAAACAGTCAATTGTGCTAATTGGTCGAGGCCATTCATTCCAAGTTATTTGTTACTAATTAGAGTAACATGTTCTGTATCTGGTGCCAATGGCTGGCGCCCGTTCGCGCCAATGGAGAAAATACTTTCTTACTGTAATGACGCAGATTTTTCACAATACTCAGATTTCAATTACGGAAGCGGAAAAAAGCTGTTTTTTGAATGTTTCAGGATCACATCGTTTGAAAACCTGGAACTTTCAGATATCAGGATGTTTTATAGTCACCACTATTCAAAAATCGTTTTTCTAAGTCAACTCTAGAAGTGGTTGTACTAGTACAACTAGCAAAAAGAGAACAATTTGTAAAAAGTGGGGGACCAGGAAGTGTGTGAGTTCTGTTCGGTTTCACCGTTTTCTGCAAAAAGTGAACAATACGATGTTGTGAATGAGTGTGCAACAAAAAAAGAACAATACATTTGTTTGCACAACGATTCACAAGAAACAGAATATACAAAGTATAAATTGAACGTAAAAGTGCATAGTGGTTTCCCCTAAGAACGTTGTGAACCGTTGTGCAAACAAATGTATTGTTCTTTTTTTGTTGCACACTCATTCACAACATCGTATTGTTCACTTTTTGCAGAAAACGGTGAAACCGAACAGAACTCACACACTTCCTGGTCCCCCACTTTTTACAAATTTTATTCTCGATTTAACATTTTTCGAGATGCGAATTACACTAGACATAGAGTATTGGTTTGGGAGTCGACTTTTTGGGGTTCAATGATAACACAACAGTTCCTAGTCGAAACATGGTGCTTCCCGCAAAACTGAAATTCTATGATGAAATTTTCAGCACATATGCACACGATGTTTGGCATAAATCCGAACTGTCACCAAAGAAATTTTTCCGAGAAGAGAAATGTTCACTCGAAACAGGTGAGCGTCATAAACATTTTTAAATTACACTCTTTTATTAAACGGTTCGCAAACATTAGCTCGACGCAAATCTTCAAAACAACTTGGAAAAGTTAAAGATAACTTTTAGTTAGCATTCTATTTTATTTGAAAAAAATCGTAGTATAGGATTACCAGTGACTTATTCCCTTTCAGAAATGAAAATCTAGAATTAATTTTGGAGTAGCCTAATACTTTTGTTTGGAATCGTGGTGTAGAAATAGCAATGTAATTTTTAAAAAAAAGTCTCAGTCCTTTTTCAGGAAGTATATTATATAGAGTTCCAACAGAGAGGTCCGCCCTGAGTATTGTGATGGAGGATCATTACAAATGTACCTCCCACCGTATTAGTTCAAAGTGGCATCACATAACATCTACGTCAACAATAAGAATAAGCGTGTACTTGAGAGCGAGGCAGACCCGACAATGTCCCAACAAAACTTCATTTCGGAGTAATGAACGAAACTTTATCAGAAATTAATTTTTTGCAGATGGTTTTGGAAAGCGTGGAAGTGTGGGAAAGACATCGAACCCTTGATAGCTAGACTCCAGTCTGCGTACGAGAAGACTCACGTTGATGTTCCGGAAACGTCAAAACGTGACATCGACGCCAATTTGGATCACGCAAAGAGAACACCTATAAACGCGTTCAGTAGGTCCTGTTCCGTGGAACACTCTGAAAAGAGGCAAGGATCTATTTGATGAGGTAAATTTTATGGACTACGAACACGTGCCCGATGAGCACACTGTGCCCTGTGTGCTGCAGCCATGCGACCTCAGATCAAGTACGCTGCAAAACCTGGTCGCAGCAACATGCACATCGATGGACATAATATACAGGAACAAAATATACTTTTCGCCCACGTTCTACTCGGTGACTTCCCTGATTGCATGAAAAGGTGGGTGCCATAGAATTGAAAAGAAGGTGTATGACCCTTTTCCCAGAACAATACTATACGCTCAATGTTCACCTATACCACTGTTATTATAGTTTGATCCCGTTTCTTTTCAGTCGAAATTCTGAAATTATGGAAATTTACAATGAAGATTTGGTACTAGTACTCCGGTTACGGCGAGGGGGCGGAGACACCTACATATAGGGCCCAGTTTTATTCTCGAGTTAACATTTTCCGAGATGCGAATCAGACTAGACATAGAGTATTGTTTTGGGCGTCGACTTTTTGGGGCTCAATGATAACACAACAGTTCCTAGTCGAAACATGGTGCTTTCCGCAGAACTGAATTTCTATGATAAAAGTTTCAGCACATATGCACACGATGTTTGGCATAAATCCAAACGGCCACCAAAGACATTTTTCCGAGAAGAGAAATGATCACTCGAAGCAGGTGAGCGCCATAAACATTTTTAGATTATACTCTTTTATTAAACGGTTTGGGTCGAAACGGTTTTGAGTACATCTCTTACTGAGCACATTAACCTAATCATACCACCATCCAAAAGGTTTGCAAATAAGTTTCTGAAGAAAGTTCTGAAGATAATTTTTAATTAGCATTCTATGTTATTTGAAAAAATCGTAGTATAGGATTACCAGTGACTTATTCCTTTTCAGAAATGAGAATCTAAAAATTACTTCGAAATAGCCTAGTACTTTTGTTTGGAATCGTAGTGTAGAAATAGGAGTGTAATTTGAAAAAAATTGAGTTTTACTACTTTTCAGAAATGATATTATGTAGAGTTCCAACAGCGAGGTCCGCCCTGGAATATAGCATGGAAACGGACCGCAGCGAATGTACCTACCTCCGATTCAGTTCAAAGTGAAATCACATATACACTACGTCAACAATAAGAAAAAGAGTATTGGTGAGATTTCAATAGCATTCACAACACGAAGTGTATTTACCTAAGAACATTATATCAGTTTTCATGATTACGGTTTTTGAATTACATTTTTAGCACGTAACTGAGAAGAAAACTAATCAATACAAATACATATCCACTTTCCCAAGTTGTTTCGAGTATGAGGGAAACTATGATATGTCTCAACAAAACTGTATTTCGGGTTAATGAACTAAATTTCATCGAAAATTATTTTTTTTACAGATGATTTTAAAAAGCAGTCAAGATGGCATGGTGGTTAGTGATGATACCAACGTGATGATACCAAGGGTGAAAGCGTGAAAGTCACATGGCACAGCTACAAATGAGAACTGAAAAAAGATTAGAATGGTTGAAAATTGCTTGGCATGTAAATCCCTCCCATTCACGTTTTTCCTCCGCCCTTCCACGTTTTTCGAAGCTAGTTATTCCCAGCTATATCTGTTCTTCTAAGCTTTTGGTTTTCAGCAGTATATATCTGGAACTGGAGTTTGACTTATTTTTGAACTGAACAAAACTAAAGTTTTCAGACTTCGAATGAGGTGAGTGGATATTTTATTATTATTACCCACTGAATGAATGTGAACATGTGTAGTGAACCAGCATAAATAAAAACAACATTCAGAAAGTAGTGAGAAGCTTGAAAAGAAATCGGGTTCAGAGCTGAGTGCTTCACTTATGTGAAGTATTTACGTTTCTAAAAACTATGAAAAGGCATACTCTTATTTCCAATTACTTCTCGTATTCAAAAAAGCGCGGAGAAGTTTTGTATTTTTGTATTCATGCCTTGCAATGCCTTGTGGGATGAAAACTAGTAGTTTGGTTTCTTAGCGTTTTGTAGGATACCACTGTGGTAGTTGTTCTACGCTCTGGCAAATTTTCATTGAATTCTAGTTTTTTCTGTCAACTCTGGAAGAAATTGTGCCGTTAAGATAATGTTCATGGAGCATGGAAATGAAAAATGGATGGGATGCTAAGGAAAAAAAAATGAGTTTCTCCATAATTTGTTTATCGAACATCATCATTCCGGATACACAGCTCGATCCACGAATCGCTAAGTGGACTTTTTTGTGGATGGCGCGGCGCTCTCTTTTAATTGCGTGAATGGCGCGGCAGAGTCTTCAAAGATTGTGGATGGAGCTGCACTCTACCTTTAAAACTTACGTATATTTATATATAAAGTGTGGAAGACAAAAAATTGATGAGATAGTGTATTTTGAGATAATAGTTGAGAGTTGAAAATACTTTGTAACGGTTTTATATTGTCTTTGACTCACTTTCCGATCTTGGTAATGCAAGTTAGAAATATGAGTTATGAACAAAAACAGGAGAAACCTATACTGATAGTTCTACACATGAACGAGCCAGTTACCTGAAGTGGAACGAGCCAGTACCCTAAGGTGCAACGAGCCACTCTAGGAACCATGACTAACCTAAGCCTAAGCCTTTCTAACAGACACACTAATTTCGAAAAAATAGTATGTAGAAAAGTTCATTGGGAAAACAAATACTATCACCAAGTATCAGCTGCTAAAACCTTGTGATAATACGCTCCATCCACGCTTTCTCTTTCACTTTGGACCGCTCAGACACACTTTCTAGAATACATGTTCCAATGCCATATCAACGTCGAAATGGTCAAGTTAGAGAATTTATTGCGAGAAAAACTACCATGGATTCAAGGAATTCGACAGAGTTTTGGTCAATTAATCTCTGCGGACATCAGTGAACTAAAAGAGTGAGTCCTTCGTAGATCTTAATTGAATTTTGAACTTAAAGAGTTCAATACAATTAATTTAAACGTCTCCAAACAGGTCATGGTTTGAGTAGGTTGAGAAAACTAAGACTCATGAGCTTTTTACTACGTGAAAGTTGTGGCAAATCAAAGCAAATCAGGTTAGTTTGAAGTCAGATTCCGAAGTCAGTTTTATTCTTTCACTTTGGACATGAATAGTCTCTTCATTTTTTGATACTTCAATGTCGGAAAATATTCATTATCAAACCATACAACAAAAGTGTTTGATTGTACACATTTTCTGGGTCAAAAACACATGATCCGCGAAGGAACTATTCAGAATAATTTGCAATAAAGACACACAATTCAGCATGCTCAAAATGTTGCCGTTCTATGATGAGGAACATGGTCAATCATGAGGGCGACCAGAGAAATCAAACGCAACTATGGTGAGTTCTTTTGTTTTCAATATTTATAGTGTATAGAACGTCATATGAAATGTTCATCAATCACTTAATGAAGCCTGACAGAACATAAATAATATGTAATACATCTTACTGGAAATGATAACTTTCTACAGAATTATGCAAAATCTGTTTCAGAGTCATCCAGAAAGAAAGTAATCGAACACCTGTTCTTCGACGAGGATGAATGACCCTGCTCCTCTGTCCTTTGTGATAAAATGAAAGGTAGAACTTTGAATTTAAATAGAAGTCGTATATAAATTAGATGCATAACAGAACGATAATTATCTATCACAATTTGAACAGTATATACTCAACAGAGTGTATGAAATATGTGTTTCTTATTTAAAAAAAAAGCAATTCGAAAACTATTCGTTATTTGTGTCCAAGTGTCCGCCGTTGTAAAATCGTGAATATGAGCTTGTGAAAATTAGACAATTCGTAAAACTTCCAAATAAAAAGTATAGGATAAATAGATTCAGTTACCTACGTGACATGTAATGTTAAAGAGTGGGAGCCCCAGGTTTCCTAAATGTAATGAATTCGTTGTATTTTGTATTTTGACTACGCGCGCCGTAATTGACTAGTATCGATTTGAACGCAACAAAATAAAACTACAAACACTACGGGATAAAACAACATTCGTTGTAGACGTTCGCTTTGTACTCAAAAGTTAACTTAAATAGGTTACACAAATAATTTCAGGACATCGTAAAATTGCTCTACACACCCGATTTCCAGATTGAATTACCCAAGAATGGCGCACTTTTGAAAAAGAGCACGAAGCCTGTAAGTTTTCTTTTAAAGGATCAGCTAAAAATGATAGAAGGGTGTGAAAGTAACCATTCGATTTCTGTTGTGATCTTTCCATAAGTCGTGGAGAAATCTAACGAGATATAGTTCGTTTCACCGATGTTTGGATGTTTGCCAGCCTCGTGGCTCCGCACCACATACATGTACTGTAACCGAGGTTTATTGTTCAGTGAAACGAACTATACATGGTTCGTACTTGACAATACAAATCTGTACGGTGTATATTGGTATAGCCGACTTCCGTTGCTTTTTGGTTGGAATTTGTGAGTTGTAGCGTATTGCCGGTTCAAACTACAACAACGGGAAAAAAACTTTCGGGGCTTTTTCCAAATTCCACGATTGTAAGCATCATTAGAGTTTAAATCGTAAGATTTTCGAAAGAAATTTGAAATTGAGTGTTTTTACATTCTCCTAGCAAAATATACGCCATCTAAGAAAGCAACTCAAGCCGTTTAGGATCATGGTCCGCTCATGTAGACTCATGAACCTGCCAAAATGAACATAGAAAGGAAAGGCGATTATCTGTGTTCAGTCCCACACCAAAGACCAGAATCTTCTGTCCAAACTATGAAAAATATTTCCAAGTTCATCAGTCCAATCGAAAAATTTCAGAACATCGTTAAATTTATCCACTCGCAAGATTTCGTGATTGAATTACCCAAGGATGGCGTGTTTTTGGAAAAAAAATACAGGTGTGTTTTTCTTTTTCGAAAAAGTATAACGAGACGTAGTAGGCGCTTTAAAATTTTCCTATAGAAAAAAGCGACCAAATTATAGATGTAGTTCTATCGCAACTTTGAAAAGTAGCTAACGTCTTTCGACTACAAACACAGTAAGATAATACAACATATTTACATATATTTACATATTTATTCATTCACTTCGCTTTGTTACGAGGCGGTGATAATCATATTTCACAGATTATCACAGATACAACATGCACCGTAAATGTCCGCTTTACCCTTTGAAAGACCCATATCTCATGAGTAGATCTCATGAGTCACGAGTTAACCTCACGCGATACCTCGCAGACTTCACTTTATGTTGTTTCAAAAAGCTTGCACAACCTATCGAACCGAATGTTTGCGAGAAAAGTAGCATACCACACACATAGATCAGCTCATGTTATTTTGTACTCAAGCAACGATATATCTTGAGAATAGAATAAAAAAAATTTATTCGCCATTTAACACGTGACTTCTACATAGTATGTTTAGCAGATATTGCTTTTAGTTCATTTTTTTTTGATTTTTTTGTGTTAATCGGCTTTGGTTTTCCACCTATCTTACTGTTCAGTCAACTGCACTGTCGTTATGGCTTCAGTGCTTGCGAATTCCAATAGTTCCTCTCAAAAAGAGAGATAACTTATCTTCACACGAGAAAATCGTCAGATGAAGTTCAGTGAAGAATAATCCGCTGATCATTATTCATTTCAGCATATATCTTCACGAGTTCGGCATATATTCAAACTTTGAAAGAACTGATATTCATTTTGGGAACCATGGTATTCCAATGAATTTCTCTGAAAAGTCTCGTATCTCAGGCTAAACGACCCTGCGCCAATGACCTTTATAAAGAAAGAAGATAGGTATGTTGATGTTCCAGAAAAGATTCATACCCTCGCTTCTAACAGCTGGCGGCTCGGCGAACCGTCCAATCGCATGGAAAGTTCAGTTGAGTTTCTCATGAAAATCTCATAAACACCTCATGAGCTACTCGTGAGCTACTAATGTTGTAGCATATCATACAATAGAAGCTCATGAAAAGTTTGTGATATAATCTTACGAGATATCTCATGAGGTTTTTGAGAGATTGCTACCGCGCCTGATACAGGGGGTGTCGAATTTCTAAAGTCTTGTCTCTCACTAGAATCGAACCTACGAGAAAAGATTGGTAGCAGCACCCTAACCTCTGCTCTACGAGAACAAGGTTATAAAAAGGGTCGAAATCTGAGAAATGTGTGTATACACAGCGGAATTGAGATTCACCATACCCTCTCGCCTTTCCGTCGGCGACGACTATGCCCACATGAACGATTCCGTGAAGGCGAAACATAATACTAGCCCATAGACGATAACTATAAGAAAAGTATTTTCCTCCCAGTTAGACTTGAGCCAACCGATCAATATCAGCTGACCAAATCGTTAAAGTAGGAGGATTATGTGGACCAATCCCGCTACATCGGTCCTTTAAACTGCAATTGAAAGAGGTATTGCAGTTTAAAGGACTGAAGCGTGCGGATTGGACCACACAATCGTCCTTTTTAACCCATTTATGGGTAAGAAAAGTTCATCCTGTGTCGTTGGTTAAAGAAATATCGTACCTTTCACATGCACACTACAACTCAATGAGAGCTTGAAAACCCAAAGTTGGATTGGCGAGTGCAAGCAGTTTAATGTGACTTTTATAATGATGATGTGTTTTGTATTCATAGTTTTATTTGAAAGACAACTAGCAATATGGTGTTCATGTTCCAGATAAGCTCTTTCTACACCTACAACCGTCCTGTTACCGCTTGAGTTCGTAGCTAGGATCTACACTATTTCGCACAAAATACAGGAATGCAAGGAACATTCGGCTTTTTATTGAAAATTATTGATATTTTCGAGATACATATTCTATCCAGATCTGTCTATTGTTTCTTCACATTTGGAAGAGTTTCTAATAAAAAATTTATTCTTATTGCTCATCCCATCACGTTAGGCTACTAGTCATTCGAAAATTACACTCTAATTAGCAGAACGACATAAATTTGTTTTGTTTTGGGAAAATAAAAAGACTGAATTTGACGCGATAGAGCACTTCATTCGTATGTTCTATAATCTTCAACAGCTATTTCAATACGGTAAGTATTGTACCTTCTCTTCTTTGTATTTTAGGAGAAAACAGCTTAAATAGTAGTGGCTTAGTGAGGCGGGGTCTTAGGTTTACAAAGTTATTGTGCAACTAGGGTTTTGTGATCTGAATTACCGAATCGTTTAAGTTTAGTTTCTCTACGAAAATGGTCCGTCTTGAGATTTCGCTGAGGCGTTTTACTTCCGGCTGGTAAACCATAGGCCTGTGGGTCGTAAGTTATCCTGCCGGTCAATTGCACAGTCACGTGGAATAACACAGCAGAACTCAGAAACATGCAATGACAAAGTGCAAGAAATTCAGTAGAATGCTTTCGTTGTTCCCGGCCGATGCACCATGTCGTTATTCTCCGAACATAAAGACTGTACTGATCTCCTACCTCTTTACTCTCTTAAAGGGGGGCAGAAAGGAAAGTTTATATGAAAGAGCTTATCAAGAGAAACCGATAAGTATAACTTTTAATTCAAACTAACGAACCTAATTTGCATACGAATGACACGTGTTTGCCTGTTTTGGCGTGCGCAACGTTATATTTAGATACCCCGGGGTACCTAAACTAGCTTTTCTTTCTGCCCCCCTTTAAAGGAGACCGGAGAGCAACATGGTTTCTCGTAAAGCTGCTGTATTGTATCCAACTTTTGATTGGACGCGTTGCGTGTCGCGCGGCATTGTCATGTGAATGTCACATGGCCTGATCGAACTGATATACGAGTTATTTGTGCTCTCTGATCTCAATACAGTTAAAAGCAGCCCGAAACAAAACCTCTGCTCAAGTTGTGTACCGGTCTCTTTTAAGTTAGAACACAACAACTTCAAGATACATATTCATTACAAACCAATCAACCGAACAATACATGAGGAAAACAATCGTAACTGAAAGCCCAACACAAAAAGCTAATAGAAACAAAACAGTTCACGTGACTATTCAATTCAATTCATTTCGAGTACACCAAGGTAATTGACGGTAAGGCGTATAACCTATGCTGGACTCCTGTTCATTTTTGTTCACTCTGGTGAGAGATCGACGCAATACAATAGGAAAAGAACACACAAAAAGCAAGTAAAAAAGACAACTCGCCCCGTTTGCGCCTTCTGAGTACAATTAGGAACTAGCAAGAAGAACAAAGGACGGGGTTGTTCGTGTAAATTCATTTGGATAACGAACCAAAACAGGAAAAGAACATAGAAATCTGATACCGACAGGAAACAGTAGATATTAGAGAATAGAAAAATCGGGCTTCTTGGTCACGTCCTCGAGCAATCCTAGGTTGGGCGGGGTGCCGATCTGTAAGAAGAAGAGAAATCAAAACGGCATATTATTATTTAGTATTATTATTATCAATCATAGAGTCAATTTAGTAACAGGATTTGATTTAATCGAGCTCGACTCGAATTTTACCGAGAAAGATTAGGGAACTACAACTAGAGTTTTGCCTAGGTGTAATTACTTAGTTAGTGTAATTTGCAGATCCGTAATGAAATCTTAGTGTCTTAAGACACTAGTGGTTATAAATGGACATCTCCAATCAGTTCGACGACATTTTTTAGGACACGAACATTTTATCCGCTGCTGTCAGCTAAAAATTCAGTGGCGTTGCAGCATTTCGGTGGTTTGGAAAAATTACAGTACATTTTGGGTGAAAAAACTCGGATTTACTTTTAAAGGTACGCGAGTCATTTTCAATCTCTTCTTCTGCCGTTGGTTTATTCAACACAGAATTAGCTGATGTATGCAGCAAGCAACCAATCTGAAAAGATGTCTATATTGGTCGATTAAGCAAATGTCGAGAAACACAAACTCATTGTTATACTATTAGTCAATTGCACAGTCACGTGAAACATGTTAAACACATTAGAACTCAGAAACGTGCAATGACAAAGTGCACGATGCCTCATTAGAATGCTAACTTTACGTGACTATGTAATTTACTTATTGTTTTCCGTATTTATATTTGAGCCAGGGCACCTTTGGAGTAAGATTTGAGTGATTCGCAGTGGCTCATGACAAAACTACAATTCTCAATTAGTCGCACCGTGTGCAATACAATAGGTTTTTCTCACGCTTGTGGACTATTAATTCCGAAGGCAGAAAGCTGAAGTTTTCGAATCTTAGCAGCGATGGGGTGAAACAGATTTTCCATAGTCATTTCTACTTCATTTCTCATTGATAACCAAGGAACACTTGTGTCGAAATAATATCCAGAAAATCTTCTTAGAAGATTCTAAACTACAACTGAAAAACAGAAAGCCTACTGTTCTAAACATCGTTGAGAAAACTTCCACGACCAGATCGATATGGCTGCATAGTAAGCATTTATATGGAACTAATTTTGAATGTAATTTCTTCTAAAATTCAAAAACTTTCAAAAGAGACTGTGGTCGATGTCAGTTGGAAGTAGCGTTCAATGTAGTCATTATTGAACCCACTTGCTTCCTATGGAATACACAGATTAAAGAACATAAATTGTACATTTTTATTTTTGAAGAGAAGTGTTAATGAATTCATGAAAAAGTGGGGGCCCAACGACTGTGAGATTTGTCTTCTGCTGTGCGCCCCTTAGACAACTACTCTCGAATGGAGCAGCTACTGCTACAAAAACCGAAAAATACTCATGTATAACTGTTAATTACAAACATACAAAAGTCGTAAAATATTTTTTCAAACCTGTACACTAGAATCTGTAAATAACCGAAAAATACTAATATACTCAAGTATAACTGTTCATTACAAACATACAAAAGTCGTAAAATATTTTCTCAAACCTGTGAACTAGAATCTACAAGTCACAGCTGCGAAAGAGAGAACAACTGTTGAATAATATGCCGAACGTTATAGCACCTAGAATTGAAGTAATGATCAAAAACACCAACCATTGTGCACAAAACCAGGAACTCTATAATTGACTACGTTGAGTTAACATCTGTGATTTGTAGATTCTAGTTTACAGGTTTGAGAAAATATTTTACGACTTTTGTATGTTTGTAATGAACAGTTATACTTGAGTATATTAGTATTTTTCGGTTATTTACAGATTCTAGTGTACAGGTTTGAAAAAATATTTTACGACTTTTGTATGTTTGTAATTAACAGTTATACATGAGTATTTTTCGGTTTTTGTAGCAGTAGCTGCTCCATTTGAGAGTAGTTGTCTAAGGGGCGCACAGCAGAAGACAAATCTCACAGTCGTTGGGCCCCCACTTTTTCATGAATTTTTCTCTTTTTGTTTACATGCCGTAGGTATGTAGAGAAGTGGTTTGATCTGTACGGTGCAGATAGAATTGTTTTCTTAATGAACCACTTGCCGAGTATTACTATCATTTGAGAAAAATATGACGTCAACATTGCAGTTCTAAAAACTTACTTTCTGCCCTCTGCTCTTCAGAATCCCAGAATACGTCATGTTTGAATGAAGCTTCATCGTAAATTGACCATTTCTAAGAAACTTTCAGCATTAGAAAACATATTTCACGTCAATTTTTGAGAGTTGACCTCATCTGGCCTTCTGATTTCCAGAATAAGTCATATTTACATAAAGTTTTGTCGTTAATATACCATTTTTAAGATATTTTCAGCATTTGAAAATATATGTGACGTCAACTTTGCACTTTTCAAAATCGACTTCATCTGGTCTCCAGAATCCCAGAATACATCACTCTCAGATTGAGTTTCACCGTTAATTGACCCTTTCTAAGATATTACCATCTTTTAAAAATATATGTGACGTCAACTTTGCACTTTTCAAAATCGACGTCATCTGGTCTCCAGAATCCCAGAATAAATCACTCTCAGATTGAGTTTCACCGTTAATTGACCCTTTCTAAGATATTACTATCGTTTGAAAATATATGTGACGTCAACTTTGCACTTTTCAAAATCGACGTCATCTGGTCTCCAGAATCCCAGAATAAATCACTCTCAGATTGAGTTTCACCGTTAATTGACCCTTTCTAAGATAATACCATCGTTTAAAAATATATGTGACGTCAACTTTGCACTTTTCAAAAATGACGTCATCTGGTCTCCAGAATCTCAGAATACGTCATTTTTAGATTGAGTTTCTTCGTTGATTGACCCTTTCTAAGATATTATCATCATTTGAAAATATATATGACGTCAACTTTGCACTTTTCAAAAATGACGTCATCCGGTCTCCAGAATCCTGAAGGACGTCAGGAATAGAATACTTCATACTCAAATAAAAGTCACGATGGCATCATATTTCAATTTTCGAGCAAATCGGTAATTGCTACTCTAAGTTACAATACAGTTTGAGTTGTCGACCGGACAGAGAGAGTGAGAGAGCGTGCTAAATGGAGAGACGCAGACACGTTCCGAAAAATGTCTATAACTTTGAGTAAAACAATTTTTTCTTGAATTTTTTTTGCTCCGCGAGTGTTTGAGTAGGTATCACATGTCTTCCACAATTTTCAACGAATTCGGTTGAGTAGAAACTCTTGAACTGGGTTTACTTTTCTTGTCACCACCCACCCACCCACCCACCCACACACACACCCACACACGACGGAAGTTGGCGCTCTTGATGAAGCGCATGAGGTCATAACTTGGCTCAAACTTGACCGATTTCGCTCAAATTTGAAACACGGTTAGGGAATTAGCTATAGAAAACAAGTACATCAATAAAAACTTTGTTTTGCGAATTTCAGCCTTTTTGAGGAGAAACTAAAAAAACGGAAGCGCGCATTAGCCGGACCAAAGACAAATCTCGCACAGCGCTTCGCGCTGCGCGCGATTTCTTGATCTTGACTCATGCGTTTGTGCAACAGAACCACACAAATGAGTTGGTTGTGAATCATTGTACGCTTGTACGTTATATAGCTTGATGTTTTTCACGCGTTGTTCATGGAATCTTTTGGTCTCGGCAGATCAAACAACAACTGTTATGTGGTCATCCCTAGGCACTATAAGAATTTCGGTACTCAGAGGGCTCTGACCGCTTTGACGCTTGAAGAAGACGCCCCATTGAGTTTAGGACTTGGGTTTCCACCTTAGGGGAGTTATCTCAGGTTTTGCTCGAGGGGACTAATCTCGAGTATTTCAGAAGTCTGAGGGAACTTATTTCAGACTCAGCACACTATAACAGAACACTTTCGTTTCAGTATTTATTCGTAATCTCCCGAACATTGTGAACGCTCCCCGCTCGCTACACACATAAATAAATGTCTCATACAATGAATATGCGTAGTCTCTACATAATCAATAAGTTGTGTACTTGAAGGTAACAACAAGAATACTTCTGCGGAAGTTCATCCCCTGTTTTAGTTTTGGGTATAATTCGATCTCGGTGCCGCAGAGACGGAACCACTCTTATAATGTAGCCTGCTGTGTGATCGCTGAATTGATCTGCAATGTTTTTGTAACATTATATCTCACAAGACCATTTGAACACATGTTTCATCATTCGCATAGTAATTGGTCTCAAGACATTGGAAGGGAAAATTGTGATAGGGAACTCACAGACGAGAAAATAACATTGGAATTTGATAAAATTGAGACCAGTGAGGCAGTTAGGAGAATAGTTATGACACCATCGATAAAAGTTGGTCAAAAACTGATCAAAAGCTAATTTTTCTCTTAGCGCTATATAAATATATATGATAATATGTAGTAATCATGGGTGTCGTGAGCTAGATATTTAGGTCTTACGAAGAATAACATTGGAATTTTTCTAGGCTTTCCGAAAAGATTCACAATCGGTAAACTTGAACCATTGTTTATGAAAGAATTTTAACAATTACGTTGAGTCCACTCACCTTCCATTTTCTAAACTTCGGTCCCTTTCCCGACTTCGCGGTCTAGCGCACACTGACTCCCATTCTGGAATAAAGATAAATGAGGAAATGTTATTCACGTGAGCCTATAAGCTGTATTGAGCAATCTTTCCTGAACTCAGATACAAACGAGAGAGCCTTAACGTCAATGAGACGGCAAGCAGTATGTGTCTATATGGATTGCACACGATGAATAGAATAGAATAGAATAGATTTATTCGTGATTTAACACGTGACTTCCACATAGTATGTGGCACTCCAATGGAGTAAATGGAGAGAAAAGTTGAGAAAAAAAGGTATGGTTACCCTGTTACGCGCTCATAATATTACATGCAATTTGAAAGTGCTGGACGACGGCGATTGAACCAAATGATTTGTGGGACAATAGTTATCTTGAAAGAGACGTTGTAATGAAGATATGTTTTGTGAAGAGATCATCCGGATTGGCATGTTTGGCTGGGATGAGATGTATGCACGTTGGCTGTGCCATGTGTAAAAACAGAGGGATGCAATAGACGGTCACAAAATACATAGTAATAAGACATAAACTCTGCGCTGTTTTGAGTTTGCCCGTTCTTGTAACCCTATACCAAAAATCGAATAGTTCGATCATGCATGCAACAATGCTATCCAGTGTCAAGACGGTTCAGTTAGTAACGTTGCCCCTAACCAATGACACTTCGTAATGACAATCAAGATACTTCTTATTTACCGACCAGATGCAGTTCCCGTATCCCAATCGACGTGAAGATTGAAGTCACCAACTAGCAGAAGATTATCAGAACTCAAAGGAACAGTTGAGTACAAGTGATTCAAAAACTCGTCACAAGAAGCAGTTTTCACATTAGGCGGACGATATACATTAAAAATTCGAACACATTTAGCAGAACTATCAAATACATCAACTACAAGGCAAACGATTCCACCTTTTTTTGTAACAAGAATTGCCAACGACACTGCATGATAGATGTTGTTTGTAGATCACGGCGACACCACCTCCGTTACTGTTACGATCAATACGATGAAGAGAATAGGGCAGGTTGAACAGTAAAGATGTATCCGGAACAGAAGAATCGATCCAGGTTTCTTGTATGAATACAATGTCCGGTTTGGTGTTACACAGCAGGACTCGAAGATCATTTACTTTATTCTTAACACTTCGACAATTGAAACTTAAACAGAGGAGCGGTGGCGTTGCTTGTTGAGCCGAAGAAACTACTAGTTTTTTACCACTGTTTGAGACTGACCAGATGAAGTAGTCGGAGAAGCAGGTACAACCGGTGAAGGAACGACGCCAGACAAAATTGGAGAACTTGCCGAAGTGTTAACATGTTGATTGTTAACATGAGAGGAGTCATTTCCAGCTGGAGCGGAAATGTTGTTGGTTGTGGCTGATACAATCGATGATGAAATACGATGGCGACGCTCAGATACATTGGCGAAGTTCAAGGAGGATATTCCAGATGAAACTACAGTTGTCTTCGACGTTTTCTGAGCCGCCCGAGTTTTACGCAATTGCATAGCCTTTTCCATGACATCCTTGAGCAGAACCTGGTCGAGTGGTATATATGTTCCATCTGCAGCTTTCAGAGAATCCTTTTCGATGCGGTATCTCGACCCGGTAGATTTCGTCAAACGCCGTCTCTGCTCGCGAAGAACGAACGCCTTCTGTCTCTCGAAAACTGTGAGAGATGGTCGAACAAAGAGAGAAGTGTACGCAACTTTGGAGAAAGTTTTCAACTGCTTAGCGGAACGAAGGAGGTTTTGCTGTGCAAGACTAGTCGGCAAAACTACTTTGATGAGGTTGGACCAGGCCTTTCCCTGTGGAACCGGAAGACGATAGACTGTGGTCGCTGTGTTGTGAAAAGCTTGACTTAAATCAGAGAAGAGTTCCGACACAAACTTGAAATCGAAGTCTTGTTTCTGCGGTGCAGTTTCTTCCTCGGGCTCTGGAACGTTTACTAACACAACTGAGCGCTTTCGCTCCTTCTCCTCAGCAGGATCGCTTTCTTCACCGACGGTTAAAGCTGAAAAGTCCTTTTCAGGACCTACAGTATTTCCAGATGGCAACAAGGTCAATAGGGTGGTGAATACTATCATATTTAATTTGGATTGATCATAATTTTTAAACTCATCCATCCTTGACTCCAAATCCTGGCGCGTTTTGATCGATATTTCCATTGTGGACGACTCAACCGCACGCCGGCGCAGCAGAATGAGAATGATCTTTGGGAACCTGGGAAAAAAGATTCAGGATCCAGAGGATGAGCTCGTTAAAAAGTCGCTGGCAACCGGGAAACATAGAAAAACATTGAGGAAGATCGCATCATCGCGATGGCAGCTTACGCATCCACCGACGTGAAAAGGCCTCGCATCACCCCGCGAGATGGTCTTCTATCTATCTTTTTATCTTCTATCTCTGTATCTTTGTATCTTTGGGAACCTGGGAAAAAAGATTCAGGATCCAGAGGATGAGCTCGTTAAAAAGTCGCTGGCAACCGGGAAACATAGAAAAACATTGAGGAAGATCGCATCATCGCGATGGCAGCTTACGCATCCACCGACGTGAAAAGGCCTCGCATCACCCCGCGAGATGGTCTTCTATCTATCTTTTTGAGTTGCGACGAGATAAAAAATTCTCCCCGCGGGGTCCTTTTCGAAATTGGTGATTACAGCCACAACGTGCTAGAAAAAGTTCAAAAAAATTGTTCCGCAGGGACAGTTTCGCGTTGTTCTAATAATAATAAGCTTATCAATATACTGTATAGTCATTCCCATTCCTACTGAGACTCCTACAGTGGGATTTCGAAACTTCCAAGCAGTTTTGCTCTCTTACTTTTGATTGGACGAGTTGAGGATTTTCGTACCTCATTCTCCTTCTCAGGTAGAGTAAATATACGAGAGCATTTTCCATGAACTTCATTTTCAGCTTCACAACAACCTTCGGAAAGTTTGTAAGGTTACTGTAGGAGTCTCAGTAGGAATGGTGTGAACTATATAACAATCAAGTTCGAGACGAATTGATAATCTGCGACGAATTGGTTCTTGAATTTCGATTCAGGATCCAGAGGTTTCGTACCGTGAACATTGACATCGATTGAACTCGGTTGTATTTCAAGTATGAATTTGTATATAGTTCCGACCATTCTCACTGAGACATTGGCAGCGTGCCAATGAATTTTCCGGGCTATTTTTCATCAGTTTGGATCTGTTCAAAAAACTGAAATTTTCTGTTATCGGTTGTTCAGTTGTACCAGAACACGTAAACGAAAAAAAAATTGGAATACTCATGTTTGCTCTGAGAAATAGTCATCCAACAATGTTGGCCCAATGTCAAGGAGTCTCCGTGGAAATGAAACGAACTATATGAGTGCTACTGAGCTTACGAAAACTTGCCGTGATTTTCTCCGAAACTGCTCGTTCATAGAATCAAATGGCCGTTGTGCGGTTGCATCGGATTTCTGTAACGAGATGCTTAAAGGTTGTACCAATGTAGAAGTCTCAGCCTAAAAAATTCAGTTTCCATTTGTGTTTGTGGACAGCCGACTGACTTGATATCTCCAGGAGAGATAATTCAGATGATTTTTCAGCGTTTTTTTTTTCTCGGAAATTTGACTTGATTTCCAAGCGAATTGAGCCCAGCAAGGAATGCAGATAACTTATCTAGCTATTTTGATTTCAGAAAACAGTGATAATGAAAACCATGTACCTTGTGCGTGCTTGACCTTTCGCTTTTTATCATTTCAGTCCAGCGGTGTCATTCTATGAACCCTCAAAAATACCGATCCAGCATGGATGTATTCCAAGTTTCTTACTGGTGTATGCAGTAAATTATCTGGAACAAATGCTGTAATGCAACCAGGAAAAACCTGCCAACGTGGTGATATGAAGATTCGAATGAATGACACAAAAAGTGCGTGTATCATGCAGTGTACCATACACATTATGATCGTTTGAGTTCTGAGAGTTTTCAATGTTCAGAGCGAGACATTCCTAGGTTTTTTTAAAATACAACTTTCTGCGTAGAACAACTTTCCGAAATTAGTTCGAAATTAGAATGTACAACACAGGTTTTGGTTTTGACCTTCATTTCAGAGAGCTTACCTTTATTTGAAATATGCAAAAATTTCTTTTCCAATTGATCTTCTGCCTTTGAATGTCGGAACCACACAGGGATATTGACAGTTCTTCATTATGTCCGGGTAGATACTGAAATGATTGTGTAGGGGGTGCCAAATTTATAATTTTGTGTCTCTCGCCGGAATCGAACACGTGAGAACACGTTCGTATCCACTGCGCTACGAGAGTACAAAACAAGAAGCTGCGGAATCAAATACATCTCAGAACAAGCGTCGTTGCAAAACAGTAAATTACTGTTTATACAGCGTGGCTGTCATATGCATTGATTTTCCCTTTCGTCGTCTGACGTCTCTTCGGCGCACACTCTATCTCTAGATTTGTTGCAATACAGTTTGGACCAAACGCGAATTTGTAATTAACAGAGCGCGTTCCGAGATGTGTCCGTGCACAGCGGAAAGTGAGGTATACAGTACCCAGCGCCTTTCCTTCAACTCCAACGACTATATAGAATTATTGTTTTTTATTAGGTTGGTGTTTGCTTCCACATCTTTGTTTAGGATTTAGTTACACAATTGATGTTTACTCGAATCCGCTTTTCACACTCGCACCTTTTTCAGGGTTTCATTGTGGAACATCTTGCGATTAAAATAGAAGTTCAGGCCAAATTGCCTGGAGCAAGCCAGTACGGTGTATGTTCCACTGTCCCGCTCTTTTTTTTAGTTTGATCTAAATTGCTATAGAAACTCCTGAAGTACGGTCAGTTCCTATAAATTTTCTATATTACTTGCTGTGAAAATAGTACTCACCTGGTGAAGTCTTTGTCATTTCGCGTTGTTGAATTTTGAAATTCAGAGGTTCTATATATAACCTCTTAATAATGTCAATTCGACATGGCTATATTCCACATTTTAGCTCGTTATGATGTATGCAGTAAATTTATCTGAAATACGAACAACTGTTATAGGTGTTCTACGAACATTTTGATAATAAACATTTCAGAACTGAATGAAATAGGGCAAATTCCATATCGTAGCTGATCTTTCGGTTATAGAGGTGAAAACGTTAATATTTTCTAATTCTGAAATTCTTTGAAACCAGAAAGTTGCTCCTACTTCGAAGATTGGCTACAGTTATCTATGAAAACTGCAGGAAAAGTCCTCAATCGTGCACGTTTCTAGTTCACACTCCAACATGATTGTGATTTTCACTAAATATTTTGACCACCTACATTTCAAATAACATAACCCAATTTTAGAAAAATCTAATGAAAGAATGGAAATAATAAAATCTTTCCCGAAAACTTACCTTTATTCCAGATAGGATCTCGGAAATAACGTTCTTCGTCTAATGTGGTCGCCTTCTTTTGTATTCATAGAAACACTTTGGGCAGCCTTCTAGTGATAGCACGAAATTGATCGAAGGGGTATTGACACTTTTCCATCACATCCGGGTAGAGACTGAATAATTATATGTAATTAAAACTATAACATTACACATCGGTAACTTTCATTCTAGATACATACTTTTTCAACTATGACAGGATGCCATTCCATAATATGAAGTATGACAGGGTGCACACATTCCATAATGTAAAGTATCTATGAAATGATAACAAAAACTCATATAGCTGTGACGGTTTGAATCAACAAAATGTATCCATCTAATAATGTAAAACAGAATGAGAACAAAAAGGTAAAAACATTAGTATAAAAACGAGTGTAAAGAAAGTGAAGATTAGTTTTGGATAAACATGTCCAAGAAATATAAAAGAAGTCCAATGAAAATATTTTGAGGAAAATGCTAATCTCGCTTCTCTTGAGAACAGTGGAGTATAAGCTAGATTATTGTGAGTCGCAGTCAGAAGTTTTCTTCCGGTAGCAAAAAACTCGGTATCCTTTTTTTGAATTTTTAAACCGAGCGAGATTAGACTTTTCCTCAAAATATTTTTATTGGACTTCTTTTATATTTCTTGTACATGTTTATCCAAAACTAATCTTCACTTTCTTTACACTCGTTTTTTATACTAATTGAACTCTTTTTCTATGGTTACGAAGTAACGGTCACTTTTGATAAAAATAATATTTTAGAACAATAAGCTAAACAAGGAATGTTATGTTTTTCTATTGGAGTTTTAAACCGTGCCGTAGTTCAGAACGTTTGTTGTAGTTGTAACCTTGTTTAAGTAAGAGCAAATGTTGTGCTCCAGGCAGGAGCCGAACCTTCGTTCGCCGTACGTGAATAGAGCTGTTATCCAATCCGCTGTTCAGACATGTGGATAGGAATGAAAACCAAGCTGTACCCGCCTGTCATGGGTTCTCCATTGGAAAAATTTTTCCTACTACACGTTAAACTCTTCTTTCATTTTTATTTTCACAAAACCGGTCTATCCATAATTTTTTGCGAGACCATTTTCGGCTCTCTCACACGTAATATTCAAATTTCAGACATACCTGGAAAATACGTATATCTCAACTTTTTTAGAGATTTTCAATAATGTAAAAATTTTGGGAATAAGTTAATTTTGTGCGAAACTATGCCGAGATTTGAGGAGGCGGACACTTTTGTCGCCGGCGCCGCCGCCGCCGCCCCGCACGGAAGCCATTTTTGCGAGACGTTGGGCCCTCTAACTCCTCTCAATAAATAACTACTTGGAAAGGAAAGTAGATAGTATTTATTACTTTCAATTCATTTAATCATTTATTTATTAACTTCATCCTAGTTAACTTGATTTCATTTAACCTAGTTTTGCTTATTTAATTGGTATCTTGTAGACGTGTTGCCCTTCAGTGATTCATGCAAAAATCCAAGAAAATGGTCGACGTACTTCAAAGAAAATTGTAATAATCTGTTTTGTAATGTCTGCAGACCTTTGAACAAAAACTAATCTGCGCAGCGCTCCGCGCTGCGCCCGATATCTTTACAAAAACGTCAACGTACCTTGTAAAATCCTTGTAGGTTACTGATTTCTCATAAATTGATAGAACCCTCGATAATACTAGTTCAACATCATGGATATATACCATGTTTTGGTTCCAACTGTTGTATGCAGTGAACATATCTTAAACAATAATTTATAACGTTAGGAAAAGTACTATACTCGAAAACACTGCATAGTTACATTTTGATAGTCCATTCCACTCATACTTAACATTCTACTGTAAAGCGACAGAACATTCAACTTGTTGTTTCTAGAAAAATTGACTTTTGGAAATACTTTCTTGTTGTGTCATTATAATGAGAAATTTGATCGAAGCATTAAAGTCTGTGGAGAGAGAGAGGGAGAGAGAAAGAGAGAAAGAAAGAGAAAAGTTCAAAATACATATAATTAACCAAACTGCTTACTTCTCCAAAGCATAGAGCGAGGTGTAGTCCATCATAGCATTGAAGCAAGCTCGTAGATAAAGTAGTGTGCCTGTAAAAACATCTCTAGATGCATGAATCAAATTTTCGTTGTAGTTCGATTCTCGATAAACGGTACCAAATTTGCACACACAGCGGGCAACATACACAATATAGACACGCTTTGGAAAAAAAGAGATGAAGAGAGAGGGAAAAAGAAAAATATACGAAATATACAGAGGGAGGGATGGTCAAAGTGAAAACCGACATTCAAAAAGGAAATATTACCTTCATTTTTTCAGGAATGTGTCGGTGTCATTCCGGAATGTGGCCGAATTCCCTGTCAGAAGAAGAGAACTGTGGGTTTTTCTCCATTTCTGAAACAAAGAAAAATGATGTAACTTTGAAGGGGGGCAGCAAAAAATGCTCTTATATATATATAATTGAGCGTTTATATCTAACATGGAACACATATATTGGTATAGATCGAGTTGTCTCAGTTTGGCCTACTACTTCATATTCCTGTGTGCCCCCTTTGAAACAGTGTAACTATCGTAAACACACGGTATGTAAGCTTTGTTTTCTCACTGAGTTCTGGAGAAAAATCAAAGCAGAAGCTACAGTTTTCACATTTTTCATTGGAAAAAGTGGCAGCATGCTAATTTTGCTAGCGGGCCACTATGGGGGTAGTGGGGCCACTGTACCCACTCCCCACTTTCTTTTTTTTCATTAATTATTTTTTTTTAAAGTTTTTCAAAATACAACCATTTTAGGTTAATCGCAATTATCGATTGACGCGCCGCTGCGCGTCTAGGTTAATCGATTATCGATTGACGCGCCGCTGCGCGTCGCCTACTCTATTCGGTTATCGATTGACGCGCCGCTACGCGGCGGTATGCAGCCACTGTTCCCACGGGTAAGTAGGGAACTGGCATCGCTGCGCGGCCAAATTGCAAAAAGGCCGCTTCGCGGCCCTGGGTAATGTGTGGGGGAGTGGGCATCGCTGCGCGGCCAAATTGCAAAAAGGCCGCTTCGCGGCCCTGGGTAATGTGTGGGGGCACTGGCATCGCTGCGCGGCCAACTTGCAAAAAGGCCGCTTCGCGGCCCTGGGTAATGTGTGGGGGAACGGGCATCGCTGCGCGGCCAAATTGCAAAAAGGCCGCTTCGCGGCCCTGGGTAATGTGTGGGGGAGCGGGCATCGCTGCGCGGCCAAATTGCAAAAAGGCCGCTTCGCGGCCAGGGATAGTTGCCACTGTTCCCACATTTACTGGCCGCTGCGCGGCCAGGGGAGAAAATGCCACTGTCCCCGGGTGACTATAGACCCCCCAGACTAGTTTACACCCATAACCCAAAAAATAATTTTTTTGGTCCCGCCCCCTTTAACCCCATGCCGATATTCGTGATCCCCGTACCCAATTACCCCACCCCAACAAGTTTCAGCCATTTTAAATTTTTTGACCTTTGACCTCTGCTCCCCCTTTAACGACATGTCGATATTCGTGATCCCCGTACCCGATTACCCCACCCCAACAAGTTTCAGCCATTTTAAAAATTTTGACCTTTGACCTCTCCGTCTCCTTTAACGCCATGGTCAAATTCGAACTCGCCATGGTCGATTACCCCTTGGTACCAAATTTCAGGTCAATTGGACCACTTTCATATTTTGACCAACCCTAACGCGTCGAGTGCGCGCGTCGCGTGCGCAATCCCAAAAATTTCAACACCATTACAACCCCCTCAAGTGGGGGGTCATTTTACATTATTACAGCGACCCCGAAAAATCACTCCCAAGCAAGTTATAAACAAGAATCTGATTTTGGCAAAATTTGTCGCGTCGCGTGCGCGCGTCGCGTGCGATATTTTTCAAAATTTTTTGGAGGTCCCGATCCGCCCCCGCCGGGGGGTCATTCTATCAATTACAACCCGACCCCCATCTCGCACCGGCCGACCGCCAGCCACCGATTTGTTGTTTCCCGAAAAGTGTGCGACTTTTTGACGTAGTGGCCCGTGGCATAGTGGCATAGTGGCCCGCTAGCATGTTAATTTTGTTGAATATGAATGTTCGATCATTTCGACAATTGCGTTTTCACCAAACTTGTGTTTTCAAAATTCACTAATTAATGGTGAGAACTATAGTTAAACGAAATGAAATAAGTTCACATTGTATATATGAGAGAGAACTAGATAAGTGAGCTGTTTGACTTGTTTGCGAAGCGAATACAGGAGCTGAAATGAAAAACTCAGTTTTTATATAGTTCGTTTCATTCCCACTGAGAATCGCACGCACAGTGCCAAGTTTTTCGGATGACCATTTCTCAGAGCAAACATAAGTATTCCTAAAACTCTTTTCACGTGTTCTTATGGAAATGGACAAAAAATCGTTTTTAATATGGTGGAACAGAGCCAGGAATTTAATTGGCATGCTGCCAAGTCTCGGTAGGAATGACAGCAACTATACATCGTGTTGAGATCAGATAGCAGTATGCGTGTTCCGACCACACACACGAGAGAACGTACCTCCTCCACTTTCCAGCTTTTTTCACGTTATTCATATGCATAATAAATCGATCAAGCGATCAAACGTGGTTTTAGTTCCTGCCACATGCTTAGTTGATTGATTTACTGCAACTAACCTCGTTTATCTGAGCCCAATCCCACATTTGACGTGCTTTGAAGAGTGATAGAATTTCGACCTTTTGGAGTTGTGATGCTTCGTTGCGAATAAAAACTGGAACAAATGATGACTATTTTTTTCAAGAATGAAAAAACTTGTTCCTTATTGAACAGAGTTTCCAGAAATCTTAGCGACAAGTGGGAGTTAAAACACGTTGAGAGATGGACAAGCAATGTATCCTTTTTGGGTGATTTGAAAACATTTAAATCGCACTACTGTACATATAGTTCGTTTCATACGCACTGAGACTCGTTGGAAATGTACCAAGATTTTCAGATGCCTATTTCTCTAAGCAAACATAAGCAATCCAGAAACTTTTCATATTCTCCTATTCTTGCAGAACAGAACAACCTCTAGCAGACTTTTGCAGTTTTTCTAAAAACTTGCAAGTGGTGAGAAGTAGCCGGAAAATGCATTGGCACGCAGCCAAGTGTCAGTGGGAATGATCGCAACTATAACCTCTTTAACTTTTTTAGAGATAGATTTCCCTCAAACAAATTGATGTACAACACTGAATGAAAATATAGACAGTATACCCTCTGTTCAGCGCCTATAGTTCTTCTATCTTTTCAAGTGACTGTAGAGGTCGCAGATGATGCAGTAGAACTTATTTCCGACGTCGCCACCTTCTCAGGTGAAAAGTCAAGGGAATAAAAGGCCCTAGAAGGGAGGTTTCGGGTAATCGAGTGGTTGGGGGCCTCAAAGGCCCTAAAAGGCCCGCGATTTTACAGTCAACTGCGCCCGCCCGCGAATAATGTGCTCGGCGGCTAAAACCCGATTAGTCCTTCAACTCGTGAAAATTTAGAAAATTTACTAATTTTATAGGTTTTTTTCTTGTTATAATTTATTTTATGTATAGTTTTTTTGTCATATATCAGTTCTTAGCCCTCCGATCAATGTTTCGCGTACATGCACCCTATTGTTCTGTGAAACGCTCGAGTTCAATTTCACTTTTCCTTGTCGAAATCCCATTTTTGCCCAAAATTGTCGTTTTCTTTGAACGCGTTGTATTCTTTGGAACTTCTTTCTATTCTCTATATATTCAGGTCACCCGATGATTCGTTTTCTTCTCCTCTCTGATTCTTTGCATGTTTTTCTATTGAGGTGAGGCAATGCGCATACAAATTGTTATGTATTTTATTAACAATGGGAAGAAATTTGTTTGCAAATCACCACCCAATGTATTAGGAGGGGGGGGGGGGTTACGATTAAGAACGTTTTTCTATTTCTTGAATCCTGGCTGCCTGACATTGATTCCAGCTGGCAGACCATTCGCTTAACCTAGAATAAATGTAGTTTGCTAGCAATAATTGCACGAAAGTTGGCCACATGTTATTTCTATTAACCGAAATCCAAATCAACGCCTAAATCCTGTCTATACATGTTAAAATAGCACGTTTCATGTTTATATACACCAATAATGTATGGTTATGTTCATATACCAGTAAGGTGTGACCACTGTACAAAATGGGCCCTATTTAATCATTTCAAATACGTAAAGGTTCAGGGACCTACTAATTACCGCACCTACCGCACCGGGTGAAATACCGCACCGCGATTTGAAAATACCGTACCGCACCAGCGCAAATTTGCGTATTTTTTTTCAAAAAATACAAAATCTTTAATTTTGCATTTAAAATAGTTTCTAAAGCAGAAAGCCTATCCTTTTTATCACTTTAGATACAGCAAGGTTGTACATGATGTTTAAGGACCGAACACAATTAGTTTATTTCCTTTTTCTGCAGGAATAGTGGAAATATTCTGAATTGTGTTTCGAAAAATAGTTTTCAGTCAGTTCATTTGTCTAGAGATCCTTTCAGCTCTTCTAAAAGCAAATTGGTCACTATATTTGTCGAAGCATGCATCTAAGATATTTTCCGACTGTTTCCAAAAAGGTTCATCGATAATAACGATAATTTGGGTATTCTTGAAACAACAAAAAGCAAGCCCGGTATTTAATATGTCGGACCAACACCAAAGTAGTTGATCATTACAGAGTTTTAGCCAGTTCGGATCTCTCAAAACTGTTGTCGTAGCAGCTAGGACTTTGTTAGGAGCTAACTGTCTGTCGATGCAGAGATCCAGCTCTCATGAACACAGATAGAAGAAAACATATTTTCCCGTTTAGAATCAATCACCGTTAAAATACTAAATGCGAGGTCACGTATACGTTCCATCCTCTCTCGTATTATTCACATATAATATATAATTGTACTGATGGAAGCGTTACAAAAACGGCTGTGGAAAACGGTTCTAGAAACTAGAAATAAAAAGCACACTTGAGTCAGGTGAGGCCGGCGTTCATTAGTTTTACGGTATATCTGAGGTTCATGACATAGTTTTAAGTAGTGGAGAAAAAGCCATCATCATGGGTACTCCTCAGTACTTTTCTTTTGAAATGATGAGCAGCTTCTTCTATACATTCGATAACTCATGAAAACATGAAGGTATGAAGTCACCCAACAGAAAACGAAAATGCAATACGTAAAGCGTATAAGCGTATGGTCTTCTAGTGAGAAAGTTTGAGAGAACGTTTTCTCGAGATCACTATGTTTGTTTTCAAGTGATGAAAGATTAGGATTTCTGCTTTAGGAACTATTTCGCTTGCAAAATTGGAGACTTTGGAATTTTTGAAAAAATACGCAAATTGGCGCTGGTGCGGTACGGTGCGGTATTTTCAAATCGCGGTGCGGTATTTCAGCGGTGCGGTAGGTGCGGTAATTAGTAGGTCCCAAAGGTTCACGATTTTCATTGAGAAATGAAAAGTTTCTTTCGAGATTGACGAAAAACAGTCAGGTTCTGATTTTTTATGGCTGCTCGTCTATTCGGACGACCTTATTTGGGTATGATTACCCCCTTTTGCAGGTGTTGTCACTTGTAGTTTGTAGTATCGAACAACATTTTGCGTAATCACACTCAGTGTGTAAGCAGACAGGTGATTGGGTTGGGTAGAATCCATCATAGAGAACTGACGTACATCCTAATTATTCCGTTTTCCACTTTCACATAATTGTCATCATTCCTTTGTGGATTCTACCCCACCCAATCACCTATCTGCTTACGCACGCCATGTATTTATAACGGTTAAACGCAATGTTTTCTGACTTCAAGTTTAGTACGATGAAAAATTGGATATTAATTATCGAAAACACTTGTGATATTTTGAAATTTTTTGTAAAGATCATTCGAAAATTTCAAACATGAGCCAGGTTTTGAACTATTCTTCGTCTCTGATTGTGTACTTTAGCATTTTCAGATTATTTTCCGTCTCAATTTTGGATGGAGTGCTGTGTTCGTGTTTATAAAGAAAAAGCTCTGTGGAGGCGCCGCTCAAAACAAGGAGTTTCTGGGCAAGGTAAGCTGCGTACATTATAATATTAGTACGTTTAAAAAAAGGATAACCATCGTGCCACGATGGCACTTATCCATGAACTTTGGGGCGGTTTACACATGCAAATTTACCTTTTTGGTTATGATAAGTGGTTTTGGTTGCATTTGAGATGCAACCCGGTTGCATTTTGGTTGCATGTGTAATTGGCCGAACGTTGGCGTATTAAAATCGACGAACCGTTCAAAAATCATTCACACCTCCACCCAGCAATGCTTGAAATGTTGGCTGGTGTTTTCGCCGCCCTTTCCTATTAAACTTTGAAAAAAACTATTGAGTTAACGATTTTTCGATGTGTCCAATTCTGTTCTCGGTGCGCGTTTATAGACAGTCGCAAATCAAAAGAAACATTGACTTCGCGCTCATTTGCTCTACATTATAACTGCTCAGAGCTTGGTTAATTTGAGAGAATTTCTATTGGCAACATTTTTTTAGTATTTGTTTGTTTTCAGGCTCATTTTCGCCTCGCTGTCTTCTCGTTGCTGGAGAGAACCGGGTATCAATTGTCGCAAAGGTCAGTTATAGTTAACGTTTACTATTTCTCAACTTGACGATCTCGCAAAAGCTCTATCATAGTAAGCGTTGGTCATTTTGAAGCAGAACAATCTTTGGTTTTTCATTCAGAAAGAACGGAATTTTTCGCTGTACATGTGCCGCATCCCAAGAGTTTCAATTTATATATTGTTTAGGTTGGAAAAAGCTTCAATCTGTTGTATTTCAAAACTGGCTGAATAGCTTCAAAAATTGAAGTGATGGGACCACTTTTTGCCCCACCTAGGAAAAATTACCCGTTTTGACAAGTTTCCTATGAAATGCGGGTTTCCATTCCATTTAATAGTTAGTCGCAGCAAAAATTGAAAAAAAAGCAAAACGAGCACATGTGAGAAGTGTTGTACTGATATTCGTGGAATTCACGAAAAGTTGAAATCAAGGTTGGGTTCTCATCTCATATCTCATTTAATCACATGTTTGGTTATTTCTATCGCAATACTGTAAGCACATCTGTGTCCCACAATACAGCTAATGTCACTGATGTTTGCTTTTTACAGGATTTGAACGTAAATCTGATGAGCGTTTTCGTGATATGGGCCTGACGATAACGACTTCTCCGTAGGAAGAGCTACATCTATTTTCACACGAAGAATGTGGTGAGTAACAACACACTTCAATTTTTCGCCCAAATAGTTCGGCGAAGCTTCAGTTATTTTATTAAATGTCCACATATGTTATGCGAAACTCCTAACTAAACAACCTTTCAAAATCACACCATTACTTAGCCAGTGGCTGTATTCACTAAACTCAAATAGGCGGGTAACTTACACAAACCGTATTCACTAACTAAAATAGCGCTGTCTGATAGGACTTACCCGGCCATACGGGCATAAAAGCTCAATTCAGTTGCTTTTGATAGTTTTTGCTGAAGAGTTTTCGAATTTCCAAAATCATATTTTAGAGTGTGTCTTAACTTAAGGCAAAATTATTGAAATAGTTCAAGTTCCACAATTATACTGCCTAAATTGTGGTTTTATAAGAATAACTACCAAATTTCGTTTATGTAAATTTCGTAAATGGTAAAATATCTTCCAACGAACGTTCCAAATGATTAACACGGCTATCTGGCAAATAGGCTATTTGAATGCCAGTTAAACCGATAAGTTCGTTACCTCCAAGTAAGCTATTTGAATTTTGCTCAAATAGCTTACTTGACTATTTGAGCCTAGTGAATACGGCCACAGGTTGTGTTTTTATTCGAGTGGAATCGTGCATATCATGGAATGTTTTTGACTATATAGGTAAACATTATACTTTTAGATTCGGGACACAACAACTCGAGACACCGGCAGAAAATTCACTTCAAATCTACAACTTTTCGATATTATTTGTGTTAATTGTCATTATGAACTAATAAAGTGAATAGTACATTCTGTTGTCCTTTCGAAGTTCATCAAGCATTACTTGCATGCATTCTCACCAATCGCGAACAGCGTTTTTTTATTATTATGGAGGAACTGAACAATTCCCGAAACCACACTTTTGGGCCCTAAAAGGGAGATTTCGGCCCCAAAATCGCGGGCCTAAAAGGTTCCTTTTAGGCCCGCGATTTTGGCCCCGAAACTTCCCTTTTAGGGCCTTTTATTCCCTTGACTTTTCACCTATGTTTCAGTATTTCTTCAGAAGTCCTCTAATCGACGAAGCCAAACTGGAAGAATAGCATTGTAGGATATTTTAGTTGAACACGTGCATTTTCAAAATTTGAGCCAGACGTGCAACTCCAATGAGAGAAATGAACAAAAACTGAGGAGAGGGTGGTTAACGGCTCAGATAGTATTTTTAGAAATCTAACACCTGGGGTACATATACACACACTCCTTGTTTTGACAGTCAGAAACAGTTTTGTAAATGTTGATTACTGTAAACATAAATATTGATAACCGGGAAGTAGTGTTAGTGGAAATCCCCAAACCTGCATTGTTGAACCATCCAATGACTCCAACCTTCTCTGGACCCTCGGACTGAAATGAATAATAGACAAAAGTGAGGCTTCAACAAAGGTGTATCAAATATGTTGATGGTTCTACGCGAACTCAAAGCACAATCATAGTACCCAATAAGTCAATAACTCATAAATAGTTTTATAGAAAGTTCAACATTAGAAGAATTGAGAGAAATGAGAAAATTGGTTAACGCCCACATAGTATTACAATTTACCACTTTTACAAGATAACTGAAGATTCGTTCCTTTCGCTTATGCAATGTGTTCTTCCTATACAAATCATATAAATGAAAAAGTGTCATGTAACTCACCTAAAAAATCACCCAAACTATTCATCGGGTGTGGCACTTTCTGCTCAATCTTATATAGACCATCTCAGTGGGGTCGAATGGAACTGTTCGCTTTCGCGACACTCTGCATCGGACGGGAACCGAACCCGGGTCGCTGGTTTGGCAGACAAGCACTCTACCACTGAGCCACGGATGAAAGCTGATGTATGCAGCAATACGTTCAGGTAATATGCTTGAATGAATACGAATTAAGGCCTTAGCCGCTTCTCGTATGATAATTATTCCGGGGCAAAGCGGTGATGTTGACCAAGAGGTTGTTCAGTCGCGAGTTTATTTCTTCCATAAACCATTCAGAAATGAGTCTTCAACTTTTCCCAAACTTCGAAACATGCTGATATATGCAGCATGAGGACTGTATTCAGGACAGTAATATAGATAGGTCGTAGTCTGTGGTTCGACTGTACTGTTTTCTCTTGCTCTGTCGGTGATATCCCGGTAGCTGGCATCCTGGGCTTATAAGTTTCTCCCCATCTGAAAATAGGTCATTCACGTCAAGTAATCGAAAATGTGCTAGAATGTCGTTTGGTGCCGTACTGATTCTTCAAACACTCATGGGCTACCTCATGAGCTATTCCATTCCATTCATGTTAAAACCCTGGGAGCTCACGAATTGCTCATAAGTTATTTCATGAGAAACTCTCATGAACTTCACATGAGATTGGAGGGATTGATACGCTGCATGGTAACTTGGTAACACAATGATGACTAAAGGACAGGCTAAGGTCATTTCGGTCTTCAGGTTCAGTTATATTACAGTAGTATAGATACATCGTGATCAGGAACTCTTCGGCTATTTTTCTATTCTGGTTTTACTTTTTTTTTCTCTCATTTTAGGGCAAAAATCGCTTTGGCGCTGTGTCTCAATCTAAAAAAGTTTTTCGAGCTCGCATTGAGATCGTCTGATGTATGCAGGAATTCACCAGATTGGAACCACAGTATTGTAGTTCGAATCAAAACAATCGTGGAGAATTTCTTAATAGAAGTTACCTCAATTTCTGCCTTTTGTGTTCTTCTTTCCGATTACGGGGCAGAACCAGGCTTGGTGACCTACTCTTCGGGAGCGTATTATTCACAACTCCATCATCTCGGATCATTTCGTGTTGTAACTTGCTGATGTATGCAGCAATACAACTGTATTTAGTACAGTAATATAGTCCATGTTATGGAGTTGTGCATTATTCAATATTTGTCCTCAGGTAGCTGGCTAGCCTCATTGCAAAGCGTCGGTACGTGATAAATTCTCTCCAATTCTGGGGCAAAACGCGATGTTGTGACCTAGAATACCGACGAAGAGTGCCACAGTGTGCATATCTCTTCTATAACAAAATACGAATTTTTGCTAATATATGCAGCAAGAAAACTGTATTTAGTACAGCAATAGAAATAATTACAGGGCTCAGGCGATTGTGATGCTTCATAACAGAATGACACTGGAAAAATAATAAAATAACGAGAATTTCACAAAGTTCAGTATTGAGTTTGGACTTGTTTTTAACACGAAAACGTTTTGGCCAATAAGAACAAGCGAGATTGTTGCGCTCCAATGCGAAATTGATAGATAATATTTGTTTACTGTACTCTAAAGCAAAATGTGTGACAACCGAGAAAGTGCTCATTGTGAAAATATTTTAGCAAGACCGTCTCTAACGTCTGAGTGAACTGGAGTTTTGCGTGGAGTTTTGTGTTGTGCCTCAATAATTGAGAGGAATTGTCTCATCTTCAATAAATAGTACTCTCGTCCTTGGACCGAATCTATCCAATAATCTAGCCATCTATTTTAGGCAATGAAGTGGCATTGGGTGGCCGACCCCTAATACTTCTTGTGCGAAAACCACTTCATCATCTTCCAACCATCTTCGCGCCACAACTAAAACAAGATTTAAGAAACTTTTGACGCGTTATAGCACTGAGAATGATCGACTACTTTGTAAGGAAAACGTGGAGATATGAAAAATGTAGGTTTTCCAATGTTGTTCAGTACGTTAACGCATGTGAACGAAAGTGAACGGTAAGCGTCGGGACGTGGTACTATTTGCGGACGGGCCGGGCCGGGACCGTTCTCCAACTAAGATTTCATTGCACTCCTATGAATAAAGTCAGTTAGAAACAAAAATTCGAACAGCAAAACGATATGAGCAGGCTTAGCCTTGGGAAATGTTCATATATTTGGGAGGAACATGTTGAGGTATGAAAATTGGGGGTTTTCCCATTTTGTTCATTACGTTAGCGCAAGTAGTACGTGATCGAAACGTGAAAGTAAACGTAGTGGTTCTTAGAAAATCACACTGCGCCAATAGAACTGTTTACTATCTAACTAAATAAAAGACAGTTTGACATTCATTCTGAATGTTTGTAAATCGTGTGATCTGTATTGAAACGTTAACATTGTGGTTTTTGAAAAATGACTCTCAGAAATCACTCTGGCTACTACGACTATTATACTAAATTAAAACCATTCTACAAATCTGGAACAAGCGTTACTGGAAGTAAATTGATTGCGTGAATCGAGCAAAACTAGCACAACACGCAGTGAGCATATCCCCATTTTGAGAACGTGCGGTCGACGCGTATCTTCATGCGTTACTCGTTCTATTTCTCATGGTATAGTTTGAATCACCTTTTTCATTCGATTGGTAGTTTTCCGATTATTATTCATCACAATTTCGTACTCTCTGCCTTGCGTTCCGTCCGTTGTACCCAATATGCTGAAAAGAGACACGTTGACTATTTGTGGTATACCCTGGTTGAACCGCCCTTAGGGTGTATTTTACTTTACTTTTCGGCCGCTGTTTGTACAACCTAAACACAGCGACATCATAGTGTACTCAACCATACAGAACAAGTGATCTCTCTGCCTTACTATTATCTTCCCAATGAAACATACAAATACAATTGATAAAACACACAAAGAAAGGAGAATAAGAGGCCTGTTTTCTCTATACTGCAATCCGCAGGAATAATTGACCCTCGCACAGGGTAGTAAAGATGCGGAATGAAGAAAGAAAGGAATAGCTATCGTCCTTGTTTTCACACAAGAAAGCAACTTACCTTTTGGAACTATTTTCAACAGAAATAAGATTGATTTCCGACAATCTGCCCATTTATGCAGCAGAATTGTGTAGTATGAACCGAAAATGTTATTGCCGATCAAAGTTAACAACGACACCGGGTGTTTGGAGCAAAGGTCCAGTTATAACTTTCTTGAAACCTGGAAAAGGGGTGAAGGGTAAACATATACTAGAAGTTAATTGAATAGTCACATAATATTGTCATTCCAATGAGGCATCAAGCACGTTGTCATTGCACGTTTCTGAGTTCTGCTGTGTTTATTTAACATGTTTCATGTGACTGTGCAATTACAGACTAACCTATTACCTGTATAAAGGTTCATGTCACTTAGACATCGGTTTTACATACCTTTTGTTTGATTTTCCGAGTTTTGTGTTGACTCAAACTTTCTCAGGTTCACAAGTCCTCCCCAAATTGAACTCCTTGCCTATGCGCTGTATCTGTCATTGCGCGTGGTGATCATTCCTGAAAACTGGTAGGTTTTTCAAATTTTGGAAGCGTCAGAAAACGTTTTTCGTTTCAAAATGGTAAATAGTGCACGCGCATGCTGATTTCATCAAACGCGTTATCAAGTGAAAGATCACGTGAATTTCTCGACGTTCAGGTATTTCTATATAACGAACCTGCTCGTTCTGAAGTGTTTCTTTCATGTAAACTATGTTGAATGGCGATGTATGCACCAAAAGCATGTGAATATGCACGAAATAGTGGCGAATATGATATTTTGTGAATCGAAGAAACAGTTCCACGAATCTGTTCATCCATTCTCTGAAAATCGAGCAAATTTGAATACTTGATCATTTCTAAAAATGTATGGTCAGAGTAAATATTTTCAATTTCCAAATAGTTACGCAGTACACAATTCGGATTTCTAGAAAAGTATTTTCGCTAGTTTGTCACAGGTTAGAGAGAGAGAGACAGAGAGAGAGACAGAGAGAGAGACAGAGAGAGAGAGGGAGAGAGAGAGAGAGAGAGAGAGAGAGAGAGAGAGAGAGAGAGAGAGAAAGAGAGAGAGAGAGAGAGAGAGAGAGAGAGTAAGATAGTGAGAGAAAGCGTGAGAAAGAGAAATACTAACATCTGCAAGCTTGCCGGAATCGTGCACAGTAAAACTCTGTCAGTAAGTTTTCACGTCAAAAACTATAACGGGTTATAAGTGCTTGTAAAGCTTTAGCAGCTTGTAAAACCGCTAAGAACATCTGCTAAGGTGAAATAACTTTGTTATGCTCTATCATTTTTAAATTAGCATTTTTAATCATCAAAGATTGAACTAGAAAAGATCAAAAACTAGGGAACTTACATGGACGGTGCTTTATGTGGTGGTCTTCAAGGACTGTGGCATTTCCATGTCGTCTACGAATAGAACCTTGGAATATGCAAACATTTTGTACCTCCAGAGAAACTTCAACAGGAGCACTTAGTTGTCGCCCTGACCGAACAGGAAATACCATACTTCTTTTCGCTGTGCGATCCATCTTCCGGACGGTCACTATCGTCCATCCTTTCTGTCGAACTTCTTTTCATTGTCTCCCAGTTGATGTTTCCATGCCCAACTTCCTAGTGATAGAATATCTTCAAAAACCACCATTTGATCCATAAACGAAAATAGAAGTGACCAACTCTGATCGCTGCATTGCATTCTACCTAACCACAAGGTTAGGAGATCATAAGGATCAACTCTGGAATCAGTTAAATGAAAAGTTATTTCGAAGCGAAAAAATGAATTCTTAGACATTTAATTTTTTGGTAGATAATTGAACCTAAAGATCATATTCTTTCCTTTTTACTCAAAGATATAATAAGCAGTTCAGAGTGAAACGTGTAGTGTTCAATGAAAGTCTTTACACATTCTGAACTCTTTACTAGTTCACTTTTTGAAAAAATTTCACTGTGTTTTACACAAAACACATTAACACGAAGTTTCTCTTTACCCAGTTAGCGTGACAATTAGCGTGTTCACTCTTCAAAACCTCTCAATCCGGCCAGTCGTCTTTACTATGATTCAATGAATATTTTGAAATCATTTCTCTCCCTTCGCCCATATTGTTTTCAACATCTTTAACCGAATGTACCTGATCGTCTCTCGAAAGACCACAATGATACATTGAGATACGACTCACCGCTTGATCCAATCAATGTCAAAATCAATCAATATTCTGCTGATATATGCAGCAGAAGTTTGTAGTATGAACGGAAAGCTTTCAGGTTGAGTGCTGGTCAATTTTGATGATGCTCGGTATGGAAACTGTAAAAGACTTCTTAGAGAACCTAGAAAATAATGTAGCTGTTACTTGTTGTTCTATTATAAGTATTACAACCCCGATCATTTGCATGTGCATTCGCGAGCACTTCGGGAGAGACTGAGTCGTGTACTAGATCGCCTCTGAAATGACCACTACTTTGAAAGATATCTTAAACATATTGTGCTTTGTTAAAAAAGTTTTAAGATAGAGATCAGAAAACTACCCCATGAGGATGCAAAACGACAAATGTGTCCAAATCGAGATTACATTCACTTTTCTAGATGTCTCAAATATGTTTAATGGAACAGCAAAAGGCTATGAGAAGCTCGTGAGCTTTTTCAGAGAACGTTCATGTCAACAACTTATTAGTTCGAAATGAGAAGTTAAAACTGACAGAAGATTTTAGTTTGTGTTGAATCTTGATAAGAGGGCAACTACTTACCTTTTTCTTCCGAGATAGGAGTTCCGTTTAAATTTAGTTGAATGGTGTTGTATGCACCAAAAAGCATGTGATTATGCACAAAACAGTAGCAAATATGATATTTTAGTCGATTGAAGAAGAAGTTCCAAGAATCTGTTCATTTATTCTCTGAAAACCCGTAATAAGTAATAATTAACTGTTGCATCATTCATAGAAACTTAGATTCAGAGAGAGTAGCAGCTTGTGAATACGCCATAAGTAGTTGTCGAATCGGTATTCAATAAATCAATAACTCTAAAATAGTTCTATAGAAAGTCGAACATTTGTAGTGAAGCAAACGCTTCAAGACTTTAGCTCATAGCTTCTATTCAATTTTCCATTACTTAGATTTCCCATGCTATAGTTTGACTCACCTTTTTCGTTCGATTGGTAGTTTTCCAATTATTATTCATCACAATTTCGTACTCTCTGCCTTGCGTTCCGTTCCGTTGTACCCAATATGCTGAAAAGAGACACGTTGACTATTTGTGGTATACCCTGGTTGAACCGCCCTTAGGGTGTATTTTACTTTACTTTTTGGCCGCTGTTTGTACAACCTAAACACAGCGACATCATAGTGTACTCAACCATACAGAACAAGTGATCTCTCTGCTTTACTATGATCTTCCCAATAAAACATACAAATACAATTGATAAAACACACAAAAAAGGAGAAAAAGAGGCCTGTTTTCTCTTTACTGCAATCCGCTGGAATACTTGACCCTCGCACAGGGTAGGAATGATGCGGAATGAAGAAAGAAAGGAATAGCTATCGTACTTCTTTTCACACAAAAAAGCCACTTACCTTTTGGAACTCTTTTCAACAAAAATAAGATTGATTTCCGACAATCTGCCCATTTATGCAGCAGAATTGTGTAGTATGAACCGAAAATGTTATTGCCGATCAAAGTTAACAACGACACTGGGTGTTTGGAGCAAAGGTCCAGTTATAACTTTTTTGAAACCTGGAAAGGGGTGAAGGGTAAACATATACTAGAAGTTAATTGAATAGTCACATAAGTTTGTCATTCTGATGAGGCATCGTGCACTTTGTCATTGCACGTTTCTGAGTTCTGCTATGTTTATTTAACATGTTTCATGTGACTGTGCAATTACAGACTAACCTATTACCTGTATAAATGTTCATGTCACTTAGACATCGGTTTTACATACCTTTTGTTTGATTTTCCCGAGTTTTGTGTTAACTCAAACTTTCTCAGGTTTACAAATCCTCCCCAAATTGAACTCCTTGCCTTGCGCTGTATCTGTCATTGCGCGTGGTGATCATTCCTGAAAACTGGTAGGTTTTTCAAATTTTGAAGCGTCCGAAAACTTTTTCGTTCCAAAATGGTAAATTGTGCACGCGCATGCTGATTTCATCAAACGCGTTATCAAGTGAAAGATCACGTGAATTTCTCGACGTTCAGGTATTTCTATATAACGAACCTGCTCGTTCTGAAGTGTTTCTTCCATGTAAACTATGTTGAATGGCGATGTATGCACCAGAAGCATGTGAATATGCACGAAATAGTAGCAGAGTTGATATTTTCGCAAATTAGAGGAACACGAATCTGTTCATCCATTCTCTGAAAATCGAGCAAATTTGAATATATGTTCATTTCTAAAAATTTAAGGTCAGAGTAAAAAATTATACTTCCCAACAGATACGCAGTGCAAAATACGCAATCCTTGGAAAGTAATTTCGATAGCTTTTGAAGGTTAGAAAGAGAGAAAGAGAGAGAGAAAGAAAGAGAGAGACACCGAGAGTGGGGGGGGGGGAGAATGATAAATACTGATATTTTCTAACTTGCCGGCACCGTTCACATCAAAACTCAATTGGTAAGTTTCTATGTCAAACGGTTACGGGTCACAAGTGCTTGTAAACAAACTATAGCAGTTTGTAAAACCGCGAAAGAACATCTGCTAAGATGAAATAACTTAGTTATACTCGATCATTTCTGAATTAGCATTTCTTTCTTCAAAGATTGAACTAGAAAAGTTAAAAACCAAAGAACTGGGGGAAGTATAACTTACACGGGTAGTGATAAATATAATGCTCTTCAAGGACTGTGGCATCTCCATTCCATCTACGAACATTCGCGACGATATCCAGGTTTCTGATTTCCCGGAAGGAAGTCCTACTGATTCCGAGAACCGCTCCAGTTCGTTCATGACTCTGTGTCTCTCATAGAGACATGTGCCTGGAACCTCCTTTCTTGTACATAATCTTGAAGAGTAGCATTTATTCGACTATATTACTATCCGAAAATATATTATCATGTAATTTTTTCGCAATTCCATGTAATTATTTCTCTCTATTTTATGTCCACTACGATTAAAAGACGTTTTCGATCGGTTGTTATTGACATATATGTATAATAAATTACAATCATCTTAGTAGTCGCCCTGACCGAACAGGGAATACCATACTTCTTTTCGCTGTGCGATCTGTCATCCGGACGGTGACTATCGTCCAACCCTTTTGTCAGAGATTCTCACTGCCTCCCAGTTAATGTTTCCAAGCCCATCTCGCTTGGTATTCATCGCCAAAAATCACAATCTGATCCATAAACGAAACACGGGGTGACTAGTTCTGATCGTTGCATAGCGTTCCACTGGGCCTGCCACAAGGTTGGCAGGAATATTGGGATCAACTGTGAAATCAGTGGAATGAAAAGTTGTTCCGAAACGGAAAAAGGAACTTTTGAGTTTTTCAGCAGATAATTGAACCTAAAATCCTATTCTTTTTCCTATAGAAGTTTTCACTCAAAACTATAATTAGCAGCTTGGAGTGAAACGTGTAGTGTTCAATGAAAGTCTTTACACATTCTGAACTCTTTACTAGTTCACTTTTAAAAAAGTATTTTACTGTGTTTTACACAAAAACGTTCACAAGGAAGTTCATCAACATTCAGTTAGGGTGGCAATTAGAATTGGTGGACTTTCTGAAACCAGATTGGTGCCTTCAGACGTCTATACCATAGTTGTCTCGAAACTCGAACTCGAAAAAACTCGAAAACTTTCGAGTCGAGAAATTTCTCAAAACTCGAAAACCCGAACACTCGAAATTTTCCAAAATTCAAAATATCGAATTTTCGAACTCGATTAACAACCCTAGTCTATACCATGGTTCAATATATATTTTAAACTCATTTCTCCCCCTTCGCCCTCATTTTTTTTTAATGTTCAGCATCTTTGACCGAATGTAATTGATCGTCTCTCGAAAGACCGCAATGATACTTTGAGATTCGACTCACCGCTTGTTCGAATCAATATCAAAATCAATCAATAGTCGGCTGATATATGCAGCAGAAGTTTGTAGTATTAACAGAAAGCTTTCAGGTTGAGTGCTGGTCAATTTTGATGATGCTCGGTATGGAAACTGTAAAAGACTTCTTAGAGAACCTAGAAAATAATGTAGCTATTACTTGTTGTTCTATTATAAGTATTACAACCCCGATCATTTGCATGTGCATTCGCGAGCACTTCGGGAGAGACTGAGTCGTGTACTAGATCGCCTCTGAACTGACCACTACTTCGAAAGATATCTTAAACATATTGTGCTTTGACAAAAATATGTTGAGATGGAGATCAGAAAACTACTCATTTCAATAGTTTGCTAATAACAGAGATATGGCGAATATGCTCATGAGGTACGAATTTCAACTATCGCCGATCAGAAAATCAATAAAATACTCACTTTTTTCCTATTATGGGTCAGGAAGACTGGTGAATTCTTAGTATTATCCCAATAATGATGAGTTGATCGGATATGACGGATTGGGAATCCCCCTATCTTTTCTCTTTTCGAGATTCTGAAACAATCATTAGTTTTCCAATGTCAAGCACACACATTTGAAACTTATAAGAACCTTGTTTTTTCACATTCATGGTGCTGAAAACACTGCGAACCTTCCAACTTACAACATGTGAGAATATTGGGATTTTCGTACATACGGCTCCTGATGTGAGACACGACTATAGTCTGTTTCACCAATCAAAGTCCTTCTACAGTAATCCTTCAAATCTTCGAGAGGCTTTTTCTCGAGAACTATTCAATAATTTGGTTTCAAACTTCTAGAGTGTGTACTAGTAATGGTAGAGATGATATTACCGAAATTTGGAGAGAATCCAAAAACGCAAACATATCAAACTTCGATCTTGAAGTCTGAGCGTATTACGGTAGAGGGCTATAAGTGAGTGGAACAAACTATATTTCACTTTTCGTGAGGAATGCGAACTTTGTCTGCTCTTCCATCCTTCAAATGTTTCACTAACATTTCGTGAAACTCTTCTTTGGAAACAAAGTTCCTACCCTAAACATCCTCTCTTCATTTAAGTGCGGGTTCAGCTGTTCGCAATCTCCTGTGCGAGTTCCACCAAAATAACAGAAAAGTTGTTCCGAACTTGCTGATATATGCAGCACAAATGTGTGATTATAACACAGAATTATTCACAAACTGAAATCGAATTGTGATCAATGTTTTATTCTACTGTTTCATAATTTCAATCAAGTTAACAATACTTTACAACACTTTTCAACCCAACCTGTGTTCCCTCAAAACACCACTGGGTAAGGGACTAGAGTGCCGGGTTGTTCTAGCATACTGAGGGTTGTTAAGCAAGTTAAAAATTCCTAGTTTTGGGAAGTAAAAAAAAAACTAACTATCATGTAATTGTTAGAGTTAGCCTACCTCATAATCGAAAAATATCAAATTAAGGGGTCTACAAGTTCGATGTGCATGACCCAATACGGTTTCTCAAAACTGAAATCTCGGCACAAAATGATTGTGTGAAGTTGAACATTTACACGAACCAAATGGACTCACCATTTGTTTTAGAGCTCCAAGAATTTGGATAAGCGGAAAAGTGGTTTGTCCTGCTGAGCAATCTCTTTAGAACGCGATGGAGTTTCGAAAAACTGGAATCAAATCATTTTCCAACCAAATGTACTACGACTTGTTCGACTTTATGACCACCTAGCGCGGTATGACTTCCAAAATTATCAGAAAGCCCAGAATGCTATAATCTCCATTTTGCCAACAAATACAAGCAACTAACATTGGCCACTATAGCGGGTTCCACATTTATGAACTTTTGTCTCTCCCCGGAATCGTACCTGCGAGCAAAATTTTCGTAGCAGGGCGCTAACCACTGCGATACTAATGCACATAACCGGCAAGATTCGGAATGAAGACAAGTGTGCGTACACAGCGGAAAGTGAAATATACAGTACCCTCTAGCCTTTCCGTTGGCGACGACTATACTAGACAAGCGACCGTTAGGTTAGCTGATGAGAGAGAGTGTAGATCAAGGATGCGCAGTTGTTTAGAACTCTGTCTGATTGTAAATCTCCCCCACAAGAAATCTCAAACCTCAAAATCAAGTGAAACCCAGAATATGAGTAGCAAGTACCACGTTGTATAAACTAAATACAAAGCAACAATATTTAAAGATTTCTAACCTTACGAAACTATCCTTCATTCACATACAGTGAGATTTGGACTCTCCTTCTTTTACTCACAGAGCTGTGCCTCGTAAAGAGTTAGAATCATGAAGGACTCTGAAAGATAATACACTTTTCGGAGGAACAGAAAATACATTCTCGTACAATAAAATGTTCGGATTTTCTGGTAGATTGGAGGTAATTTCACCAAAAATTTCACTCTCTTCATTACTTTGCAGACTTCTCATGCGTCGAATCGCAACCTGGTTTCTGAGCCGTTCTGAATGAAAATAGTACCCCTTAATGAAGTTCTTCATTCATTTTCAACTCAATACTAATCAGTTGGCTTCGACAAGGTTCCTCTGGTACTCGAAGGTGGGTCTGTGACCGTTTGAGTTCAAGAAGACGCCCCACTGAGTTGAGGACTTGGGTTTCCACCTGAGGGGAGTTGTCTCAGGCGGCGTAGCAAATCCTCCAATCTCACGAGAAGTTCATATGAGTTTCTCATGAGATACCTCATGAGCTACTCGTGAACTTCCAATGTTGTATCATAGGAATCAATAGAATCTCATGAGAAGCTCATGCGGTGTTTCATGAGATTTGTGAGAAATTGCTACGCCGACTGGTCTTGCTCGAGGGAACTTATCTCGAGTATTTTAGAGAGTCTGAGGGAATTTACAGTATAACAGAATACTTCCGTTTCAGTCTTTATTTGTAATCTCCCGGACAATGTAAACGAGCGCTCCTCGCTCGCTACACAACACATATCTCTGGAAAAACCGTTGCAACATAAAATACCGGACTCGCCAGTTTTGTGACTTAACATACCGGGGTCAGTCAGATGTCGCCTGTACTGTTTGAAGTTCATAAGGAGATGCAGGCTAAATCTACACCAGTATTTTGGCCTGAATCTTCTCCCCGGTATTCTAATCTGCCAGCGTTTTCACAGATGAAGCAATGTCTCATACAATGAATATGCGTGGTCTCTACATAATCAATAAGTTGTGTAATTAAAGGTAACAACAGTTTCCTGAATCCGTACCTCAAAAATTGCTTTCATTCATGTATGATGACAGCTGTTTAGTGTCTCTCCTCATCTGAGCCGAAACGGATTCCAATTTGATTCGAATTGCTGGTATATGCAGCAAGGGTTTGTAATTATGCACAGCATTGTTCACAAGTCCTCATTCTCTCTCGTATTCTAGCTTGAAGCTGAAAAATAAAGTTTGGGAAAATTAAACGCGATCTGCAAATTAAACAGAAAAATGTTTTTTATTCAATCCTTTCCTTTCCGCTCACATTTCGTAATTTTTGACGTGTATGCATCCAGCTCAGAATCTTCATATTTTCGCGAATTGAAGACGCAGTTAAACGAATCAAACAGCGCAACTATGAACGTATTGACCTTTTTCCTATGTAGCGATTTTTCTTTAACCTTTAAAAATGTGCCCCATCCATGAAACAGATTCTCGTACACATAATTAGTCAGTATAATAAATTGATTTCAATATTATAATTTTGCTAGTTAATTGTGCTTGAAAATATGTTCAGATTTACTATGAAATAATTGTTTAAAGAAACCGTTCCGCTATAATCACAGTTTCACGAAAAATTTTAAAAGCTCAAAGAGGTTTCTCGATGTTTAGACCATGAAAAAACTTCTGATTGAAAACTTGTAAAATTCGCATAACATCAAGCAGTAAAAAAGAGAACATGAACATTTTCACTGTGACACAACTTGACATTGTTCATTAACGTCCAGATTTATTTTCATTTTGTAGTCTATGATTGTGTTGTCGTACATGATAGAAAGTTTTAAAAAAAAGTGTTATAGTCTATTGGCTAATTTGAGCATTCCCCGTACGCAACCCCCCTATCGGTGTCATTACGTAAGCTGCTTTTCTGAGAGAACGAAACAATATAGATATATGAAACTATACATTTCTTCGATAATGGTTTTTCATTTGCTAAAAAGTCAGATTGTTAACTCATGAGTCAAAGTTGGAACGGGACGGATTCTTTAACTTACATTGTGCTGGATTTTTATTATCCGCAGTCTTGTTCCATTGCACAACGCACGACTCACATCCAAATTGCGGAGGAGTATCACCACACAATTCACCTTAAAGACAAATAATCATCTCAACTTGAAACTTCCACGTTCTAGAATTTTATAGAGAACCATTCGAAGACAGTGTTGTGATTCAGTGCACTGCCAAAAAATAATTTGGTGACTATCATCTTTTGTTTGAAATGTTTTATTGTGATTCAAGTATGCGTTTTTGATCAAACTACAGGAATCAGACCACCGATTGGTTGATTCTGAAAGATGCACATTCAAAAACGTCCTAGATCGCTTCAGGTAGAACGTATAAATAGTAGTATTAACGGTATAGTTTCAAGATACAACCACGTCTTCAAATAATATTCCCAACATTCAATCTTTACTTTTTGTACCTATCGGTTAAAAACCTCTTCTTACAAATGGCAAACAGCTTAAAAGTTAACTACGGGGGAATCCCAAATGCAAGCTCGGATAAAAACTAAATGTTCTATCCGCAATTGAATAATTGAATTGCTTGAAGTATGGAAATTGATCTTAACGTTAAACTCTTAGGTTTTTGTCGAAAACTCTCCGTTATTCGAATTTATCTCATTCCCTGCTCGCAAATTGACATTTATAGTTTGACGTCGTCTACTATCATTTTTGAACTAGAAACTATGTCTGAACTGAGTCTACCTCATCTTTGCTCCTCTGCAGTACATAATGGTTTTTTGGCGCAATAGGAATATAGTTATAGAGTCGTATTTGAATTAGGTTCGAACATCTTCTTTTGAAGGATGATAGTTATTATTCAAATACTGATGGCAATCTTCTGATTTTCGCGTTTCGATAACCTAATAACTGAATATCAATCAGTAATACTATCTTCAACGCTTATCTAAAATGAATACCATCTTAGAGGCAGAAACATTTAAAAACGTCCAAAAATACATATAAAAACGTCATTATTAGTAAAACTTTCATTCACAATGTGAAAAAACAATAAACCCACTAGATATTTCGAAAAAACAGGAAAATGTTGATTCCGCTCAATTTTTAGTGCACCACTGCTGTCGTAGATGGGTGAACATTCCCTGTAAGAGTTATCTTAGCTCCTTAACAACATAATAATGAATTATATAATAAAATGTAGATACCAGAAGGAAATAAACGAAACAATTCATAGTACACGTTTGAAATACAGAAGGACTCGTTAAAATGAATTACCTCCTTCCAAATTAGACTGTATTTCTTCCCTTCAGAACCATTTTTATACCACTGCAGGCCCGTTCCATTGATATCGAAGGGGTGCTAAATGTAGGACAGTTCAACCAATGATGTCTCATTTCTGAACAAAATAATAAGAAGGTACAAGCTCACATAAACTGGTGCACACTACACAAATCAAAGACAGACAATTAGAAGGTTGTACGTTTTGCGTCTAAAGTAGGGTTGTTAAACAATAAACTCGAACTCGAAAAACTCGAAAATTTCAGAGCTCGAAAAACTCGAAATTTTCCACTCGATTAACAACCCTAGTCTAAAGCCGTTAGCCAAACTTGCCATAAATATCTCATTTTACTTATTCATTCTCCCCCCCCCCCCCTTCCCTCTTCACACACCGTTGTCGCCTACAGTATTTTTTGCGATTAAACTTGTATTGAGTTCCGTTCACGAAGTTTTCGTGGCGGGACACTGTATCCCACTGCAATTTGGAATGGTCGCAGCACTAAATCGCTGCGTATCGCGCATGTTTTCACGCAAATTATTTGCGGAGCTTATTTATTAAAGCTGGTGTTGAAAACGCCGTGCCCACATCATTCTAACGGGAGAACTTTTCTAGTTTTTCGTACGGAAGCCAATGAGAAGTTGATGAACTTTTTTCCAGAGAAAGTTCATATCAACAGCTTATTAGTTCGAAATGGGAAGTTCAAATTGACAGCTGATTTAGTTTGTGTTAAATGACGATAAGAGGGCAACTACCTTTCCATTCCGAATGAGAAGTTTCATTTGAATTATGTTAAATGGTGATGTATGCACCAAACAGCATGTGAATATGCACAAAACAGTTGCACAGTTGATATTCTAGTCGATTGAAGAAGAAGTTCCAAGAATCTGTTCATTTATTCTCTGAAAACTAAGATAAGTGTCACCTTTCGTGCGGATAGAAAAGCCGCGACTACCGCATTTCAGACCGCCCCCTCGGCGTTTAATAATACAAAAATGAAAAAATCGCTGTCGCGACACAGTTAGAACCTGTTGGAAACCTGAAATAGGAGTGAGAGGGGAACATGAACTACTTGCAGTTGATTCTGCGATAACTAGTAACTATTTAGAATACCACCATAAACGTTCACGTGATTATACATCTCTTATACTTACCATTTTTCTTGTCTCGAGCTTGGCTTCGAGTCAAACTTTCTTAGGTTCACGAATACTCTATGAATTGAACTCCTTTCCTTGTGCTGTATCTGTCATTACGACTGTGATAATTTCTGGGAAATTCATACAATTTATACAGAGTTTTTATTTTGTTTTCAAGCGTCAGGAAACTGTTTTTGTTTCAAATACATAAATCGTTCCATTGATATTTAATAACTAAATATAAATAACGCGCCAAGTGGGCTCATAATTCGCGTTCTCACGTGACAGATCACGTGAATTTCTCAAAGTCTGGGTTATTTGTATATAAAAATGCTGAAAAACACGAACCTGCTCATTCTGAAGTGCTTCTTCCATGTGAAATATGTTGAATGGTGATTTATGCACCAAAAGCGTGTGAATATGCACGAAATAGTAGCAACTTTGATATTTTCGCAAATTAGAGAAACAGTTCCACGAATCTGTTCATTTATTCTCTGAAAATTGAGCAAATTTGAATATATGATCATTTCAAAACATTTATGATCAGAGTAAATAATTATACTTCCCAATAGAAACAAAATAAGCATTTCTTGGAAAGTAATTTCGATAGGTTTGGAAGGTTAGATAGAGAGAAAGTGTGTGAGAGAGAGAGAGAGAGACAGAGAGACAGAGACACCGAGAGTGGGGGGAGAATGATAAACACTGACATTTTCAACCTTTTCGGCACCGTTCACATCAAAACTCAATTTGTAGGTTTCTATGTCAAATGGTTATGGGTCACAAGTGCTTGTAAACAAACTATAGCAGTTTGTAAAACCGCGAAAGAACATCTGCTAAGATGAAATAACTTAGTTATACTCGAACATTTGTGAATTAGCATTTCTTTCTTCAAATATTTAACTAGAAAAGTTAAAAACCAAAGAACTGGGGGAAGTATAACTTACACGGGTAGTGATAAATATAATGCTCTTCAAGGACTGTGGCATTTCCATTCCATCTACGAACATTCGCGACGATATCCAGGTTTCTTATTTCTCGGAAGGAAATCCTACTGATCCCAAGAACCACTCCAGTTCGTTCATGACTCTGTGTCTCTCACATTTGCCTGGAAACTTCTTTCTTGTACATAATCTTGAAGAGTAGCACTTATTTGACTATATTACTATCCGACCAAATATTAACATGTATTTTTTTTGTAATTCCATGTAATTATTCCTCTCTATGTTCTGTCCATAACCACGATTCAAAGACGTTTTCGATCGGTTGTTATTGACACATATGGATAATATTAATAAATTACTATCATCTTAGTAGTCGCCCTGACCGAACAGGGAATACCATACTTTTTTTCGCTGTGCGATCTGTCATCCGGACGGTGACTATCGTCCAACCCTTTTGTCAGAGATTCTCACTGCCTCCCAGCTGATGTCTCCAAGCCCATCTCGCTTGGTATTCATCGCCAAAAATCACAATCTGATCCATGAACGAACACACGGTATGACCAACTCCGATCGTTGCATTGCGTTTCACTTTGCCTGCCACAAGGTTGGCAGGAATATTGGGATCAACTCTGAAATCAGTGGAATGAAAAGTTGTTCCGAAACGGAAAAATGAACTTTTGAGTTTTTCAGCAGATAATTGAACCTAAAATCCTATTCTTTTCCCTATAGATGTTTTCACTCAAAACTATAATTATCCGTTCTGAGTGAAACGTGTAGTGTTCAATAAAAGTCTTCACACATTCTGAACTTTATAGCAGTCAGTTCACTTTTAAAAAAGTTTTTCACTGTGTTTTACACAAAAACGTTTACAAGAAGTTCCTCTACATCCAGTTAGGGTGGCAATTAGAATTGGTTGACTTTCTGAAACCAGATTGGTGCCTTCAGACGTCTATACCATAGTTGTCTCGAAACTCGAACTCGAAAAAACTCGAAAACTTTCGAGTCGAGAAATTTCTCAAAACTCGAAAACCCGAACACTCGAAATTTTCCAAAGTTCAAAATATCGAATTTTTGAACTCGATTAACAACCCTAGTCTATACCATGGTTCAATATATATTGTAAACTCATTTCTCTCCCTCCGCCCTCATTTGCATTAGTTTTAACATCTTTAACCGAATGTAACTGATCGTCTCTCGAAAGACAGCAATGATACTTTGAGATACGACTCACCGCTTGTTCCAATCAATATCAAAATCAATCAATAGTCTGCTGATATATGCAGCAGAAGTTTGTAGTATTAACAGAACATTTTCAGGTTGAGTGCTGGTCAATTTTGATGATGCTCGGTATGGAAACTGTAAAAGACTTCTTAGAGAACCTAGAAAATAATGTAGCTATTACTTGTTGTTCTATTATAAGTATTACAACCCCGATCATTTGCATGTGCATTTGCGAGCACTTCGGGAGAAACTGATTCGTACTAGATCGCCTCTGAACTGACCACTACTTTGAAAGATATCTTAAACATATTGTGCTTTGACAAAAATATGTTGAGATGAAGATCAGAAAACTACTCACTTCAATAGTTTGCTAATAACAGAGATATAAGAGGCGTCCATTTAAATAGTTTTTCAAATTTCAAATATTATGCAAATCTGGTAATTTTTTCATGGAGCATGTTTCCATTAAAATTTGCACAATTCTGACCACATCTTCGGTTTCTAGTCAGAAAACTTACTGACAACTGTCAGAAGTGAAAACGGGCTTTTTGACGCCGGTCAATTAATATTCTGGTTTTTTTGGCATTCGTCAGTGAATTGCCTCGTTCATTCTGTGTAATTCTGACCACTGTCAGAATGTTCGCGGGATCGAACCTGCGGGCGCCAGGGCAAAAGGCTGACACACTGCCACTGCGCTACTGGGCCAATAGTTAGGGCATCGACTGTCGCGGATATAACATGCGCCAGCCAAATCGTACTGATCGCACATATAACGAGACAGATTTAAATAATGAAAACTAATGAGAACGATGAATTAAATAGGTAACCGGGTTTATTTGGTACCCTCACCAGTTTTTAGTAAACTAATCATCAGATTATTATTACCTTAGTAGGTAACCGCGTGGTAACCTGACATGAGAAACCGGTTACCTGGTAGTTTTTCATTGTGGTTTTACCGCTTATTTGTACAGTAACCAAAACAAAGTTTCAGGTTACCAACCGGTTACCTATGTGGTAACCTGAAATATTACCAAAAACCGGTAAGGTTATCAAGAAACCCGGTTACTTATGAAACGGACCAATAAAAACGAAATGAACTTTTTTAATTTAATTTTCTCGACATTAAAAAGAGTTCCAGATGAACTGTTGATCGCGCTCCCGGCATGACTTACAGAAACTCGAGCGTCTTCTCAGTAGCCGCTGTAGTGTAGTGGTTAGCGCTTGCGCTTTTGAACTGACGGGGTCAGGTTCGAGTCCCGGCTGAGACAGGTGGTTTGCAAATACAGTTTTGACAGTGGTCAGTTTCAGTATGCAAGTAACTGACGAATGTCAAAAGTAATGTGTAAAATAATAACCGTTGTCAGACTTCAAGAAAATAATTGACCCTCGTCATTTATTTGGACGATAAAGTCTCGAAACGGAACCAGAAACTGACCATATTATAGGTTTCTCGGCAATAAATAAAAAATTGACCAGATTTGCATTATATTTGAATTTTGAAAAACTATTTAATTGGATGCCTCTTATATGGCGAATATGCTCATGAGGTACGAATTTCAACTATCGCCGATCAGAAAATCAATAAATTACTCACTTTTTTTCATATTATGGGTCAGGAAGACTGGTGAATTCTTAGTATTATTCCAACAATGATGAGTTAATGGGATATGACGGATTGGAAATCCCCCTATCTTTTCTCTTTTCGAGATTCTGAAACAATCATTAGTTTTCCAATGTCAAGCACACACATTTGAAAATTATGAGAACCTGTTTTTTCACATTCATGGTGCTGAAAACACTACCAACCTTCCAACTTACAACATGTGAGAATATTGGGATTTTTGTACATACGGCCCCTGATGTGTGACACGACTATAGTCTGTTCCACCAATCAATGTCCTACTACAGTAATCCTTCAAATCTTCGAGAGACTTTTTCTCAAGAATTATTCATTAATTTGGTTTCAAACTTCTAGAGTGTGTACTAGTAAGGGTAGAGATGACATTACCGAAATTTGAAGAGAACCCAAAAACGCCAACATATCAAACTTTGATCTTGAAGTCTGAGCGTATTACGGTAGAGGGCTATAAGTGAGTGGAACAAACTATATTTCACTTTTCGTGAGGAATGTGAACTTCGTCTGCTCTTCTAATGCAAGTCGTCCTTCAAATGTTTCACTAACATTTCGTGAAACTCTTCTTTGGAAACAAAGTTCCTACCCTAAACATCCTCTCTTCAACTAAGTGTGGGTTCAGCTGTTCGCAATCTCCTGTGCCAGTTCCACCAAAATAGCAAAAAAGTTGTTCCGAACTTGCTGATATATGCAGCACAAATGTGTGATTATAACACAGAATTATTCACAAACTGAAATCGAATTGTGATCAATGTTTTATTCTACTGTTTCATAATTTCAATCAAGTTAACAATACTTTACAACACTTTTCATCCCAACCTGTGTTCCCTCAAAACACCACTGGGTAAGGGACTAGAGTGCCGGGTTGTTCTAGCATACTAGGGTGGTTAATCAAGTTCGAAATTTCGTGTTTTGGGAAGTTTCAAGTTTTCCAATCAATACCATCAAATCTCCACATTTTTCACGTTGTGTTAAAAACACACAATGAAACTAAACTAACTGTCAGGTAATTGTTACAGTTTGCCTACCTCCTAATCGGAAAACATGAAGTAGGTGCATACACTATACTTTCGATGAGGGTTTTTCCAAATCGGTGTCCCGACCCGAAAATAAATTGGAATTTGAGAAAATGAAAAATCGAACCAATCAAATGTACTCACTATTCGTTGTATAGCTCCAAAAATTTGGATAAGCGCAGAAATGGCTGGTCCTGTTTATCCAAGCGTTCTTGAATGCGAAGTTCCAAAAACTGAAATTTATTTATTTGATGCACTACGAGGTGCGCTAAACGAGAAAGAGAAAACTAAACACAGAATTACTTAAATACAATTGATCAACAAAAAAGAACATAGTGAAATACAGAAGCAAAATCGAACAATTGTCAGGAAAGTACACGTGTAGAATTATGAAAAATACGTCTACAAAGTCGGCTAACTACACAGATTTGGTGTAAGGAGTGAGGAAATCAAATACTTTTCCACTAAAATGCACTTCGACTTTTTCGATTTTATGACCACCTAGCGCGGTATGAGCTCCACATATATCAGAAAGCCCAGAATGCTATAATCTCCATTTCGCCAACAAAGACAAGCAACTACCATTGACCACTACTAGACGAGCGACCGTTAGGTTAGCTGGGGAGAGAGTGTGTAGATCGAGGATACGCAGATGTAGGTTAGCTGGGGAGAGAGTGTGTAGATCGAGGATACGCAGATGTAGGTTAGCTGGAGAGAGAGTGTGTAGATCGAGGATACGCAGATGTAGGTTAGCTGGGGAGAGAGTGTGTAGATCGAGGATACGCAGATGTAGGTTAGCTGGGGAGAGAGTGTGTAGATCGAGGATACGCAGATGTAGGTTAGCTGGGGAGAGAGTGTGTAGATCGAGGATACGCAGATGTAGGTTAGCTGGGGAGAGAGTGTGTAGATCGAGGATACGCAGATGTAGGTTAGCTGGAGAGAGAGTGTGTAGATCGAGGATACGCAGATGTAGGTTAGCTGGGGAAAGAGTGTGTAGATCGAGGATACGCAGATGTAGGTTAGCTGGGGAGAGAGTGTGTAGATCGAGGATACGCAGATGTAGGTTAGCTGGGGAGAGAGTGTGTAGATCGAGGATACGCAGATGTAGGTTAGCTGGAGAGAGAGTGTGTAGATCGAGGATACGCAGATGTAGGTTAGCTGGGGAGAGAGTGTGTAGATCGAGGATACGCAGATGTAGGTTAGCTGGGGAGAGAGTGTGTAGATCGAGGATACGCAGATGTAGGTTAGCTGGGGAGAGAGTGTGTAGATCGAGGATACGCAGATGTAGGTTAGCTGGGGAGAGAGTGTGTAGATCGAGGATACGCAGATGTAGGTTAGCTGGGGAAAGAGTGTGTAGATCGAGGATACGCAGATGTTAGCTGGGGAAAGAGTGTGTAGATCGAGGATACGCAGATGTTAGCTGGGGAAAGAGTGTGTAGATCGAGGATACGCAGATGTTCAGAGCTCTGTCTGAATCTAAATCTCCCCCACAAGAAATGCCAAACCTCAACATCAAGTGAAACTCAGAATATAAGTAGCAAGTACCACGTTGTGTAAACTAAATACAATGCAACAATATTCGAAAATTTCTAACCTTACGAAACTATCCTTCATTCACATACAGTGAGATTTGGACTGTCCTTCTTTTACTCACAGAGCTGTGCCTCGTAAAGTGTTAGAACTATGAGGGACTCTGAAAGATAATACACTTTTCGGAGGAACAGAAAATACATTCTCGGACAATAAAATGTTTGGATTTTCTGGTAGATTGAATGTAATTTCACCAAAAAAATTACTCTCTTCATTACTTCGCAGACTTCTCATGCGTCGAATTGCAACCTGGTTTCTGAGCCGTTCTGAATGAAAATAGTACCCCTTAATGAAGTTCTTCATTCATTTTCAACTCAATACTAATCAGTTAGCTTCGACAAGGTTCCTCTGGTACTCGAAGGGCTGTGACCGTTTGAGTTCAAGAAGCCCTTTGCCGTATGAAAACAACATTTGTAAGAACTAAGAACTTGACTTTTGTTGCAATGAACGTCAATCTGAAAATGAAAAGCATCCTAAAGTCGTTAGATAGTAACATCAACCAACCTGGTGAAATCTTTCCTATTCCAATTCATTTCGGAAAAGTAATAGTATTTCCTGATGTAAGCAGCAAAACGTATGCAATATGCGCAATGGTTTCATTTTATTGGTGTTAGGAATATAGAGTATATCCGCCCTCTGTCAGTTGGCTTCCTTCATCTGAAATTGTACGAGTATCTGTGTGGTCAAGTGGTAAAGCGTTCGACTGTCCCTCCACATTACCCGGGTTCGATGCTCACTCGTTGCGGCATCGTATCAAAATTGCCCTATTCAAAATCCAAAACTGGTACTTATTGGTGAAATAATCAGTGAACCTAAAGTAACTTTCTCTTTTCATGAAATGAAAAAAAATAACTGTTCCTTATAAACGAACAGACTTTCTCGAAAATACCTCAATCGAAATTACTCGCTTACTCAGAAAAAGTTGTTCTGTGCCGTTGCTGATATATGCAGCAAAGCGTGCGTAGTACGCACAGACAAATTGTTGGAAGTGATTTTGGTAATGGATGATAAAGCTAATCTCTTTCTTCAAAATTTTCCAGTAAAATGTGGTCGATAGAATCCGCATCTGTAGAACCTATTTGTTCACATTCAAAGTTTTTGAAACCAATAATTAACCAGAATACTGTGGGATCGTCGACCCATTGTATAGAAGGACGGCAAAATGTTCTTTCAAACTTCTACATCGAAAGAACAGTTCAAAAATATTAATTGTGTACATAGCCTCTGAACAGCCAGAAAAGACTACTTTCTCGAGTTTATTCTACTTTTTGAGAATAGCGGAATAGTAATGCGAGAATCGAAAACAGTTCTTACAATTTTGAGAAAGTTGTCCTGTTTTTTTTTAATTTCTGACGTTGCCGATATACGCAGCAAAGCATGTGTAGTATGCACCATATAGGTTGTTAGGAGTGGTTAGTGTAGCTACAAATAACGTCATTCTCGCTTTCTTCGTCTGAAAATGTCACATTTCAGTTCATTGGCACAGTAGTTACTTACCACAATTCAACGCGTTGCTCAGAATATTTATCCTCTGATTTATTGGATACAGTTTCACATAGTGTATGGGTTTGTTTTTCCACTTTCTTTTACTGTTACAACAGTTCTTTACGGAATCAGAAGTACAACTCGCCGCAGCATTCAGTCTAATCAGTGTGATCGAATATTGAAAACCGACCATAATTTCAAAAAAAAACGTTTTCAAGTGTTGCACAACTGTAGATAACCTCTCTAACCTATTATGAAATTATATTTTCCTCAAGCAAATAAACGTTAAAAAAAGCATACCTTCTGTTCAGCGACTCTATTCCTTCTATCTTTTAGAGTGCCCTAATCCTTTATCATCAAATGTCCTCTAGTCTACGGAGCCATACTGGAAAAACAGATTTATAGAACATTTTTGTTGCGATTAAACGTGACTTTTCACATTAGAAATTATCAGATTTGACACTCCATTTAGATGAAAAGAGAGAATTTGGGGGGAAATGGTTAACGTAAGACGCTCACTTAGTATTACATAAGAGTTTTACACGATTACTAAGGACTTTTTTCACTTTCTGGTAAAAGAAGTTTTGAATTTTGCCCAGTTACACAACTCTTACTGAGAGAAAAATATGGTCACGCAACTAACCTCAATACTCTAAGTCTTGTATAGAGACTTCCGAAAAATTTATCGAGTATAGAGTTCTCAGTCTGGCATGTACTTTTTCTCTATTTTGTGGAGGCCATCTCAGTAAGGTCGAAAGTTCGATATTTACGACATTGTGCATCGGACGGGAATCGAACCCGCGTCGCTGGAGTCGCAGGCGAGCACTCTACCACTGAGCCACAGATGAAAGCTGATGTATGCAGCAATACTTCCAAGAATTATGCTCGAGTAAGGAAAGATTAAGGCCTTAGCCGCTTCTCGTATGATAATTATTCCGGGAAAAAGCGGTGATGGTTGACCAAGAGGTTGTTCAGTCGAGTTTATTTTTTCCAGAGACCACCCAGCGATAAGTCTTCAACTTCTTTAATCTCCGAAGATATGCTGATGTATGTAGCATTAGAACTGTATTTAGTACAGTAATATAGGATAAATCGTAGTCAGAAATTTCCTTCCGCGTTTGGATTCTGATTTTCCGCTTTTTTCTCTCCATTCTGGGGCAAAACGCTGAATTGTGTCCTTCTGTTTCTTGATCTGAGAAAATGTGTTCCATTCTGGTTGAAATTTGCTGATTTATGCAGCAATGCAACTGTATTTAGTACAGTAATAGAAATATGTACAGGGCTCGGGCGACTGTAACGCTTCATCTGAGACTTCCACTGAAAGAATCATTAAAATAACAAGAGTTTCATGATTTTCAGGTTTCAATAGAAGAACGCCGTTTCCTGAAGGTGGTATGGCAGAAACATGAAACAGTGCAGCGTCCTAATGAAAAATCGAGAGATAATGAATGTATTCTGTATTCTACAGAAAAATAAGTAAGAAATCAAGATAATGAAAACCACGAACTTGCCTCGAGTTTTGAGTTCTGCTTCAATAAACGAGTGAAAATATCTTATTCGTATCATATTAAATTGAAGAAATTGTCTCATCTTCAATAAATTGAACTCTCGTCCTTGGACCGAATCTATCTAATCGTCCATTGCACCATTTCTGCAAAGTGTGAAATAAAAGGTTTTTGGAATTTCCGCCACGTCATAGCACTGGAAATATTCATAGTTTTGGAAGGAAAATGTTGAGGTATGAAATATGAGGGTTTCCCATTGTTGTTCAGTACGTTAACGCAAGTACTAGGTGATCGAAACGGGAACGGTAAACTTAATCACACAGCGGCAATAGAACTAATTAATATCTAACTAAATAAATAAAAACAGTCTTACTTCATTGTGAATGTTTGTTAATCGTGTGACCCGAGCAAAACCAACAAACACGCTGTGATAACGTACAATTTCACGTATTTTGACGTGTCAGGTGACTCTTAAATCACCAGTATTTCATAAAGTTGTTCTACTCACTTTTTCAATGTGTAATCTCGTCTGACGTCAATTCTCCGTTCCGTTCCGAAATCATTCGCAATAATATTTAAAATCTCATTCATTCCACAATTGAACTCTTTCCCTTGTGCCGTGTCTGTAGCGTGACAGAATTCTGAAGAGAAACATTGAGCTGAGCTAAATTGAGCATAAATACCTCATTTTTAGGGGGACGGTATCATGAGCTTTTCCGGAGAAAGTTCATGTCAACAACTTATTGGTTTGAAATGAGAAGTTAAAACTGACAGAAGATTTTAGTTTGTGTTAAATGATGATAAGAGGGCAACTACCTTTCCATTCCGAATGAAAACATTTGAATTTTGTTCAATGGTGATGTATGCACCAAACAGCATGTGAATGTGCACATAATAGTAGCGAATATGATATTTTAGTCGATTGAAGAAGAAGTTCCAAGAATCTGTTCATTTATTCTCTGAAAACCAAGCTAAGTAAGTTTGATTCGTATCAGTTCCAGAAATCTTGAGCTATAGAGAGTAAACTCCGTTTCACTCATCTTTAACCAATTACAGTCGTCGAATATTCAAATTAGTAATTCTAAAGTTCAGGTTTCCAACCAATACACAATATGAGGCAGTAAATATTTCGATAGTCTGTGAGAGGATCGAGAAAAAGAAATTCCAACGTTCCAACTCTGTATGTAAGTTACAGCGTTACACTGGATCACAAGACTGTGGCAGTTGGTAGAACCGCAGAATACCAATATTGAAATCATAATAAATGAAGTTCCAAAAGAATAAATACAACTAAACGTGAATCGATTAACCAAACCCTCCCCCTTCATAGTACTGGAACAGTGTTATTCTGGCTTTGGAACGAGCTTATAACTATTCAACGGTGAAAGAGTGGTTTTTCGAGGTTTATTTTCGAACCGTGATTTTCCCAAAATATGCTGAGAGTTGACTATTTTATTTTCCACAATGACTACTACATGAGATCGAACAAATTATTCGACAATTCCGTTTTCTCTATAGTGCAATCCGCTTGAATAACTGACTAGTTTTAGTGATGTGTCGCACAGAGTAGGAAATATGCATAAATATAAACTAAAAACATGAAACCCAATTCATAAATGAACAAAGATCACCTTAGGTTTCTGTATTTGCCCTTTCCTCATCTTCTAAACCGGCTTTTTAGGAGGAGCTCCATGAGTCTAAAGTATAGTCTTTTTCATTCCTACTGAGTACTGAGACTCCTACAGTAGGATTTCAAAACTTCCAAGCCGTTGTCCTCATGTACTTATGATCGGAAAGGTTAAGGATTTTTGCACCTCGTTCACATTTCCATTTAGAGTAAGTTTAAGAGAGGATTTTCGATAAACTAAGTTTTCCGTATGGCAACAGTCCTTGGAAAGTTTGTATGAAAGTACTATATAGTTACACGACTTTTCCTATTTATAAACTTTACATCTTTTCCAGTTATACTGTTAAATTTGTACATAACTACACAACTTTTTGTAGTTATGAACTTCACACCTTTTCCAGTTATAATGTTAAAAGTTGCTTACCTCAATATTTTTCTCTATCAAGTACGGCGGCAGTTGTTTCTCATCTCCTCTCAGTGAAATTCTCGAAAAATTCCAAGTTTATTGAAATTACTGATATAGGCAGCAAGTATTTGTGATTATGCACACAATAGTAGAAGAAAAGTGTTATCAGCCCCGAAGTTTTACAAAACTAAAAAAAACATTTAATGAACAAGAGAAAAGCAATATAAAGTCAAATGGAACAGAATGTCTATGATCCCGCCCGGATACTACAACTCAATGGGTCAAAAATGAAATTTTCTTGGATATCTCTACGATGGCAGTTTTCCAACAGCAAACCCCGGAGATTTGTGAAAAAACTGAATTGCTACTTAGCTTTTAGTTCCAGTGTAAAAATGGAAAGACGATCAGGAACTCACTATTAGTGCTTAACCTTGAAGTGAAAGGTCGGCAGAATGTGGGATGATTCGATGTGTCCTGAAAATGGTCACTTCTTGAGTAAAAAAAAATCTGATTAGAAAAATTTGTTCGTGTTCTACTGAGTTTTTGATCCACGACGTGTATTCTATTCATTTTTACTACGTATTTGTTATAGGACAGGTAGACTATTTTGTGGTCAAATTTCACCCTCTTTTTACATCAGGTGAAATGTTCATGTCCGATAATGTTCATTTTTACATTATGAAACAGTGGGAAGTTTGAATGTGTAGTGTAAGAGTCTCGGTTGGAATAATGTTGACTATATCCCCATTCTTTTCATCTATTCGAATTATGGAACAAAAACAGATACATTAGAGATTTAAATGAAGTTCTTAAACTCCCCCACCCTATAAATACCTTGTAAAATTATCGGCTTTCGTTTTTGAATACAAGTGTCTTCAGCGAGTAGGCCAGCTTCATTCAATGTGCGTTTAATGAACAATACTCCAACTCACCAATGTATCACCCCTCACAGTACACCATTAAAAATATCAAAGGGCAGTTTGTTAATGTGTTAAAACTTGAAGTTTTAGTTTCTAATCGCTAGAGTTTTCAATTGAAGTAGAGAACATGATTTCAACATTTGAATTCGTTCTCAAAACCACGGTCTGGCCAACATTGTTCTGAAATAAAAGAGAAAATCACCGTATGGGGTTTCAAGTGCGCAGAGAAGAATATAACCAACCTTTGTTGAGATGGTCCGAAACGGAACTCTTGTTGCTGATATACGCAGCAACATTCTTATGATTCATTCACAAAGCAATGGTTTCAGTAGATACTTCTGAACAATATTGTCTCATGAATTGTAAATCAAGTAACTGTTTACATAAAACACAGAAGTTCACCGAAAAATACATTTTAACTAAGGGAGTATATGTGAAACTTTGATTAGTAACATAGGAGCTGAAAAGTTGGGAATTCTGTTCTATCCATCACTCAGCACGTGTGTAGCTGCTTCAATCGTTACAATCTAAGCTTTCTTTCTATAGGACACATTTTACTGAAATATGGCTGATCGATTTATTACTGAGTCCCGAAAACTTTCCAAAGATGAGCCTAGTTGTATTTCTACAACCTCGACATTGAGAAACAATTCCTATATCGTAAAAAATTGAAAAACAACTCGATTAAATGTAACAGAATGACTTACAGAAGCAAACAATGAGTCTACTTTCTCACTATGTGCGGTCTTTACCGTAAATTATGATAATAATAGATACTTAATACTTTACACTGTTTTATCTCTTGCGCATCTGCCAAATGGAGTGTTTATGGGTCAATCTCAAGTGCCTTGGCAACGACTTTGAAACTATGAGGGGGAACTGAGTATTGTTGTTGTAATAATGAAAAAGTATTGAATTATAGGTACAAATAGAAAAGAACCCTATAGAATAAGAGGTAATATGAACAACGATAAAATGAATAAGTACTTTGCTAAAAGAATGTTGTTCTGTAGAGATTGTAAGAGTAAAAGACAGAAGAAGTAAAGTAGGAAGTTAGAGTATTTTCGTTGTAAAATGAATGTCAGTTTGTAATTGTAGAACATTCGTTTCGCATGTTTCTAAAGGATGTGAAATCGGAAACTCTGAACTCGACTCGACTTGAAATAACTCAAAACTTTTGGAACACTCTAAAATTTGATACAAACGTCTAGGGCGCTTCAAGTTCACTGCACAAACTCCAAGATAATTGTTTTACGCTTTTAAAAGCTGAGGGGAAACATTCAAATGTTGGGATATGGAACTTCTTCACAAAACCAGAAACTGTCATCGTAAATGTGTGTACAGTCAAAGTAGTGATGTGGAATTTATACAACTTTAGAAACTCACGAAAAGCTAATCAGGAGAAGCTACGTTACACAAAACTCGGAAACTCCATATTAATTGTGCTCCTCGAACTTACTGTACAAACTTCATTAAACTTCTGTAAATTCAGAAGCAGTGAAAATTACTGTAAGGTGCTGAACACGTTCTCTACACAACAAGCAACAATACACACGTAGCACGTTAGTTAATAATAGTTGGTAAGAAAAATGGGAATGAGTCAATCGATAGCTTTATGTTTTCACTCGCGACCTGAACGATTACCGAACGCCATTGAGCTTGACCGAAGCAACAATAACATACTGTATACTCAGTTCCACGCACTTTTAACTCTCTACAGTGATATGCTCAAACTTTCAGGGCAATGTCTCGTATTTTGATAATTTTTGAATCACTCTAGAAAAATTCATTGGGGGTCTATCTCTACTTGACGAGAACTGCCGTATAGTCGCCATTTTCCCCATAAAGACAGCAGAGGGTTCGATTGATTGGGCGATGCGGGGCGAGCGGTTGTTGATTATCTGCCAGCAATTGAAAGAGTGTGAAGATCAATGATACGCAGACTGGCTGGCCCCTCGCCCAACCCCGCCCTTTACAAAATCGATGGTACGGTGTCCACAACGGTTTGACAAATACTATATTTTGAGCTCGAGTCACGCAATTGATTCACAAATCTTGAAAGAGGGTATCCAACTAAGAACACAGTGGGAAAAACGAGATGTACCGTATAGATTTAGTTTGAAGGCTCAAACCTATATGCTCCTTGGCACGGTGCTGGTTCTTAGTAACATAATGTCATATTTGCAATAAAGTCAAAACTTCACTACACAAATGTTAACAATATTTATTTTAGAGGTTCAATTTCCCTGGTTGAAACTCTCTGTTTTCAGGTCTCTTTAAAATGCTGATCTTCAAGGATGTTTTCACAGATGATGAGTTTGCTTCCGCTTCTTGCCTTCTTGAGTTGATCTTATGTACGAGTTCAGAAGACGTCATGTAGTGCGCGACCAAGGACAAATCAACCTCGCTGGTTTCAAACGCTTCTGCTGAAAAAGAGTGCGACGAAGATTCTGATGAGCACGTGGAGCGCGGAGTCAACATCGCCGTCAACCACGAGCTGGAGGAGATGAACTGCTGTGAGGTTCCCGCTACTCTCGAATCCCACGTCAAAGGTTTCATGGAAAAAGTCATTGAACACGTGGAGAAGAACGGCAAGTCCCAGGACGACGTCGATATCTGGAACACGAATACATTCATTATCGAAGAGAAGCGTGTGATAAGTTGTAGGAAGTTTACACATGCGACCCGGTTGCATGTGTACAGAAAGACTATTGGTTTACAGTGAGTTTTTTTTGGTTATGTAATGTGATTTTGGTTGCATTCGAGATTCAACCAGGTTGGATTTGGAGGGGAACCACTAGTTTTGTACACATGCAACTGGGTTGCATGTGTAATTGGCTCAAACAGTGAATGGAAACTCAACATGTAAATGTAGTTGTATTTGGAGACTAAGAGGTATCACAACATGCAGAAGAGGCTTTACAAGAACAGAACGAGAACACATGTATCCGACAGGAAAGCAATGAAAAAAATGGCTATAGGTAGATACCTGCAGTAAGTACATTCAAGGTTTCATTGTTGGCCTTCTCGACATGAAGAGATGGAAGACTCTTTAATTCTTCATCGAAGAGCGCGCTGCCATGGTACATCTCGCAACCGATTTGGGTGCAGAAGAGGTTCCCACCCTTCTCCCGTCAAGGAAAAGGGTGGGAACGGCGAGTTACCTGAAAGCAAAAAGATTGTCAGTCTGGGCAATAACTGTCCATACGGTGGACTCCATGTGTTTGTAGTTTGATCCATGTGCTTAGTCAGTGCATCAAAAACAAGCTACAAATTATTTATCATTCCACATACGGGTCAGAACGGGAAGTTCACATGAGCAAGGCCGTTTACTATGCCGGATCAGCATTAATTTCTTCAATGACTCGGTGGGATAGGATAGTGCTGTGAATGAAGGTCAGGCAGCCAGAAGTTCGCTGCCGAGACAACTTTAGTTCGACTCACATTCTTTCTAGTGCATTATTCACTGCGAAAACTTCTTTCTAGGCGATGAACCATTTTTATTTGCTTGTTCAGCTTCGCTACTGGGAAGATGGTCTGACAGAAACCAAATCTAGTGCTTTTCTCCACGATTAATTCATTCTCTCCAACGGGAACCTCAAAAATGCTGACAAATTGTGATAACATGATCAGCAAAATATAAATACATCAAAATCTGTAGCGCATTTGCTTTGAGCGACGGATTTAACCGTGGAGCGCATGGCACAAAAATCGGTTTCTGTCAGACACATACGTTCAAATTATTCAGAAATGTATTTGAGTAATTTAAAGATTATTAACAGAATTTGTGAAATCATAAAATTGAACGAAAAGTTTGTCCTGCCGATAAATAGTGTAAAGCTTGGAGTATGAACCTCTTATATAAGGATGGAACCTCGTACAAAACTTACGTTTCATAGCTTCCCAAACATGTGATTGTATGAAGCCATAGTGCTTTATCAAAAAAAGTTGCTCAACAAACACAGTTCAGGCAATTCAATAACCAATAATGTTTGGGAACCTGTTCACGTAGTGAACGAAGATGAGTCACATTTTGGTTCGTACAATCCTTGCGACCGCCCTTCAAAAACTGTATTCGTTGTTTTATAATAATGCAAACTCCACTCACATAGGTGTATAACAGCCCAACATGTCATGGACATTCATGGATATGGCAAAGGTGAATCTGAAATGAAGCAGTTACTTCCTTCTTAATCGGTGTTGAGTGAAGAGATCTCTCACGGTAAAAGTTTTTCATCAAGTTCAGCGTTCAGTGCTGATGTATTGCATGCGTGTAGCTGTTCGTAGCTCATACTTGAATGACTCGGAGTTCTGACTCGCGCTGTTCGCCCTTACCGCAAAACTTTCGTGACATCGTAACAAATATTGCACGATGCTCCCAAGTTCTCTATCATCTCGGATATGTACACAGTCATTGAAGCAGATGCAACTTCGATTAGGCGAGATTCCGTAGAAATGTTTTTAGGGTTTATTATATGTCAAGTCAAAACAATTGAGAAACCAAAACAGTTCTTACACAGTGCTGAAGAACAATGTAAATGTCCACATAGTGATGATCTGGGTTGTTTGATTCTTGTGTGACAATGAACTAGTAATGATGAGCTTTTATTAAAAAAAACACAAAAATTAACCACAAACAACTATAAAATGAAATAGACTATATAGTATGTCACAATGAAGTGAAATGTAACTGTAAATATCCAATATCCATGAATAAATTTATAGTCCATTACACGAACTCATGAAAAATTACAGTACGATATTTCCAGCGCAAACTCATGTATGAGAGACTTATCTCAAAATGCAAACACGTTCCAGCTTTACTGATGTATGCAGCAGATTTATCTGGAACATGAACAACTGTTATAGGTTTTCTATAAACATTTCACCATTAATCGTTTAAAAATTGAGTTAATCTTAGCAAGTTATTAACCTAAGCTGGTCTTTCGGTAACACAGGTAATAACCACGTCAATTACTATTTTGAAAAATCCCAAATTCTGACTAACCAGAAAAATGATTGATTAACTTCAGTTATTTAAAATAACTTCATTCAAAATCCTTAATGTTGCCCTTTTGCATCACACGTTTAACATGACTATCCGTTTACTAGTCACTTTGATAACAATGGTTTGATGGAACACCATCTCAGTACTTTTTATCATGACGAAAAAAGTGCGTAAAAAGCAAATCGCTCGAATTAATGTAAATCAGAAACTTACTTCTTCCACAGCTTCTTACATTCCGACTTCCATTCCAGACCGCCCCCTAAGGTGTTTTATACAAAATGAAAACATCGCTGACGCGACAACCTCGACACCTGATTTTAACTCTTCGTTTGCTTCGGTTATGAGACGAAGAATCTGAAAAACTCATAGAATTCAACTTTAACTTTCTGCCTTGCATTCAAGCTGTCTCTGGCTTCTGCGAATGCTGGAAGGAAACATTCATTTACCTTTTTAGTCTGCGCAATATACCAGGTATAAAAAGTGTGGCTCACTCTAGAAACTCCACTTATGACGAAATTTAATCGATTTATATGCTACACCGGTGAAAACGCTTGTAGCGTGGGAAAATCTCCTTCCAACTGTGTCCAATTACTAACCTGTTCACTCTCGGGTAACATTGAAGATTGCATTCTGTTAAATGGTGATGTATGCACCAAGAAGCATGTGAATATGCACAAAATAGTAGCAAAGTTGATATTCTGGTTAATTGAAGAAGAAGTTTTACGAATCTGTCCATTTATTCTCTGAATATCGAGCAAATTTGAATACTTGATCATTTCTAAAAATGTATGGTCAGAGTAAATATTTTTAATTTCCAAATAGTTCGCAGTACACAATTCGGATTTCTAGAAAAGTATTTTCGCTAGTTTGTCACAGGTTAGAGAGAGAGAGAGATAGAGAGATGAGAGGAGAAGACATGTAGATCAGAGAGAGAGAGAGAAAGAGAGAGAGAGAGAGAGAAAGAGAGAGAGAGAGAGAGAGTAAGATAGTGAGAGAAAGTGTGAGAAAGAGAAATACTAACTTCTGCAAGCTTGCCGGAATCGTGCACAGTAAAACTCTGTCAGTAAGTTTTCACGTCATGAACTATAACGGGTTATAAGTGCTTGTAAAGCATTAGAAGCTTGTAAAACCGCGAAGAACATCTGCTAAGGTGAAATAACTTTGTTATGTTCTATAATTTTTAAATTAGCATTTTTATTCATCAAAGATTGAACTAGAAAAGATAAAAAAAAACTAGGGAACTTTCGAACTTACATCTTACATGGACAGTGCTTTATGTGGTCATCTTCAAGGACTGTGGCATCTCCATTCCGTCTACGAACAGAACTTTGGAGTACGCAAACATTCCGGACGATATCCATGTCTCTGATTTCTCGGAAGGAAGTCCCACTGATTCAAAGAACCGTTCGAACTCATCCATAACTCTGTCTCTTATCTTGAGCTTCGACCAGATGCGCTGGACATTCTCTTCTTGTACCTCCGGATATCTTCAACAGGAGCACGTAGTTGTCGCCCTGACCGAACAGAAAATACCATACTTCTTTTCGCTGTGCGATCTGTCATCCGGACGGTCACTATCGTCCATCCTTTTTGTCTAAGTCATCTTTTTATTGCCTCCCAGTTGATGATTCCATGCCCATCTTCTGATAAAAGATCTTCACAGCCCACAATTTGATCCATAAACGAAAATAGAAGTGACCAACTCTGATCGCTGCATGACATTCTACTTGACCATAAGGTGAGCATATTATTGGGATCATCTCTGGAATTAGTGAAATGAAAAATTGTTTCCAAACGGAAAAAATGAATTTTTGGGTTTTTCGACAGATGAGTGAACCTGCGATCATTTTCTTCCCTATAGAAGTTTTCACTCAAAACTATAATTAGCAGTTCGGAGTGAAACGTGTACTGTTCAATGAAATAGTGTTAGTGTTCACTAGTTCACTTTTAAAAAAGTTTTCTCACTGTGTTTTACACAAAAACGTTTACAAGAAGTTCCTCTACATCCAGTTAGGGTGGAAATTAGAATTAGTTGACTTTCTGAAACACGCCAGATTGGTGCCTCCAGACGTCTATACCATGGTTGTTGAAGTCGAACTCGAAAATCGACTCGACTCGAAAAACTCGAAAACTTTCGAGTCGAGAAATTCCTCAAAACTCGAAAACCCGAAATATCGGAATTTTCCAAAATTCAAAATCTCGAATTTTGAACTCGATTAACAACCCTGGTTCAATACATATTTTGAACTCATTTCTCTCCCTCCGCCCTCATTTTATTAGTTTTAACATCTTTAACCGAATGTAATTGATCGTCTCTCGAAAGACCACAATGATACATTGAGATACGACTCACCGCTTGTTCCAATCAATATCGAAATCAATCAATAGTCGGCTGGTGTATGCAGCAGAAGTTTGTAGTATGAACAGAACATTTTCAGGTCGATTGCTGGTCAATTTTGATGATGCTCGGTATGGAAACTATAAAAGACTTCTTAGAGAACCTAGAAAATAATGTAGCTACTACTTGTTGTTCTACTATACGTATTACAACCCCAAACACTTTACTAGAGAAAAAGTTTACGTGAAATGAGACTCGTACTAGTAATTAGTTTCTGAGCGTTTGATATCGCGCCTGACATGACTACTACTTTAAGAAATATCTTAAACACAGTGCTTCGTTGAAAATATGTTAAAATAGAGACTAGAAAACTACTCACTTCAGTAGTTTGCTAATAACAGAGATATGATGAAAATGCTCATGAGGTACGAATTTCAACTATCGCCGATCAGAAAATCAATAAAATACTCACTTTTTTTTCATATTATGGGTCAGGAAGACTGGTGAATTCTTAGTATTATTCCAATAATGATGAGTTGATGGGATAACCCGGGTTTCGAATCCTCCCATCTTTTCTCTTTTCGAGATTCTGAAACAATCATTAGTTTTCCAATGTCAAGCACACACATTTGAAAATTATGAGAACCTGTTTTTTCACATTCATGGTGCTGAAAACACTGCGAACCTTCCAACTTACAACATGTGAGAATATTGGGATTTTCGTACATACGGCCCCTGATGTGAGACACGACTATAGTCTGTTTCACCAATCAATGTCCTTCTACAGTAATCCTTCAAATCTTCGAGAGGCTTTTTCTCGAGAATTATTCAATAATTTGGTTTCAAACTTCTAGAGTGTGTACTAGTAAGGGTAGAGATGACATTACCAAAATTTGAAGAGGATCCAAAAACGCCAATATATCAAACTTTGATCTTGAAGTCTGAGCGTATTACGGTAGAGGGCTATAAATGAGTGGAACAAACTATATTTCACTTTTCGTGAGGAATGCGAACTTTGTCTGCTTTCCCATCCTTCAAATGTTTCACTAACATTTCGTGAAACTCTTCTTTGGAAACAAAGTTCTCACCCTAAACATCCTGTTTTCAATCAAGTGCGGGTTCAGTTGTTCGCAATCTCCTGTGTGACTTCCGCCAAAATCGCAAAATAGTTGTTCCGAAATACTTGCTGATATATGCAGCACAAATGTGTGATTATAACACAGAATTTGGCAGATTTTGTCCCACACTTTTGTTTTTTCACAACCTGAAATTAAATTATGATAAATGTACCATTCGGCTGTTCCAAAGTCCGAACGAATTCAGTGCATTAAACGACACTTTTCATGCCGACCTTCGTTCCCATAAAACACGACGGAATAAGGGATTAGAGAACCACGCCGTGAACTATAGTCATCGCCAACGAAAAATCGGGAGGATACTGTATATCTCACTTTCCGCTGTGTACGCACACATTCTAAAGCTTCGACTGTAAAGCTTGCCCGCTCCGATTCTGAAGCTTGCCCGTTATGTGATCTAATGGCGCAGGGCTCTGCTACGAAACTTTTGCTCGCAGGTTCGATTCCGGCGAGAGACCGACTACATTTGGCACTCACTATAGCATACAAGGTCTGACCAAAACCAATCGCTATCACTACATCGAAGTTGTACACTAATCATTATCATTATCATCCAATTTTGACACTTTTCACGTTGTGTTGAAAACACACAATAAAAACTAAACTAACTATTACGTAACTGTTACAGTTTGTCTACCATAGAATCTAAAAACATGAAGTAGGGGTCCATACACTAAACTTTCGATGAGAGTTTCTCAAAATTGAAATTTCACCCCAAAATGATTGTGTAAAGTTGAAAATTTAAATCAACCTAATGAACTTACCATTCGTTTAAAAGCTCCAAAAATTTGGATGAGCGGAAAAGCTGTTTGTTGTGTTGATCAAGCGTTCTTGAACGCGAAGTTCCAAAAACTGAAATCCAATTTCCAACAGAATGTACTCAAAATTGACAGAATGCGAAATCCCAATCTTGTATTATCTCCACTGCACCAATAAAGACAATCAACGACCATTACCCACTATTAAAAACATCAAATCGATATTCGAGTTTTCCGAAAGATTGTAAATATATAATTCCACCAAAGATTAAACTTTTTCTCTACGGTGTAGCAGTTTTATCATGAATCCACTCGAAACACTTATAAAAATAACTATAATTCTGCACTCGTTGTGACGTTGTGAACTCACTTACAGAGCTAGTTGACTCCATAAAAATAACCTTACAAACAGTTCTCTCATTCATGTATGGTGGCAGCTGATGGCTGTCTCGTTCTCCCTCAATTCAGTTCTCGAAGCAATTCTTGCTGATATAAGCAGCAAAATTTTGTGGTTATGCACAGAACATTTGAAACGTTGGGTCTTCCATGATAGTGGAGTAGAGAGCTGAAATGAAAGTTTGTTCTAGTAGTTATTATTAAAAAAGAAACATAAGTTGTTGGTTTTTGTAACTACATAATGATAGTTCGCGTTGCTTATAAGTTTTTTTCTTTCTCTATGATATCTTTAAAAACATTGTTTGAATTGGAGCTTTTCTATCACTTTTGCCACTGTATTCCTAATGTATCTTCGTTGAACGATAAATACGAGACTTGCATTTCAATCACAAAAGTTCATAACCAAGTCCACGCTGAAACTTATGTGAGCCATAACTTACCGGCTAGCCCCCACTGTACGCGTTGCTGTTTTCCAACTATATGGCTTCAAACACGTCCCAGAATGGTTTCAAGGACTGTTGTGAGAGAATCTAAAAAAATTGAATGAAATTTCAGTTGATAAGTTGTAAGGTACTGAAACCAACAGAATTCAAAGAAACTCAGTCAACTCTAGTTGGTGAAATTGGTGAAAAGATAGTGCTTCGTACTCAAGAGGAAAAATGGGGAACAAACTGAATTTCTCGATAAAGTGTAGTAGTAAATGAAGTAAACGCTCATATCTAAGAAAACCCAAATGGAAAAAGAGTGATACGTATTGTCTCTACCCCAACTCACATCAAATACCGGGACTTTGGGGTGACCATATCCACACTTGAGAACCGCAATATTCACAGATAGAATCGGGAGAATAGAAGAGGTACAAGAGAATCTGAACGAGTATGCATGGTTTATTCAGTTTCCGACTCAAAATAAGTTGTTGTTTGATTCATGCCATAATTGACTAGTTTAGGAACCTGCAAACACACTTCATTGAGATGAATTTGTAGTTTAATATTCGTTCACAGCAGAAGGATCAGACTACAAAAAGAGCACAGAAGAAACAACGAGCGACACCTACGATAACTTATAGTTTTGTTACTATTTTTCTCTTTTTTTTTTCGTTGTTGCAACTTCCATGTGCATTTTAATCTTTACGATAACAGGCTAACAAAAGCAATCACTATCGTTTATTATTGTTTCGGGTTAGCAGATCAATTTCGTGCTACTTTTTCGAAAAAAACCCAATACTAAAAAACCTGATTACTAACATCTTGTAGCATAGTATATGATATATTTGAGTTAGAAAGTTCATCATACGATGTTGTGGAATAGAAATAATTGGTACCAAAATAACTCACACTACGTTCTACTGCGCTATAAACATGGCTGAAGGGGATCATTTGTGTACACGTAGAGCGTAGCATCTGATGGACATTATGCATCTGTAATTTGGAAATGAAAACATTTAACAAAGTTCAGAATTACATGCGTACCTCCGTTGCTGGTGAACTCAACTGGAAAACTCAGAAACTAAAAACGTTGTTGGACCATTTGTTTAATAAATTTATCGTTGCTACTCATTTTTTGTCTTCTTTATATAACTTTTCCACTATAATTTTCCAGGTTGATCAAATTGCTGGTAAAAACAGAAAACTTCTGTAATTTCACACAGAATAGTGATATGTGTTGTAAAGAGCAAAACGCGGCGGCTGGTAACCTCCAAATTTTTTGTGCTCCGAACTACTTTTATTTTCCCACGGCCCTTTAAAAATGCACGGGTTACCAGCGCTCTCCCGGCGAATTTGACCTGCTATAAAAAATGCTCACCCGAAAAAATCCTTGTTAAGCCTTTGTCTTGTTGTTTAACATGAATTTTGTAAAATCCACCAAAAAATAATTAGCTGATATATGCAGCACAAATGCGTGATTATAACACGCATTTGTCCTATTTTCCTATTTTGTCCTATGTGGTCAGATTTTGTCAGATAAGTTTTCTTCACAACCTGAAATTGAGCCACAATTATAAATGAGTATTCGGCTGTTGAAATTCACCCAAAATGAAATTAAAACTACTGCCTCAGATTACTCACAGAGACACTTTTCTCATGTTTCGTTATTTCTCACTCTCGCTAAATCTATTGTTTTTCACCGTGTTATGTTGTTTCCTATGAAACACTCTTCTTCGGAATGTCAATAACACCTTGTCTACTTTCACTAACCCCAATATTGAGTTCATCATGTTAGCAGCGACTGGTAGGAACGTCTTCATTCAATAAGAAGTACTGTCGTGTGATTCGCTTCAAGGACTGTGGCATCTCCATTCCGTCTACGAACAGAACTTTGGAGTACGCAAACATTCCGGACGATATCCATGTTTCGGATTTCTCGGTAGGAAGTCCGTCAGATCCCAAGAACCGTTCGAACTCATCCATAACTCTGTGTCTCTCATAGTGATCTTCGACCACATGCGCTGGACATTCTCTTCTTGTAGCTTCGGGAATCTTCAACAGGAGCACTTAGTTGTCGCCCTGACCGAACAGGAAATACCATACTTCTTTTCGCTGAGCGATCTGTCATCCGGACGGTCACTATCGTCCATCCTTTTTGTCTAAGTCATCTTTTCATTGCCTCCCAGCTGATGTTTCTATGCCCATCTTTTTCTGATAAAAGATCCTTCTAACCCACAATTTGATCCATAAACGGAGATAGGAGTGACTAGCTCTGATCTCTGCTTTGCATTTCACTTGGCCTGCCACAAGGTTAGCAGGTTATTGGAATCAACTCTGAAATTAGTGAAATTAAATGTCCTTTCAGAAAAAAAATAGACTTCTGACACTGAGACTGTTCATTTTTTCTGATATACTTCAGACAACTTCCCGAAATATACTATTCTCTTCATTACAAATGCAAATGTTTTTCCCATTTATCCACTCAGAAGAGAATTTTGAGCAGCTCTAAATGGAAAGTGTAGTGTCCAATCAACTTTCTACTTATGGTCAAAACCTGTCAGTTCATTTCAGAAAACGTTCCTCGAATCTACACCCTACAAAACCATCTTTATCTATGTATGGTGGCAACTTTCTCTGCAGCCGACTCCCCTGAACACCAACTCAAATTGATGCCTCCAGACGTCTATTGCTATGTTCAATATAACAGTGAAAACCATTTTTGTCCCTTTTGCCTCATATCATAGAAGTTTGTAGCGTCTTTAGTCTTGCAACTGGAATGTAACCGAGATTCTCTGGGAAGTCTGCAATGATACTTTTTGGAACAACTAACCGTTGGTTCCATCAAAATAATGAATAGTGTGCTGATATATGCAGCACAATTGTGTAGTATGAACATAGAATGTCATTGCCGATCAAAGTTAACAACGACGATGGGTTTCTGGATCAAAGGTCTAGATAGAACATTCTTGAAACCTGGAAAACTTATATAGAAGGGAGAGGAATAAATATAACTTCCGTGTAGGTAATTCTGTGAACACTTGTAACTTTTTAGAATACAACCATGAACGTTTACATGATTCTCATATCTATTCTACTCGCCTTTTGTTAATTGTCTCGAGTTTGGTTTCAATTCAAACTTTCTCAGGCTTACAAATCCTCAATGATTTGAACTCCGTGCCTTGCGCTGTATCTGTCATGGCGCGTGGTGATGTTTCTGGAAACTGGTGCAAAAATTGGTTTTTGAAATTTTGGAAGCGTCAGAAAACAGTTTTCGTTTCAAACTGATAAATTGTGCACGCACATGCTGCTTATAACAAACACTCCAAGTGAGCATATAATTTGTGCAAGAGTTGTCACGTGAAAGATCACGTGAAATTTTGTGACATTTAGGGTATTTCTATATTACAAATGCTTGAAAACACGAACCTGCTATTTCTTTCATGTAAACTATATCTTAGCAAAAATAGGTTCCTCAAATCTTTCACGCGTCAGAAAAAAGAAAAAAATGAAAAAATGAAAAATTAAAGGGACCGTACCTCTATAATGTGCGATGTAGGTAATTTTTGAAAAAAGAAAAAAGTCATTCATTCTTTTTCGAGATGAAAGTTTATACCCTACGTACAGAGAGTTCAGAAAACCACATTATTACGGAGCAAAATAGAAGCCAACAGGATTTGGGTTACTGTAATGCAGCAACCCTTGATCTATCACTGCTTTGTAGTTTTCATGATATTTACAAATCTTTCACAACAGATTTGATATTGGTAATTTTAGCCATGTTTTGAATATGGTTTTGTAATTTTATGAACATTTTGAAAATTTTGTACGTAGGTGAACTCGGCGGTGTATGTACGTGCGCGTGGTCGCGCCCCATTTTCGAAAACACGGAGCAAGACAGGAGGTTAACACCTATATGAATGATTTTGGTTTTTTAATGTGAACAATATCGACTAATCAGCTCAAACATCCAAATTAAAGAGGAACGGTCCCTTTAAGCTGGAGTTCTTACGTAGAATTTCAAAAGAACTAACCTGCTCATTCCAAAGTAGAAACTTCGTTCGAGCTATCTTGAATGGTGATTTATGCACCAAAAAGCATGTGGATATGCACAAAATAGTAGCAAAGGTTCTATTCTTGCGAATCGAAGAATACGCTCCACAAATCTGTTCATTTATATTTATTCTCTGAAAATCAAAACAGTTCAAATAGTTTATCATTTCAAAAATCTCTCGCCAGCGCGAAAGTGGCAGCTCGTTAAGTTTGCAGAAGTAACGCAGAAGTGCAGAAGATGCAGAAGTGAATAGTCCCGGTCATTCCCACTGAGACTTGGCAGCGAGCCAATAAATATTTCGAGCGATTTTTAACCACTTTGGAGTTTTCCATTTAACTGCAAATTGCTGTTAGAGGTCGTCCAGTTTCATAAGAACGAGTCAATAAAAGTCTTTAGAAAACTTATATCTGGTCCGGGAAATAGCTATCCAAAAATCTTGGCACGATGCCAATGGGTCTTAGTGGAAATGAAACGAACTATACCAAATTAGTAAAAACATTCACGACAGGTGATTCGGAAACTGCGCTCGATACATGATTTTTCAAGCGAGCCGGTGGGTTGGTTTTGATCACTTTCCATCATAGAAGTGGACTATCAAATGCTCTTTTGACTTTGACCCAGAAATTATGTTCTACCTCTTCATAATTTTCTCCATAATTTGTCTGTCACGCGAGTTCTGACCCAGTTACCTGAGAAAGTTCACGTTTTTATGGCGTGTGGGGACGAAAGGCAGAAAAAGAGGTCATGGAGCGGTATAGTTCCAATCATTCCCACTGAGACCTCGGTAACGTGCCAACATAATTTCCAAGCGGCTTTTCGAAAGTACTAAAAGTTTTTTTCTGAGTTTTCTATAGTACGTGGGTAAATTTTTTTCATAAAACCTGTTGTTTCTATGAAATATATTCATTCGAAGTTTCATTGCCACGCTGCCAAAGTCTCAGTGGGAATGGCAAGAACTATAGAATAGTCCACTATGGTTTTCAACTGGCTCATCTGCTTCAAAGTAATAACGTAAAAAAATAAAAGGATCGGGGGCGAAGAGTGAGAGAGAGAGAGATGAGAGAAAAGGAAAAATAAGAAAATAAGACATGGTGGTAGGGCTGGTAGAGCAACAACTCACGGTCGTATAGCTCGTTTCAACCATCGATAGCAGCCAGTTACAGTATATTTTAGTGGGCGGAGTCAATTGTATTGGAAAGTTTCCAACAGCGATCAGCCTAATCAAAATTGTGCACCAGCTGGGTATTGAACTCAGCTGGGATAGGTGGTGCGGCGCCCACAAGCAGCCGGCCATCTGAACATGTTGGCCCAAACTAAAAACAGTTATATCAAACCATCTTTTCTGGCCGTTGTTCAATGCTTATTTTATCACAAAAAACGTGGTTTAAATTACTCCCCGATCATGTGGGAATCTTTTGAAAACAAAAAAGTTGCAAAAATCCTAAAATAACCAGTTTTCGAATTTTTATTTCCAATGAAAACACTGGCAAGCTGCCAGATCAGTCGCCTGCAATGTAGGGCGCGCTCGGCCAGCATGGCTGACTGCTATCGATGGGTGAAACGAACTATATGATCCTTTTGTGGAGTAGGAGATGGTGTGGATGATCTCCCCGCACATTTATTATTTGGCGAATACTACAAAATCTGGCCGGAGTTTCCTGAACATATTCGATAATATGGCTGGCTTCCACTCTTGCATATCATCATCCATTGGTCAAATGTGGCCAGTTGAACTATCGTGTAATCAACTGAACTTCTGTTAAAATGTTTTTACTAACTGATCATTTGAATTTGAACGGTGCACACAGATAATGCCTCAATGTCGCTGAGTTTCTTTTGTGTTACCATCTTTGACTAAGCTCAATATAGTTGAGCTGAAGTGAATGACAGATTTGAAAACCATCCGCATCATGTTAACCAGTCTATCAACTTGGCACACTTATGTGTTGTATGTGAATCGTAGATGATCGTACACAGCACAATGTGAGATATACAGTACACCGCCCCTCTTTGTCTGTGCGAAAACTATATTGAAGAGAGGCAAGGGAGGGACAATCCGATTTGTGGCCTAAACTAACGTGTGTCTTCTTCATCCATTTGTTCTGGTGGAGTTTAGATGATAGTCGTCATCTTGTCAGCTAGTTCCCACGTCCCACAACTCTCTTGGATTAGTCGGGAGGTGGTTCAAGACTCGGTGGTTTGAATCTATATCAAAAACTCATACACAATTCTAACGAGCATGAAACTATATTCAAACTCAACTTTCCCTGAATCTATATAGTTTTTCTAGAATTTTAGAGCGACTCGCTGAACAATACATACATTGCTCAGCTGCCTATACCAGCCACCTTGAGGGAATTATAGTTTTTGTATATGAAAATCGAAGCCAGAAACATCGTCGCTGAGCTCCGTAGCTGAATACCCGTAAATCGACTCAAAACATAGTTTTTATACAGTTGTAAATGAGCGTTTCATTTGATGAAAGCCTATCTCGTAACTTCAGAAAACGTTTCTCACATAACAAAATTAATCATAGCGTCGAGTTGTCTCTCTCCAGTGAGAATCCCAATAAGTATTTTAGAACTCGAACAAATTGATATAAACAGCAACTATTTGTGATTATACTCAAATTACAAATATGTAGTGTCCCTCTCTGTTTTCTGATGGAAACTGCAAGGAAATTTTGATCCACATAAAATTCAAACGTTCATTTTGCCGCAAGTGAGAAATGTTTCTTATTTGTGAATTTGAGCTCATGTTTAGGAAAACGCTTATCACACCCATAGGAGATTTCTCATGAATCAGATAGAAACATAATTTTTGTGCTTTTCTGAGTCGGTATGTGGTACTCAAAGTATTAATTTTGAGACCGTGAATTTAATAGAAATCAATTAAGTCCAGAAAAGTTTGTTGCCCACCGAAAAAAATCCTCCATTCATGTATGGTGGCAGCTGTTTTTGGTCTCCTTTCAGTTTCTATCCCAAAACAACATTTTCAAATCAGTAGAAATTGCTGATAAAAGCAGCAACGATGTGTGATTATGCACAAAATCTGGAAATGATTTCACCCGTTCTTAGAATGCGAGCATTTTGAAGCGATTACAATTGAGCCGACGTTTCTGAGAGACATTTAGAGCTTTGTCGAATATGACCATAACTGTACCCAAGTACAATTGAATTTTGAAATCAGCAATTAAAAGGAGAACATGTGCAATCCCCCTCCCACAACCCCCAACAATCGCCCCCCCCCCCCCCCCCCCGCGGTACTGTCACGTCTCACCTAATAGACAAATTGTTTGAAATTGACCAGAAGTTGGGGGTAACTGTTCAACGAGTGGGGGGACATAGTATATCTTCGACAATAAAGTCCCCAAATTAAGTCATTAATCATAATCACCTCAGTAAATTCTTCCGTCGCTTTTAAGATCTTTCACTCAACTTATGTGCTCAATCGAATGTGCAGCATCCTGATAAACTTGTCCTTCCGAAATGTCCTTTTTTCGATAATCTCCAAATCAAGAATAGGAGAGCGAATAATCAGAATTTTCGCTAGTCTTCGAAGTGCTGCGGTGTTGTCGCACTTTGCGGTCCATGTTCCGATCTGACCCGATGGATGGCTGTTCATCATCAGTGAGGATGTTAAGGGCGATCAAAGATCATTCATCCATTGAGTCCATTGTAGTTCTTCTCGTCAGATGCCACTAAAGCTTCTACAAGTCGACTCGCTTCGCTGAAATTGGAAACAGAACTCCATGACGCCTTCGTTCATAATATTCTTGCAAGGTCGGATGATGTTGACTGAACGGAGATTTCCAATCATCTGTGAAGGATAGATGTATTATATTGTCGGCACTCAATTCATCTCCATCGAGAACTTGCATAGAATTGACCGGGACCCACTGTTCTCTTGGCAGTAGCTCCTATTGGCGCCTTCTGGAATTTTTCTGATAATATGGTAAATCTTGCGGACATGTAAAACTACATCACAACCTTGCAAATTGTAGTAAATCCTTATCATTTTCTCATTATTTTCTATGGAAACAACAAAGCAGCAGACTAAATTCGTGTCATTTTTAGCTTCTCTTCGTAGAGTATACAGTTTTCGAACTGAAATGAGAAACTAAGTCGTTTGTGCATTAACCAAACGTTCTCCAAAAGAACAGAAGAATGCGTGCTTTGAGTGTTTTACAAGATATTCAATTGAAGGTTTTCAATATATTCAAAAAAGTATTCAGTTTAGTAAACTGCAAACTCAAAACAATTTTTATTAGGCTCTTCCTATCAGTTCGCGTTGTCCATTGCGGGATCAACGTGAAAAACTATCAAATTTCTTGGCTTTTTCTTTGTTGATTTCCAGAGCTATGAAAAGTGCTCACTTTTCTCAAGGAAACCATTCTTCCCATCCCTGATTCTGCTGATATAAGCAGCAAATTTTGTGTAGTATGCACACTTACATAGCAAAATACGAATTTTTGCTAATATATGCAGCAAGAATACTGTATTTAGTACAGTGAATAAATAATAACAGGGCTCGGGCGATTGTGATGCTTCATCACAGATTGACACTGGAAAAATAATGAAATAACGAGAATTCACTACGTTCAGTATTGAGTTTGAACTTGTTTTTGACACGAAAAAAGTTTTTCTCAATAAAAACAAGCAAGAGTGTTGCGCTCCAATGCAAAATTGTGAGATAATATTTGTTTACTGTACTCCAAAGCAAAGTGAGTAAAAAACTGCTCATTGTAGAAATACTTTAGCAAGACCTTCTCTGACGTCTGAGTGAACTTTTACTCACCTTAAAAAATAAGAAATTGTCTCATCTTCAATAAATAGTACTCTCGTCCTTGGACCGAATCTATCTAATCGTCTATTGCGCCATTTCTGCAAAGTGTATGCAATCAAAGGTTTTTCGAAACTTTTGACGCGTCAGAGCACAAATATTCATAGTTTTGGAAGGAAAATGTTGAGGTATGAAATATGTGGGTTTTCCAATGTTGTTCAGTACGTTAACGCATGTATTAGGTGATCGAAACGTTGATGGTGAACTTAGTGGCTATTAGAAAAGTACAGAGGAGATACTACTGATTACCACCTGCCTAAATTGAAAACCGGTCTAACATTCAGAATAAAAGTTGCTTGGCATGAACTAAATCGTGTAACCCGAGCGAAACCAACAAAAACTCTGTGATAAAGTTAAATTTCACGTATTTTCGTGTGACAGGTGACTCTTCACCAGTATTTCATAAAGTGGTTTGACTCACTTTTCCAGTGTGTAATCTCTTTGTCTGACGTCAATTCTCGTTCCGTTCCGAAATCATTCGCAATAATATTTGAAATATCATTCATTCCACAATTGAACTCTTTCCCTTGTGCCGTGTCTGTATCGTGACAGAATTCTGAAGAGAAACATTGAGCTGAGCTAAATTGAGCATAAATACCTCATTTTTAAGGGAACGGTATCATGAGCTTTTCCGGAGAAAGTTTCTGTCAACAACTTATTAGTTCGAAATGAGAGGTTCAAACTGACAGCAGATTGTAGTTTGTGTTGAATTAGGATAAGAGGGCAACTACCTTTCCATTCCGAATGAGAAGTTTCATTTGAATTATGTTAAATGGTGATGTATGCACCAAGAATCATGTGAATATGCACATAATAGTAGCGAATATGATATTTTAGTCGATTGAAGAATACGTTTCACGAATCTATTCATTTATTCTCTGGAAACCAAGATAAGTGAATTTTATTCGTATCAGTTTTAGAGATCTTGAGCTAGAGAGAGTATACTCCGTTTCACTCATTTTCAACCACTTAAAGTGAGTTCAAATAATTGATAATTTTAGAGTTCAGGTTTCCAACCAATACACAATATGAGGCAGTAACTATTTCGATAGTCTGTGAGAGATCCGAGAAAAAACAAATTTCAACGTTTCAGCTCTGTGTGTAAGTTACAGCGTTACACTGGATCACAAGACTGTGGCAGTTGGTAGAACCGCCGAATCCCAATATTGAAATCATAATAAATGAAGTTCCAAAAAAATAAATACAACTAAACGTGAATCGATTAACCAAACCCTCCCCCTTTATAGTACTGGAACAGTGTTATTCTGGCTTTGGAACGAGTTTATAACTATTCAACGGTGAAAGAGTCGTTTTTCGAGGTTTATTTTCGAAACGTGATTTTCCCAAAATATGCTGAGAGTTGACTGTTTTGTTTTCCATAATGAACTAAAATCATGAAACCCATTTCATAGACTCGAACCATTGAACCCTCATTCATAAATGAACAAATATCACCTTAGCTTTCTGTATTTGGCCCTTCTACCCCTCTGAACCGGCTTTTTAAGAGGAGCTCCGTGAGTCTAAAGTATAGTCTTTTTCATTTCTACTGACACTCCTACAGTAGGTTTTCAAAACTTCCAAGCCGTTTTCCTCACTTACTTGTGATTGGAAAGGCTAAGGATTTCTACACCTCGTTCTCATTCTGATTTAGAGAAAGTTTAAGACAGGACTTTTTGATAAACTAAATTTTCCGTACGGCAACAGTCCTTGGAAAGTTTGTATGGTCACTGTAGGAGTCTCAGTAGGAATGGTGTAAACTATACCTTGTGGTATCTATATACAGTTATTGCCTAGGCATTAACGACCAATCAAAGAGTGGACTAAACCATCTATATACTATAAATGGTTAACGCAGAAATCTTGAGTTCGATGAGTTACAAACTATGTACCTTGTTTAACTCGGAGATAATCTTATCAACAGTTAGGCGCGGAATTCCGTTGTTTTCCAGGCTCTTCGATGAGCGTGGAATCAATTCCTGGCCGATGCACCATGTCGTTTCGGGGGCTGATTCCCACGCTACGCGAACAGCTGGTACTGGCCGCCGGAGTGGGTGACGATTGAGTTGAAAGGCATTAAGCTACAGCCTATAACTCAAGTTTGAACATCAACAACAGGTTCAAAGTGTCACAATGGGTAGTTTATGTGAATAAACTATCTTTGTGAAAGTTTGGAGAGAAAAAAACTCATATAGTTTTTACTAAGAGACATCCGCTCAATGTGTTTAAGCTTGATCGTCACCCTCGAAGCTCAATGTGTTTGAGCCTAATCGTCACCCACTGGCCGATGTGTGTACAACCTATACACAGCGCCGTTTTATACATGTTCTCAAGTAGCCACAGAACACTTGCAACAAATAATACACACACTACAATGAATGCACACAATAGAACATAATAAAAGAACGCAACTCTCGTGCGGATAGAAAAGCTGCGACTACCGCATTTCAGACCGTCCCCTCGGCGTTTAATAATACAAAAATGAAAACATCGCTGTCGCGACACAGTTAGAACCTGTTGGAAACCTGAAATAGGAGTGAGAGGGGAACATGAACTACTTGTAGTTGATTCTGCGATTACTTGTAACTATTTAGAATACCAGCATAAACGTTCACGTGATTATACATCTGTTATACTTACCATTTTTCTTGTCTCGAGCTTGGCTTCGAGTCAAACTTTCTTAGGTTCACGAATACTCTATGAATTGAACTCCTTTCCTTGCGCTGTATCTGTCATTACGACTGTGATCATTTCTGGAAAATTCATACAATTTATACAGAGTTTTTATTTTATTTTCAAGCGTCAGGAAACTGTTTTTGTTTCAAATACATAAATCGTTCCATTGATATTAAATAACTAAATCAAATCAAATCAAATATTTATTACACAGTGTGTAATAACGGAACGAAAGTGTGAAACGCGAAAGATTGCCAAAAAGGAGAATGGTGAAAATAATTAATGAAAAGAATTGATAAACATGGAAGAAAAATATAATAATACTGTATGAACTCAGTACTAAAGCGATTGTTATGACATAGCTACCGTATCAGTACCACAACCGCTGGGCTGTATTTCGAGACTGTATATATTTGTTGAATTGAAGAGGTATGTCTTATAAATATAAATAACGCGCCAAGTGGGCTCATAATTCGCGTTCTCACGTGACAGATCACGTGAATTTCTCAAAGTCTGGGTTATTTGTATATAAAAAATGCTGAAAAACACCAACCAGGTCTCTCGTTCATGTGAACTATATTGAATGGCGATGTATACACCAAAAGCCTGTGAATAAGCACGAAATAGTAGCAAAGATGGTATTTTGGTGAATAGAAGAAACAGTTCCACGAATCTCTTCATTTATTCTCTGAAAACCGAGCAGATATCATTTTGAAAACTTTGAGGTCAGGGTAAATACTTCTAGTTTCCAAATAGTTACGCAGTACACAGTTCGGATTTCTAGAAAAGTAATTGCGCTAGTTTGTCACAGGTTAGAGAGAGAGAGAAATAGAGAAAGAGAGAAAGAGAGAGAGAGAGAGAGAGACCGAGAGTGGGGGGGATGATAAATTCTGACATTTTCTAACTTGCCGGCACCGTTCACACCAAAACTCAATTTTAACTATATACGTCATACTGTAACGGGTTATAAGTTCGAGGCGCTGACTATAGCAGCTTGTAAAACCGCGAAATAACATCTGCTAAGATGAAATAACTGAGTTTTACTCGATCATTTCTGAATCAGCATTTCTTCCTTCATAGATAAAACTAAAAACATTGAACTAGAGAAGTACAACTTACAGGTGCAGTGCTCTATGTGGTGGTCTTCAAGGACTGTGGCAATTCCATTCCGTCTACGAACAGAACCTTCGAGTAGGCGAACATTGGAGTAGATATATCCATGTTTACTGGAACACCGACTCCCATTCATGCCTTAGATCTTCTATAGTACAGTTGATACATCTTTGAAAACCATTTTTGGAGTGAAAAACCCAGTTCTCTTCTTTGTTCCACTTCATACACGTTTGCGTGTTTATAACGTAATTTTCATCTTTAGTCTTACTGACGGAATGTGAAGACTATCTTTTGGAGGACCGCAATGATACCTGAGATACGACTCACCGCTTGTTCCAATCAATATCAAAAACAATCAATAGCATGCTGATGTATGCAGCAGAAGTTTGTAGTATGAACGGAAATTCGGACGCTGATGAATAATCAATATCAACGACGGAGTGTTCTTTGATGGGCCTGTTCAAAAGATAATTTTTCGAGATCCTGAAAATTAATGAAATTACCAATTCTAGTTTTATACAAAATATTACAATCGCGAACATACTACTATTCAAAATATTCGCGTAAGACGGAAAAAACTGTGTCCACCATGGCTTCAAATACTGAAAACAGAGTTGAGAACTTTGTAAACGCTTAGTTATTTAACTTGAACTCTACAAATTCAATAATTTTCACATATTGTTTTTCTTTTGCAAATTGAAAACCATTTTGCAAGAATTACGAAAAAAAACTTTTCCATTACTAAAGTTTCGTAGTATTGGTAGGATTGATTAAATCTGCATCAACTTTGTTTATACACACATTCTGTATTATATAAATAAAATAATTGCTGATACCAAAACTCGAAAACTCACTTTTAGTAGATACCGTCTTGTACACTGAAAATACGTAATTTGAAACAATATGAAAATTCATCAGTTCGCTAACATTTCTAAAGTATTAAAAGTGTTGAAAAGAAAAAGAAAGTATTGAAAGTATTAGAAGGAATTAAAGGAATAATTCGGCTTAAACATCGCGATAGGTGATATTTTGGCAATGATTCTGTTCTCTGATGTTGTTTTGATTACCAAAAATGCAAAATAACCAATTACAGTACTTTTCCCGGGATTTGCCGATTTTTCGCACGATTGCGCAGAACGTTGTGGGCGGAGGGGTGGCGCGCAAGAATTGCATTTGCCGCAGGACGGCGGCCACGCCCACTCGTGAAGCAGCCACCGGAAAACGCATCATTTTGTGTATTTTTTTCATTTAATTTATATTCTTGTTTTAGTTTTGGTTTAAAGCGTTCATTCAAGGTAATTACTGGCATTTTTCGATGTTGTCACAATGTATCACTCGACGGAAAGTTGTATAGTTCTTTCTCGCACCAATATTCCAATAATATATAGCGTTTCTTTTCTCTATTATTTCTTATATCGTATAGAACGTTTTTCGAGATCATACTGCAACTTTTTTGAATCATTGATTTTACAGAAGTAGTTACCCCCGATTCGCCCAAAGTGGAGCTTAATGAAGCATAGGAAGGAGACAACATTTCAATCAAACTTGCGTACAAGCTTGCCTACAAGTTTCTGGTTGAACAGCTCACAATTACGCTACCTTTCGACTTTCGTTGGAGGTTAGTTATTGAAGTCATTTAACTGTTGTAGTGTACTAGTTTTTTTTTCTCCGTAAAATAGAAAGCCTTTTTTTCGATTCGAGCACGTGTTATTTATAATTTCGTGCAGTGTTGGCGGACCCTGTTCTAAGATCTGAATAATTTTTGAAAGAGGTCCACTTTTCGTTCGATTCAATTACGATCAGTACTTTCTCAATCAGTGGGCCCGTTTTGTGTTGCTAATACTCTCAATGATCTGCTAATGTAGCTCTTAAATATTTGTTTCAACTTGTTCCAAATTTGAATAATTTTCATCGCCGTTACTGAGCTATATGTTATTTCGATAACAGTTTCTCCGTTACAATAAAAAGCATAGCCAAAACTAATTTTCCTTTTTAACACTCGTTTTTTACTAATATAGTATATTTTGCAGAACATGTATCTGGAAATTCGAGATGGGACCCATTTTTTTCTCGAAGTTGAAGGCGCCTTCCTGTTTTTGGCATCAGTTGGTAACGGCATAGAGGTTGGTTGAAAATTGGATATTTGGAGTTTTTCTCCTTTTTTAGTCATACGGTTCGATGCAATACAAAACTATATCAGAGATTGCTCTGTGTTGGACAGTTAGTTGGTCTTTTTTCACGTAAATTTAACGGAACAGCCAGGAAAAATTATAAAACGTGCTACTTTTCCGCCGAAAACTAGAAAATAGGTTTGCTATTCATGCGAAGTCATTCATTTTACAGTTTTTACATCTAAAAACGACTAATGTTTGGTGGTTTGTCGGACCTGGTGTATAAAAATAACCATACAATTCAATTCAAACTTCAGCTCAACACTATGTTCATCAGACCCGTTTATTCTGATTGAAATACGGACTTGACGGATTTACTTTCTTGAAACTGAACGCCTAGAAAGCATAAAGTAACGTTTAGTGCTTGTGTGAATAATGGCAATTGACCTTTCCAATCCTAATTCGTCCATACGAAACAACTGTTCTAAATTTTACATAAATAATTGCTCGAGTCTGCAAAACGAGACTAGACCATTGTATAAGTTAGAAGCATGATTAATGTAACTTTCAGGTGACTGGTGATCTTCCCGTGCAAGAAAAATTGAAGCTAGAGCGAAGATGGAGATCTCAACAAAATCTGTTTTATTTTTCATTGAGTTTAGCTACCAATAAATAGTACATTTTGTCTTTGTTCCGTTCCACCTCTATTTATGTATTCACTAAAAATAAAAATAAGAGCTAACGTGAGTGTCGAGAAATTCATTATTATTGCAGCACACGCGTCGTGAATAGTCTTTCTAAAAGACTAGCTTTCTCACGCACGGCAGTTATCCGAATCGACGAACTTGAAAAAAAAATTGAAACTACTCGTGAATTCCTTACCGTCTCTCGTTTTCGTAGATGTAATGTAAACCAGAATACATTTGGTAAACTATTCAATGATTACCAAACTCGTTATAACCATATTTTTCACAATTTCCTCGGTAAAAGTGGTTCCAATCAAGTTGAAGATTTAGCATGAAACCAGGTGGCGAGAGAGTGCTGAGAAATGAGAGACGACAGACACATGGAGCACCAGACCGCGCGAAATTTAAACAGGGTATTATGTAACAAATTTGATACAGTAGTTTTTATAGTTTGATCATTATTAATTCAATATTTTTGTTTCTCTATATGTTGCTGAACCTAATGCGCATCTTTTTTCGCAACTTTTGTTTGAATAGCTGTAAAATTGAAATCTCAGGTTTGAACCTAATTATTCCTTTAAATATATTCTATTAAAAGCTTCAACTGTTATAATGGTAGTAATAATAATAGTCTTTACGACAATTATTTTTTCAGCCATGTGTAACTTTATTCAGAGAGTTGAATTAGCTCTGTAGTTTGGGCAGTATTTAGTATGATTTGACTCTAAACACTATTTCTAAGCAGTTCCAATTCAAAAGTATAGAATTTGTTGAAAACTTCATGCTCCACTGAATGTGAACTCAATAAGAGTCAAATAGCTTAGGACAGTTTCTCACCTTACGAAACTATCCTATATTCATGTAGGGGGGAAGTTGGCGGGGGTCTCTTTTTCATTCTCACAGAGCTGTTCCCTGTACAGGGTTATTATCATGAAACACTCTGAAAACAGTGAAATAAAAACGATACTTCGAACCAAGAAAATACATCCGGATGATGAAAGTTTTCAATTTTCCGACAGGTTGGAGGTAATTTCACCCAGAAGTATGCTCTCCTCATTACATATGGCAGCTTAGCAATCCATCCAACCACATGAGAACTTCATGTGAGTTTCTCATGAGAATCTCATGAGCACCTCATGAGCTAATTGTTAACTTTTAATTTTCCAATTTTAGCATAGCGATTGATAGAATTTCATGAGAAGTTTATGAGATATTGGTACCGCATCTGGAGCAGTTTTCTCATAAAACGACTCTGAAAAGTATTTCGAAGCAGAAAAGTATGAACATAATAGTATTCAATGAACGTTTTCACTCATTGTCAACTCAATACCAGTCAGTTAACTATAATAATGATCAGGTTAATGTGCTCAAAAAGAGATGTACTCAAAACCGTTTCGACCATTCCCCATCCAAAAGTCCTAGTGACACAATTATATTTTGTTCAAATAAAATAACCCTTTAATAATGTTTCTTAAATCTATACCTTACAAAAATCTTCTTTTTTCATGAGCGGTGCCGCAGTTGTGAATATGCACAGACTATTGAAAAAGTTGTAGTAGATTGAAATGGTCAAATTTTGAACTAAAAAAAAGGTTCTATAACATTACATGCGAAATATTTTTTTCAATACTTGAAGTGATACTTAAATCACTGCTCCTATTTTGTTAACCTACAATGTTTTCTGATTCCAGTTATCGAATGAAGAAAAAAACGGGGACAACTAAAATGTGATAAAAGCCTCCTTCAATCAGGTAGCCAAAAATATACGCGTCGCTCAGTCTTCTCACTCTTCTGCGACTTTTGTGATCTACCTCACCGCGCGAAGTTTTTCGGGGCCCAAAGTGAATGCGGTAACCTGTGACTCGTGCTTTCTTGGAAGGATGTAAGACATACAAAATAGCGCATGGATGGAGACGTAGGTGATATTTCTGAACGATTACTGAAAACATAATGAGTTGACCATTAGATGAGAATTGAAAAGTTGTAACGTCATCAAATTCCGGAAAAACAGCATTACGCTGGTTTCAACAAGTGATGATGAAATTTCCGATATCTTCCGATATGCCAATTCTCTCTTCCTCTTGAAATTTGGACAAATATATGTTACAAGTTCTGGCACAGTAATAGCCAGTGATAACGATCTGTTTTTGAACCCCAAGTCACCCCAGCATGTTGCCCTACAGTATCTCGTCCAGTAAACGAACGAAGGTCTCATAATAGTAAGTAACTCTGTATGGAAAGATGTCCAACAATTGGTGCTAACCTGCTAACCACAGTTGTGAGTGTTTTTGTCTCTTTAACTAGCTGTAAATAACCAACAGTGATAACTCACCTTGTTGACACTCAAAGCATAGAATATCATGGGCAATAGTAAATTTCTTGTTGATGTATGCAGCAAAAGAATGTACACATTGTAATGATATTTGCCCTGAACGGAGTCTACTGTGCTTAGGTGAGCAACAGGGAGACCTGGAACGTCAAACTTCACAACTGCGGAAATTGTTCTAGGTATAAACTATATCTGGCCATCAGACAAATCAATCAAATCAAATATTTATTACACAGTGTGTAATAACGGAACGAAAGTTTGAAACGCGAAAGGTTGCCAAAAAAGAGAATGGTGAAAAGAACATAGATGAAAAAAATATGTAATAATATGTATACATTCTATACTAAAGCGACTGTTCTGACAAATGCTCTGACTTAACTACCGTATCAATACCACAACCGCTGGGCTGTATTTCGAGACAGCATATATTTGTTGATTTAAAAAGGGATGTCTTCACTGGGAATGATTAAAATAACACTACCTTCCCCTTACTTTCTTAGTGCTGATATATGTTTGTAGTTACTACCACCACCTAAGTTTCTCAGAGTTGATATATATTTGTAGTTACTACCACAAGAAAAGTTTTATGTGCTGTTTCCTGTGAAAAGTAGTTTTCAAATGATAGTGCTCATCTGGATGAACTAATTACGAAAAGAGTTGAAATTCTTTTCACTGTTTTTCTACAATTCATTGCCAGACTGAAACTTCACCTTCATTATCTTTTTATTATGTAAAAATTCGCTTACCTCCCAAAAACTTTCTCTATCCAAGTACGGCGGCAGTTGTTTCTCATCTCCTCTCAGTGAGATTCTCGAAAAATTCCAAGTTTATTGAAATTGCTGATACAAGCAGCAAGTATTTGTGATTGTGCACACAATAGTAGGAGAAAACGGTCATCAGCCCGGAAGTTTTACAAAACTGAAAAAAACATTTAATGAACAAGGGAAAAGCAATATAAAGTCAAATGGAACAGAATGTCTATGATCCCGCCCGGATACTACAACTCAATGGGTCAAAAATGAAATTTTCATGGATATCTCTACGATGGCAGTTTTCCAACGGCAACCCCCGGAGATTTGTGAAAAAACTGAATTGCTACTTAGCTTTTGGTTTTAGTGTAAAAATGAAAAGACGATCAGGAACTCACTATTAGTGCTTAACCTTGAAGTGAAAGGTCGGCAGAATGTGGGATGATTCGATGTGTCCTGAAAATGGTCACTTCTTGAGTAAAAAAAATCTGATTAGAAAAAAATTGTTCGTGTTAACTACTGAGTTTTTGATCCACGACGTGTATTCTATTCATTATAACTACTTATTTGTTATAGGACAGGTAGACTATTTTGTGGTCAAATTTCACCCTCTTTTTACATCAGGTGATTCATGTCCGATAATGTTCATTTTTACATTATGAAACAGTGGGAAGTTTGAATGTGTAGTGTGAGACTCTCGGTTGGAATAATGTTGACTATATCCCCATACTGTTCATCTACTCGAATTCAGGAACAAAAACAGATACATTAGAGATTTGAATGAAGTTCTTAAACTCCCCCACCCTATAAATACCTTGTCAAATTATCGGCTTTCGTGTTTGAATACAAGTGTCTCCAGCTTCATTCAATGTGCAATGATCAATACTCCAACTCACCAATGTATCACCCCTCACAGTACACCATCAAATATTCAGAGGGCAGTTCGTTAATGTGTTAAAACTTGAAGTTTTAGTTTCTAATTGCTAGAGTTTTTAATAAAAGTAGAGAACATGATCTCAACATTTGAATTCGTTCTCAAAACCATGGTCTGGCAAACATTGTTCTGAAATAAAAGAGAAAATCACCGTATGGGGTTTCAAGTGCGCAGAAAAGAATATAACCAACCTTTGTTGAGATGGTCCGAAACGGAACTCTTGTTGCTGATATACGCAGCAACATTTTTATGATCTATTCACAAAGCAATGGTTTCAGTGGATACTTCTGAAACAATATTGTCTCATGAATTGTAAATCAAATAACTGTTTACATAAAACAGGGAAGTTCACCGAAAGTTAAATTTTAACTAAGGGAGTATACGTGAAACTTTGATATGGAACATAGGAGCTGAAAAGTTGGAAATTCTATCGTAGCTTCAATCGTTACAATCTGAGCTTTCTATAGGACACATTTTACTGAAATATGGCTGATCGATTTATTACTGAGTTCCGAAAACTTGCCAAAGATGAGTTGTATTTCTACAACCTCGATCATCTTATTGAGAAACGATTCCTATATCGTAAAAATTTGAAAAAAAAACTCGATTAAATGTAACAGAATGACTTACAAAAACAAACAATGAGTCTACTTTCCCACTATATGCGGTCTTTACCGTAAATTATGATAGTAATAGATACTTAATACTTTACACTGTTTTATCTTTTGCGCATCTGCCAAATGGAGTGTTTATGGGTCATCTCAAGTGCCTTGGCAACGACTTTGAAACTATGAGGGGAAATAAGTATTATTGGTGTAATAATTCAAAAAAAGTTAATATACACATTCAATCAATAAAAAACCGTATAGTGTGAGTGGAAATATGAATAGAGATAGCATGATTGAGTACTATGACAAAGGAATGTTGTTCTGCAGAGATTGTATGAGATAGAAGAAGTAAAGTGTGAACTTGTTTGGTTGTGAGATGAATGTCAGTCTTCGTAATTGTGAAACATTCGTTTCTCATGTTTCTGAAGATTGTGAGATTGGAACCTCTGAACTTCACAACTTTGTTCCAAAATAAACAAGATAATCGCAAATTAACTCAAAGTCAAAATAATGATGTGTAATTTATACAAGTTGTGAAACCATAAACAGCTAATCAGGAGAGACTACGTTACATAACGAATCGAAAAGTAAACCTCCAGTGCTCCTCGAAATCATTGCACAAACTTCAAGAAAATTCTGTTAATGTTTTCAAGGAGCTAAACACGTTCTTTGCACAACAAGAAACAATACACACGTATTACGTTAGTGAATAATGGTTTGTAAGAAAAATGAAAAGAAGAAACTCCATTTTGAGTCAATCGATAGCTTCATGTTTTCACTCGCAACATACAGTTGTATACAAAGAGAGAGGCGCGCCAGATTCGAAATGTCAGACAAGAAAAAGGGAAAAAGAGAGAAGAGAGAGAGAAAGGGGGGAAGAGAGAGAGAGAGAGAGAGAGAGAGAGAGAGAGAGAGAGAGAGAGAGAAAGTAAATTCAATATTCACGTTGAGTTAGCATTCTAATGAGGAATCGTGTCATTGATCGTTCCTGAGGTTCAGCCGTGTTTAACATATCTCACGTGACTGTACAATTGGTCAAGGATATACGTATATTTTTCACGTATTCACATGCGTAATAAATCAATCAATCAATATCATTCTGCGTCTCTCACTCCGCGCACTATTTCACGGAACTCGGACCCCGACGGGATGGGAGAGCAGAAAAATAACACAGTTGTTTTTGGAGGAGACCCAGGTTCGAAGGGAAATGTCGGTTTTAATTATGAATACGACCGCAGGTTATGCTGAGTGAAGAAATTCAGCTTGAACGATGGGCAAAAGCCAACTTAGTTGAATCAATAACTTAGAAACGTGCAGTGACAAAGTGCACGATTCTTCATTAGAATGACAACTCTACGTGACTATTCCATCTACTTCTATTATATTCAAAACACACAAAATATATTTTGGGTAAGTTGCACAACAGGTTCAGTCTCTGTTCTGGTTGTAATAATTATCACAAATATAAACAAAACCCATGAGGTGCTCGGGAAAAGATCAAAATGGTTCCGAACCTGATGTGAGAATAGTTCGTTATCCCTTGTGTTTATATTTCCAGAGGGGTTGAACTGAATCCCGCTCTCTAAGAAAATATCGAAGCGGTACTGGATAGTTTCCAGTGAAAGGTTCCATTGAGTATATGACTAAAAAATTGCGTTTGAAGATCTTAACAAATGTGCCCGTTCCAAATCAATACTCATGTTAACAAAATTTATTTCATAACGAAAAAGCCACTGCCGAACGTTATTCAAAGTTTGGTGTCTGAAGGACTGAAGGCAGAGCGTTTCGCATACCACCAAAATTCTCGAGTACTTTCCATGGAAGCAAATTAGCCACGAGAACGAGAGGTCCAGAGATCGAACCCTCTGCAAAGGGCACCAAGATTGGCGGCTGCCGAAAAACGATGGTATTGTTGTGAGACGAGAAAACGTATCCTTTTCTTGAGGTGGCATCGTTGTCGATAACACTGAAGGCAAAGTTAGCAGGAAAAACGTTGATGAATCTGATCTGCTCTGCTGCTGGATGCGCGGTGAACACTCCTACAGCCATGTTCTGGTTGCGCAAGTGATGGTCCGTGAAGACGTGTGTTGGAGTGTGAGGGTCCACGTCGGGGTCGTCCAGCGCAAAACGCAACTGCGACCGAATGCGTTCCACGCAATGCGTGTCCGCTGTTTGCAGCTCATCATCTTCCTTTTTCGTAATTCGTGCTTTATGATAAAGTGTGACGACTCGATGAGTTTTCATCTCAGTTTCCGTGTCCAGACAGATTGTGACAGCGAAAAGCTCCAGATTCTCGTTGCACCTTCCTCCATTTCCCGGACCTTCATAGTAGCGAACGGGACCGAAACTGGACCGGCTCAGTCCGTTGTTCGTCCGTAGAAACACGACCGTGCTTCCACTGCTTCTGAAAAAAGTAGCTCGGCTTGAAAAGTACAACGCGAAAAAACCAGGCACCATAGCAAAGTGTGACAAAACATTATCAACTGCCCAGTTCCTAACACTTATACAATTTTTGAACATGAAAAGTTGAACTACGTCTGTTCTACAGCTTCGAAACAACCCGAATACAATGACCGTTCAATCGTTCAGTAGTTTCAAACTGCACAGTATACAATCAGCGGGTAACGGACGAAATTGTGATCTACTTTTTTGTTTTTCCTCCCATTTATTTGAATGATAAATTCGAATTATAGAGAGTGACCAAACCATCAACTTCGACCAAAAAGCAATAGAGTCAAACTAAAAGCGTAGGGATAGGACAGTGAAAAGAGCGAGGCATTTAATTGTAGCACTACATCTATACATGTAAAAAGTCACGTGTTGAATCACGAATAAACACTTCAACTTGTTCTATCCATAATATCGTGTTGTGGTTATTTTCAAACCTTTTCTCACCTAGTTTCGTATCCGTCAAAGTCTCTCTCGTGTGGGAATCTCAACGCATGCATCAGAATTAGAATATTCGGTTGTCCCTCGAGTATCTTGGGGACCACTTGCATGTTTTCATCTTTGTTGAAACGTCTTCTGCCACAGGACAGAAAAAGCAGCGAGCCCTGAAAATTCAAACAGCTGAATAAGTTATCTTATTCAAATAATTATACCATTTTTTAGGTTTAGAACTCACTTCTCCATAATTTTCAATGTTCACGGGTGTTCCGAACGGTATAGGAACCCACTGAAAGAATATCAGATATTCGATGAACCATACAGTACAAAAATAACTCATTACATTGATTGGATCAACCCGTGCTTTTTCACTGTGTTTGGTGCGGTAAAGAGAAGATAGTCAGCATTAAACTGTTTCTCTGTGAGAGTGTGTGTGTGTGTGTTGTACTTGACAGAGCATCCGTCTCAAGATACATAAGTCCCCTCCTTAAACTTCTAGAAACTTTGAAAAATGGGTGGTAGCATCTTTGACAACATTCGTGTCAGAAAAAAAAATCGTTTCATTGAAAGCCATGAACATCTTCTTAAGTGGGCAGTTTAGAAGAGGCTGTTTTCTTCATCTCAGAAATAACTCTTGTTCCAGAATTGTAACGTTTGCTGTTCGCAAAAGCGATTATCAGTTTTTTTTCACATTTGAATAGTCTGACGGATTGAAATAAAATGGAACAAGAGACTTAGAGTTCAAGAGATAGCTACTAAGGTACTACCTCTCTTCTCTCTTCAGGTACTGGGTTTGCCATTCGCGAACTTCTGGTAGGTTACCTGAAGACAAGATCAATGTTTTCTAGAATCAGTTTCAAAAAGATACAATGTTATATTTATGATACGGTATTATTCGTATATGTAATAACAACAGATTGCGACATCCTTTAATCGTAGATGAATGTTTAAAACATATGAACATTAGTATAAAAAACGAATGTAAAGAGAGTAGACTAGCTTTTGAGATGAAGCTGGATGAAAAATAGAAAAGCAGTTCAATAACTCGACAACGAAATAAAAAATCAAATCTCGCAACTTTCATGGGTCAAAACATTTTGGTTTTCTACTGAAAAAGAACTTGCGGCAAATACTACACTAGAAGTTTATTGAATATTCAGTATTCACGTGAAGTTAGCATCCTAATAAGGAATGGTGCACTTTGTCTTTCTCTTCACGTTTTCGAGTTCTGCTGTGTTTATCATGTTTCACGTGACTGTGCGATTGAATGACAGTATAGCTAGCTTTTTTTCAGATACGTTTTTAGTGTAAGCAGGAATGTTCTCGAAGATTAGGCACTTACTTTCTGAATTAGTGTGTGAGGTTGATCATGAAAATTGCGAGATTAGATTTTTAATTTCCCTCTCGAGTTATTGAACTGCTTTTCTATTTTTCATCCAGCTTCATCTCAAAAGCTAATCTACTCTCTCTTTACATTCGTTGACTTGCAGGGCCGAGTGGTTTAAGGCGCTGCTCTGATGAGAGACACCGAGGGTTCGAATCCCGTCTGAAGCAAAAGTTTTGCTTTTATGCCTAATAGCATTGCGCGCAATTTTGCGTTCTACACCATTAAATAACCATCACAATATAACATTATTCTTATTTCCTATCTAGATTTTGTTACTACAGTTGTCTACTCGTGAAACGAAGTCTCATGTTTCTCAACAAAACAAGCGGTCAGCAGAAAGTTTGGCCTGAGTACGTATGCTTGAAGATCCCGGCACCTCCATCCCATCCTGCGTCTCCTCAAACATACGCTATTTCTCTGTTTTTACATTCCGCCGGGATACGAGTGGCGCGAAATAGTGTGATAGAGCGAGAGACGCAGGGTGGGATGAAGGTGCCGGGATCTTCCAGCTTACGTACACTGCACTCTGACAAATAATGTAAACTCAGAGCATGAATTTCTTATATACGGATAAAAGCTCGCACGAAACTTGCATTTTATGGCTTTCCAAACATTGCATTTTATGGCTTTCCAGTCATTGTGTGAAGTCATAGTGCTTTATCGAAAATAAGTTGCTCAACAAACACAGTTAGGGCAATTCAATAACCAATGTTTGGGATAATATTCACATAGTGAATGAACATATGAGCCACATCATCGTTTGTACTATCCTTGCGACAGCCCTCCAATGCCTGCTCGTTGTTCCATAATAATGCAAACCTTATCAACATAAATATATAATAATTATTATTTATTATTATTATTATAAATATATAATAGTTCAACTCTATAAAACCTATCTCATGAATATCTCATGAAGAGCCTATGAAAGTGAATTCAAAATATAAGCAGTTGCATCCCTGTGAGTCGGTGTTAGGGTTTTTCACGAAGATCCAATTTAGCAGTGTTGCCGTATCTCGTACTCGTAGTATCTGAGCGTCTCAAAGGTTCGACTTGCGCTCTTCGGCGCCACTGAAAACTTTCGTGACATCGTAACAATTTTGCGCGATGCTCCGAAATTTTGAACTATCGTAGTTATGTACACAGTTAACAGTTATTGCAGCAGAAGCAACTTCGGTTAGGCGAAATTTTGTAGAGTAAATAGCGTAGAAATGTTTGTAGGATTGCAGGGAATGTTTGATTATTATATGTCAAAGTCAAAACGACTATAAAAGAAATACAGTTGTTACACAGTGCTGGAAAACACTGTAATTGTCCATAGTGATGGTGTGTCTTTTTATTCTCGTGTGACAATATGAACTAATAATGATCAACTTTATAAAAATACAAAAATGAACCACAAACAACTATAAAACGGAATAAGCTATAGTAGGTTACACGCAATCGTACACACTTACAGTATGGTTGGGGAAACTTGAGAAGTTTCGAAAAAGTTCGTACTGTAAGTGTGCAGGCATGAATCGGATTGAGTATATTTGATTAAAAAGGTTTCATGTATCACAACGAAAACAAAAAAATTTCACAAAAGCGCACATTAAACCATAAACAACAATAGAGTGAAATTGAAATGTAAATATCCATGATCAAATGTATAGTCTCCTACATGAGCTCATGAAAACTTACAGTACAACTTAGAGGGGGACGGGGGCGAAAATATAATAACACCTCCATTTTGTAAATATACCAAAACACTTGCAGTTAAACCCATTGTTCCACGGGACACTTCTGTATCTATATAGTGTAAAGGTTACTGTAAGTGCTGTCGAATGAATGGAAATCAGTAAACCTAACACAAAATTAGGTGTGCGTGGAAGACACATTTCTCAAAAGCTGTAAAATATACTGTAATGATCTACATATTAGGGAATCGAACCATATCTTCAAGGCAAACTTATGTGTGAGACACATCTCTCGAAATTCGTAACATAAACTGTATATGTTGACGTATGAACGAAAACAAGTATGTTTCCAGAAAAAAAAACAGATAGGACATCTCTCAAAACATGAAAAGTGTATACTGTAAAGGTTGATGAGAAATCTCTCATAGGCTGCAAGGTATGCTGTAAGTATGCACATATAAATGAAATTGAGTATGTTTCCGAGACAAAACATGTATGAGACACATGTCTCACTGTTTGTAATTGAAATCATGAAATGTATAAAGTTATTTTCATGACAAAGTCATATTGCAAACTCGACTCCGCTGTTCTTTGAACACCATACATTGCTCGATCAATTCGACCAAGTTACGATCGGAAAGAGAACGAATTCGCTTATCCAAATTTCTGAAAATGAAAGAGTGAAAAAGTGAAGAAGTTGGGAAAACCGATACAAACTTTTTAGACATTTACGCAAATGCTGGAAATATCTAACAAGTAGTGTTATGATTTCAATTTCATGTGGAACCAGAATAAAGCTATACTTAGTGAAATGTAATCTGGAACTGAAGTACGGTTCCGTAATGTAAAATGTACTAAAAAATTAACCAACTTGTTCCGAAACGTATTTTATGATAATAAAACCGATTTACTACTATTGTTCCAATAACTCTTCTATTTCGATTGTAATAAGAAGATTGGAAATCTAATCAGTATACGTAGTCTATTTACAAATTTACTAAGTTATTCCAAAATAAACATAACGCGAACTTGTACTCCTCCCGTTCTAATGATTCTTTCATCTATTTTAAATTTGCAAAACTTCGGTTGTAGTTATCTAAATACACTGTACTTCTATTAAAGTTAATTAGCAAAAAAAAGTAGTTTCAGAACTTTTTTTAACAAAAAACCAACTTGTACTCTTCCTGTTCCAATAATTCGTCTGTGTTTTTGAGTTCATCCGTACGCATGGAAAGCTCGGACAAAGTCATGGATTTCATGACTGGGAGATTGAAGACGATGGAGAGAAAAAGAAGGTCCAGCACCAGGGAGGTGGTCAGGTCTTTCTTCTGAAAAAACAGTATATTATAGCCCCGCCCGCAACAAACTGTTGAACAATGAACAATACTAAATGCTCCAGCGTAAGGCGAAAAAGACAGAGAGAGAGAGAGAGAGAGAGAGAGCAAGAGAGAGAGAGAGAGAGGAGGGAGAGGTGATGCAACTTTTTCTGGGACTCAGAGGCCGTATGCACAGATATCCGAACCCCTTTCTGCCGTCCGCTGTTCCCTCAGAAGTGTGCAACTTCTTCGCTCTGAAACCCCGCCGAACTACGTGTCGCGTAAAATAAACGCAGACGCAGAATAGGATGCAACGTACAAGCGAAATTCGTGAACACTGGTTCGAACTATAAGGAGGATTCGGTCCCCCCCCCCCCCCCCCCCCCCATTTAGCAGTACCGACCGAGTGGGTGACGATTAAGCTCAAAGGCATTAAGCTAAAACCTATAACTCAAGTTTGAACTTCAACAACAAGTTCAAAGTGTCACAACGTGTGGTTTATGATAATAAACCGTCCTCATGAAAGTTTAGAGAGGAACAACTCATAAAGTTTTAACTAAGAGACATCCGCTCAATGTGTTTAAGCTTAATCGTCACCCACTCACCGACCGAGTGGGTGACGATTAAGCTCAAAGGCATTAAGCTACACTCTATAACTCAAGTTTGAACTTCAACAACAAGTTCAAAGTGTCACAATGGATGGTTTATGATAATAAACCGTCCTCATGAAAGTTTGGAGAGGAACAACTCATACAGTTTTAACTAAGAGACATCCGCTCAATGTGTTTAAGCTTAATCGTCACCCACTCACCGACCGAGACCGAAAATATGGTGTGTCTTGCTCTATCCCACTGTGTTTATAGGTTGATTTCGTTGTTTGATCAAACTACAATTGAGACGAACCGTGTTCAGCTCTCCACACAGGTACCGCGAGCAGGCCTTCTTCAGTACTGGTAGGTCATTCAACTCGGCGTCGATCAGAAAATCCACGAAGTCCTCCACGTATTCCATCTCCGGCAGGACTACTTTGTTGAAGTACATGTTGGCTAGCAGCTGGAAAAGTACAGGTGAAACATGAGAAGGACCGTGAATCAAAGTTTTATATGTCTTTGTCCGGGTTTTTCTTAGTTTCGCAGCTGTTTTTCAAAATGAGTTCACGAACTGTTTCATTTTCCCCCATGATTGGGTTGCATGCAGTTTCCGGGAAAGTTTAAGGAACCAACAAACTTTGAACGTCCCATACTTCGAAATTAACTCAGTTTAAGTATAGTCGTCGCCAACGGAAAGGCGAGAGAGTACTGTATATCTCACTTTCCGCTGTGTACGTACACATCTCTTCGATTCTAGAGCTTGCCGTTTATATGCACTAATAGCGCAGTGGCTCCCTGATGCGATTTATAAACTTGGCATCCACTCTATATTGACGAAATGCGGATATATTTATGCATGTGTTTGTAAGTTTGAACACCTGAAAATTAGACCACGCCCATTTCTGACCAAAGTGAACCCACATCATGTACGTGTTCCTTGCCGCTTTCCGTGCACTCGAATCTTCGTTCTTCCTCTCCGTCTTCACTATGGCAGTCGTCCTGAAAAAAGTTTCCTAAGTTTTAATACTTTTTAAAAGTTATAGTTACCGAGAACGTTAATCATGAGAAAAAACGTTGTTCACGTGATTTTCACATGATGAAATTCGTTCACGTGTTTGTCACGTGAAGACAGTTGCTCAAGTGCTTTTCACGAGAGTACTTGTGATCGATCTACCTTCGGGTATGACCCGAAATTTGGGTTGCCTCGATTTCATTGCTATGCTACATGCAGATTTCAGAAGCAGAACACAACCATTCAAGCCGTGTTTCACGTGCACTTGAAATAACATGTGTCCAACTTTGTTCACGTGATTTTCACGTGATTTTCACGTGATAGCGTGTACCTCTGGGTCAGATTCGTCCTCGGTTCGACTGTCGTAGATGAAGGAACTGCGACGTCGTTCACACGAATCACAACACGTGATCAGAAGCTGGAAATAAGGATCACTGTAGAAGACAAGTGAAAACGTGTGAACGTGTGAACGTGAGAAGTTTGTGAAACGTCATTCCAATCATACAACAAAAGTACAACTCGTCAAATATTGACTGAGCACGACTTACTCAGTTGCGTACGTAATGTAGGGATTCATTAATAACACTTTCAATACAAAATCACCGAGTGTCGTGATTGCATCAAGTATTGATCTTTTCTTAATCGTACCTTTTTGAATGGATTCTCGTTCAATCTCTTTATATGAACTGATAAAATCACGTGAACAATTGACGCGATCTACGTCAGTCATTGATTTCCCTTACCTTTTTGAACAAATGTTCGTGATCTCTTTGTGGGTGGTCCGTAATGGTAATAGTGGAGCCTCTTCTCGAGTTTCCCGCCGAAACTGTTGAGGTTCGAAGACGCGTCTCACCGTACTGAAACCCGCGAAAATAACGGTTTATGAGAATATCGATTCTTTTAGAAGATTATTGATTTTGGTAACTAACCAAATATCTCATTTTCTATGAAGCGTGACATAAGCATGAGAATGAAAACTATGTAGTCAATACTCATTTGTGGTATTGATTCAAGTGTAGAAGCAATTGAGGAAGTGCAAAAATCAATACTCATGTTTTCTATAGACTATCAATTGAACAACAGAACCCGTTCTCTCTCCTGATCCATGACTTCGGCGAACTTTTTCTCGTAATCGATTTTTTCGTTCCGAGACATCGAGTCACATTCCTCGCGTGGCGGTTTCCTGAAAAGTTTATCAATTAAAAATGTTTATAAACTATACAAACTCAGGAAATAGTTGAAAAGTTGTGTTTATAATGCTTGTAAAGTGTGGGAGAATACTTACTTTTCTGTTTGTGTGACATTTCTATTCACGCGTATACCACAGTGATCATATTATTGTCACTTCTTTTAAACTACTATAAAAATACAACTGACTGGTATTCAACGAAGTCACATGTAGTTATACTTTGTAAGAAAAACAAAATAAGTTTACAAACTAAGAAGTAAAAATCATAACCAACTTCTTCGAGCGTCTCTTCCAGTTTGCCAGTCACGTAAAAATGAATTTCACACTTTTCACGTGATTTTCACGTGATACACTGCAGTGAAATTCTAACAACCGACTTTTTTAACAAACGAATTTATGGGTTAACATCATTCACGTGAACATGTTCTTCACATGTTTTCACGCGAAAACTAAAAACCAACTTCTTCGAGCGTCTCTTCCACACTTTGCTGTTCACTCTCGCATTGTAGTTTGCTGTCAGAAACGATTTCTGGGGAGTCGGGTTGACTTTGTCCAAGTACGTGTATGGATCGAATAGGTTGGCGTCCATTTTGATCAGGACAGAGAGACGAATCACGCGACCCACGTTCGCCTGCGAAAATCGATAAACATATTGAAATGTTTTCACAGAGATCAAATGGGTACTTTGGAGTACAGTTAATAGTGTTCTGACAAGAACCGTATCTCGTACCTTGCGCTCCACGGTTAATGCCGTCGCTCCAATGCAAATGCGCTAGAGAAAACCATTTCATTGGTATTTAGTGGATCATTTAATCACAAATCATTAGCAGATATTCAACAATTTAGTTATTGAGGCGTATTCGCGTCAGAGCGAATGAATTAACCGTGGAGCGCGAGGCAAGAGATTTGGTTCTTGTCAGACCATCTTTAACTACTAGAAAGAGACATGGGTGGCGATTAAACTATAAGAAGCGTCGTAGGTGTGTATTTTTTCTATCTGCGTAAATTACAGAGTTCTTAAATTGAAACTAGAACACAGGAAAACCTCACTGTAGTACCAATAAAACGATGTAATGTCATTTTACAACTACTCACAGAATGACTGTGTCTCACACTCAGGAACCAAAAAGAACAGCGTAATTTATCCACTATTCAACAGATTCAACACGTAAACACTAAGGGTGCGTTCATACTTCGAGCCTCCAGATCGGGAGGCAGCGGCCCGAAAGTGCAAACTATGCGTATCGATTGCGCACCCAGGTGCTTGGGATGCGCAATCGATACGCATAGTTTGCACTTTCGGGCCGCTGCCTCCCGATCTGGAGGCTCGAAGTATGAACGCACCCTAAGTAATACAGATGACTACTCTAAGTGACGACCAAACGGTGAAATAGACTATACCTTGATGTACTCCGATATGTCGGTTCTATCCGATTCGGTTATCTCCTGGCCACTGCCGCGCTGCATTGTGATAGAGGTCCCTAGAATGGAAGTCAGTTAGTTGTAAACGAAGTATATTTGGGAAAGATCGGCTCTATGTGTGCTTTCAGCGGAACTTCCAGAGAACACACTTTTTCACAATCAGTTTCACAGATATAGAAAGTCCTCTCTAGTTTCAAGTTTCTAGCATTCGAGTACAATTTAAAAATTAGATAAAGATTGAAATGACCCACGTTCCTCCAGAATATTCTCACTGTTGTCCTCATCTTTCGAATCCTTCTCAATTATTCCCACGATGGCACGGACGTCCACCTGAAAAATGGAAATCTATAGAAGATTGGAATTCGCTTCATTTATAAAATCTGAAGTTTTGTGGTTTACGAAGAAACCCCCCCCCCCCTCCCTTTTTTCAGATTACAAGGACGAATAAAGTGTGTGAAGTCAGAGAAGGCTTAAGTGAGTATGTTGCTCTATTTCGCTGTGTTTGTAGTTTGGTTTACCTTGCTTTCCGGTCAAACCTTGTACATTTAGGTTTGTATCGGCAGCAAGCTACAACAAACATTTGATCACCATCTATACCGCACCAGCCAGGACTCGAACTTGGCCTTGAAATTCGATAGATAACCCCTTATCCACTCGGCTATATGTTTCACCTGACTAATGGGTCCGTCCGCGTAATATAGGTCAACTGCCACGTAATTGGCGAAATCGTCCTCCTCATCGTCTAAATCTTCATCAGAGTCCGTCAGCTGGAAGAAAAAATCAATAAATCAATACGTATCTTTTGTGGATCATTTGTAAAATCTACAAAATACCGTGTGTATGAGTATTGAGTATCCCGGAGCTCATATCTTATACTGAGTTTTTCTTTTTCCCAATTTCGCAGAACTATGTAGCTCTGAGTTCTTTTGAAAAGCGTGAAAGCTGTGGGATGATCATTTCTAAATTGTCTTCAAATTCTACAATCTTTTTCGGTTTCACAAACTCATCTCACAGTAGCAACCTCTAGAAGCTAAAAATATAACAGTTCTAAATAAATTCGATAACTGAAACTTTATAATCACGTATCAATAATGCGTACCCTCCCAGTGGTTCCGTGTATTTTGAGACTCCATTGGAATGAGACATGGTCGTAGACGGTGGCGAATTTCGGGGAAACTAGGAGAATCACAGATTCATCCTCCGATAGGGGACGCTCCGTTACCTAAAGGGCAGAGACAGATTAAAGGAGACCGGAACATAACTCGAGCAGAGGTTTTGTTTCGGGTTGCTTTTAACTGTATTGGGATAAGAGAGCACAAACAACTCGTATATTAGTTTGATCAGTCCACGTGACATTCACCTGACAATGCCGCGCGACACATAACGTGTCTGATTAGAAGTAGGATACAGCAGCTTTCTGACATTTGGGGTTGTGTTCCGGTCTCCTTTAAAGGGGGACAGAAAGGAAAGTTAATATGGAAGAGCTTATCAAGAGAAACCGATAGGAAAACTTTTAATTCAAACTAACGAACCTAATTTGCATACGGTTGACACGTGTTTGCCTGTTTTGGCGCGATATTTAGGTACCCCGGGGTACCTAAACTAACTTTCTTTTCTGCCTCCCTTTAAAATCAATCTTTTATAAAATTGAATTATTTTCAAATTTCCGTCGTGACGTCTGGTGAGGTTGAGGTGGAGTGTCTATCCTTTCTCTTTTGCGCTTTGGAAGGGGGGGGGGGGTTATAGTATCATTTTTTTGTGCTCAGAAAGTTTTGTATAGTTTGTAAATGTTGGTGCGCCGTACATGGCGAGATGTTCCTTTCAGTGCACAGAAGTATGGGAAATTAAGTTACATAAATATTTAAATTCAAAAATTAGTTGTATAAAATCATTCTCACCTTCGTAGCCCAGATGTAGCGAAACGAGATCTTTGTGGGTGGCGGAACGGAAGCGACCTCTGGAGTGGAAGCAGCCTCCATTTCCCAACTGTTGTTCGAATCAGGTTAGTCCTTCAAAATTAAGTTTTAATCTGCAAAAATCAAAGTTTAAACAACTGTATATACAAGAAGTTAACGAAAATGACACGTGAAAGGTGAAAATATCAGCAAATTACACTTCATAATAACACGTTCCGCGAATTTCTACACTTGACTAAGGCCAATTCCACAAGGAACAAGGTGTTTGGTGTTTCGCTCAAGAAGGACGATTACGTGGTCCAATCGCAACGCTTCAGTCCTTTAAACTGCAATATATTTTTCAATTGCAGTTGACCGTTCACACGAGATTGGTCCACATTATCGTTTTTTCCCCTCGGGTTACCTGATTAACTCATTTGTTTGTAACCCTTTTCAATTTCTTTCACGAGAAATTTGGGGTTAATCAGGTAATCCGGTTAGTGGTTACCTGATAGGCTTAACGAAATACCGGCTCGAATTAAGAATATAGAAAAGAATAGAATAGATTTATTCGCGATTCAAATAGATTTATTCGCGAATAGATTTATTCGCGATTTGATTCACGCGATTTCCACATTTCACGGACTTTTCACAACACGTGACTTTTTATACTTGACTGATAGTTTACTGTAAAAGGTGACCTTACAAGTGTCAAGACTATAGATTATACTATAAGCAAGTCACGTGAAGTTAGCATTCTAGTGAGGGTTCGTGCACTTTGTCATTGCACGTTTCTGATTTCTGCTGTGTATGGTGTTTCATGTGACTGTGCAATTGACTAGCGTCTAACGTTCAAAGAAAAATAGAAAAAGTGATCAAAACTCAACTCAAAACTCCAAAAAACGCAAACAAAACCGAATCGTCAACCCTAACTATGAAATGAATACCTATTGACGGAATAGCATTATTCAAGAATGAAACATGATACATCAAAAACAAAGAGAAAATAACTGGTTAGCAAACGGACAATTATGTGGTGAATTCTATATCTAACCGCGTTTTTGATAACCTAACCAGTGTTTTGTAACCCTTTTCAGGTCACCGAAAATAAAAACCGGTTACCTGTTTTTTCCAATGTTACATGTGGTGTTTTCCATTAGTTTGAACAATAACCGAAAATAAGTCTTAGGTTACTCACCGGTTACCTGTGAGGTAACCTGAAAATGGGGCTACCAAAATAACAAGGTTCTTTATAGAATTGGCCAAATTATATTCTATCAAGGTTTTCAGACGGCTCAGTGTATTTGCATTGTAACCTGTGCAAATAAATTAGCCAAGTAAACAACAGACCATTTTTATTTTTGAAAATGGTCACATAGAGGGCATAGAAAGAGAAGGGGAGGGAGGAAAAGAGAGAGAGACAGGGAGAAAGAGAGAAAAAAACAGACGGAAAACCTCTGTGCACACCGAGAACATGAAATATGTTAACAAAGCCGCAAAGCATTCGTCAAAGTTGTGAAATGTTTTGCCGGTTTTCCCATAATTTCGCTGTGCAAAGTGGTCATTGCCTTTAATGGTATTATTCTCGATTTCATGGTCTAATCCAAATACTGTACAGTCAAAACAACATCGAGAGTTTGGTGTTTGATGTAATAGTTGGAGCAGAAAGAAAGATAGGAGGAGTACGGTAGGTTTCAGTTTCTGCTGTGTGGACTGTTCAAATGATGGCGTACAGAGACGTTGTATAGTCATTTTCACGCACGTGTAACCGTGTACAGTATGATTTTAGTAAGTATTAGTTTCGGAAAGTTAGAGTTTGATATCAATATGACATATAGTGGGTGACAAACGTATAAATGTATTTCTCTCGCCGGGATCGAACCTGTGAGCAAAATTCTCGTAGCAGGGCGCTAACCACTCTGCTATTAGAGCACATAACCCGAAAGTTTTGGAATCGAAGACATGTGTGCGTACACAGCGGAAAGTGAGATCTACAGTACGCTCCCGCCTTTCTGTTGGCGACGACTATAATTTAGAGAATTCGATCAAAAACGTAATCATACATCATACTACAAACACAGCAAAATAACAAACCTTTATGCTTGCTATTGAAAGACTTAACCATTTTAAAAGATATATGTTTGAGTGTTAGGACCATGAGCTGAACATATGGTCGAGAAAGCGGTACCTTCAATCTTTCAGAAAGAAAACTTTAAAATAATTCAAGAATAAAGATAACATACAAATAGTTAAAATGAAACACTTTCGAAGGACCGAACCCCACATGTTCATCAGATAAGTGACAGTCGACTGTAAAGTGTTACGAATGGTGAGACCACAAGGCAAAAAGTGTACCGCTGCTAAATAGTGGTTCTAATTGATTTATTGACCTTCAAAAATGTTTTCACGAAAAAGTAATTTTGTTGACTTATGTTGTAGTGTTCGTTTTGAGTATAGTCACCCAAGTTCCTATTGAATATCCTACAGTATCAGATTTCAAACTTTGAGTTCGTATTATAGTCCACACCATTCCTACTGAGACTCCTACAGTAACCTTACAAACTTTCCCAAAGCTGTTGTGGAGCCGAACATTTAGTTCATCAAAAATCCTCTCATGCATTTACTGTACCTGAGAACGAGAAGTAGGTGCGAAAATTTTCCATTTTTTCGATCATAAGTAGGTGAGAAAAACGGCTTGGAAGTTTTGTAATCCTACTGTAGGAGTCTCAGTAGGAATGAAAAAGACTATAAGTACCCAGATGTTAATGAAAATTTGAAAACTCAACAATTTCGTTCAACCAAGAGCCAACGTTGACATTCAAGTTTCAAATCAGTCATTGAAAGTCCGGTGGAATACTGTAGGAATCTTAGTAAGAATGAGTAAGACTATACAAAAACAGTGTTCATAACAGCGGTTTCTAACTCCTTTATAGGCTTCCAAATATGTTTTACCCAAAAAACTTTCCTTTTAGTTCGTTTCAAGTTTCAACTACGTGAATATATTGATGGAAAGGGAAAGTTTACCATTCCCTTTTGAAAAGAGCCAACATTTTTTTAGTTTCTCAGAACACCGTCATTGAAAAGACCAAATTTGCACTGTAGGAATCTAAGTAGGAATGAAGTTGACTAAAAAGACCGTGTTCCTATCCTAAATAGCGGTTTGTAATTCGTTTATAGGCGCTCCTTTTCGACCTTCAAAAATGTTTCGCCCAAATTCGATCATTTAAATTGAGTGAATAACATGCAGGAATGATTGCAATTTCAAAGAAAAACGGAAGTTCAATTAAGAGTTTTAGCGAAAAGTACGTGTTAGCTGTCAAATTACTAGGAAAACCAACTATTTTGGCTTTTGATAGAAAATGTCTAGTTTCCATCAGTTAGACCTAGATATATTTAGGATTCACTAGTTGAAGACTTGATTATGTTTTTTATAATATAAATAAACATAAAGCTGAACCAACAAACTTCATAATACATACTTACAGTAAAATGTGACTATTTGCGCAAAAGTTTTAATCAAACATCATAAATTCTTAATTGCCAAGGCATGACTGTAGAAAAATCTAACTTTGATTTGTAGTTGTTTTTGTATTAAAAACAAAGCCAAAAAGACGAAATGTCAGCCGTTTTCACATATAAAGCCGAGCTGTTATTGAACGAGCCACAACATAAAATGGGCAATACAATAATATACAATTGAAATAGTAATATTATCGTATTTATGGTGAGAGAGAGCAGAAACTGATAATTTATAAGAGATGATCATAGCTACGTTGAAATTTGAAAAGTCATTTGCCCAGTGTGTAAGTGTCAAATCTATAAATTTCTGTCTCTCGCCGGAATCGAACCTGTGAGCAAAATAATCGTAGCAGGGCGCTAACCACTGCGCTATTACAGCACACAACGAGCAAGCTTTGGAGTCGGAGACATGTGTGCGTACACAGTGCAAAGTGAGATATACAGTACCCTCTCGCCTTTCCGTTGGCGACGACTATAAACACAGCAGAACTCAGAAACGTGAAAAAGTGCACGATGCCTCATTAGAACGCTGAATTCACGTGACGATCCAATTTACTACTAGGATAGAATTCACAGATTTGAACCAAAGTGCAATGAGTTCAAACTACAAATACATCAGCCCACATCGTATAGGGCTGCTCTCGAAAAAAGGATACAGAAAAGGGGGTGAATTCTATATTCAACCGGGTTTCTAGGTAACCTAACCCTTTTTGGTAACCAATTTTTTTAGGTTACCTCAGTAGGTAACCGGTTGGTAACCTAAAATGAGAAACCGGTTACCTGTTTTTCAAATGCAAAATGTGGTTTTTACCGTTAATTTGAACGGTAACCCGTTTTGGCTTGCGGTTACTTAGAGGTTACTTATTCGAGTAACCTCAAAAATAGGTTACCAAAAAAGGGTTAGGTTACCTAGAAACCCGGTTAGTTGTGGAATTGGCCGTGAAAAGGTGAATGTTTAAAAACGTTCTTGGTGAAAGGTTGTTTTTATTCCATTCGTTCAATGTCTCATTCAATCTATGAATATGAAATGAAACGGTCTCCTTTCACTGATACTCAAAAATTAAACCCATTTGAAATCGAACAATTTAGTTTTTCAAAATGTCTGACGATTCTCTTAACGTTAACGTCCGTTCTATAGGGTAACGTTTTAGTGTATTTAAATATAAATTAAAATTAAAATTATATAAAACAAAAGAAACGCGGCCAACTTGACATCGGCGGGTGCAAAACTGTGTTGAGCGGTTGAAATTTGTATGCAAATCCTGGATTGACTGGGAGGGATTAAACGCTAAACAACAGACAAAATCCGGGTTTTTCGTCGGGTAAACAGCGAATAATTTCGACACGGTTGGGGAAGTTTCGGAGGGAAATAGAGAGAGACAGGGAGAGAGAGAGAGAGAGAGAGGGAGAGAGAGAGAGGAGAGAGAGAGAGAGAGAAAGAGAGAGAGAACGAGAGAGGTTATTTACGCGGTGAATTCTATACTTAACCGGGTTGTTCGGTAATCCTTTTCCGGTTACCTGGGTAAGTTAAGTTCATTTCCCGGTTATCTAAAGGTTGGGTTACCTAAAAGGTTACTTATATAGAATTGGTCCATCAACGATCAGTAAAACATGGAATAGAAACGGCGAAAAGCCAATCATTTCTCTAAAACATTTACCTGAAGTCCAGTTCCTAACGCTAATTTGTCAAGGCCAACACAGAATGATTTCAATTTCCTCTCGCTTCCCATTCATAAACAAAGATGAAACGATTTTGCTGCTGAGATTGAGATGATTTTGTTGTTTGTGTGCGTGAAACAAGGACACAGGGTAGTCGTTTGTTGTGAAAATATTTAATTGGTTGTGACAGAAGTTGTTGAGAAGATTCAATTGCTTTCTTCTTTCATTATATCCGACATCAAGCGAACTATCTGAAAATGAAAAGTTTGTCAACCCAACTATTTTTTCGAACCTCGAAACTTCAGATTCGTCTGCAGAAGAATGTGGCTTTTACATAGTTTCACTCTGTTTATAGGAGCGCAAGGCGTTAGTGAGAAGATGTTATGTAACTATTATTTGTTTGTTTCAGTCCTTTCTTTCCTCGTATAAGAGTCTAAAATTCAGCAACAAAATATTCCAGAATTATCACAGCGCAGCGCGAGTTATTTGTCATTGCATGAGAGAGTGAATAGGTCAGAGATACGCAGAGACGAGGTACCGTATGCAGAAACATTCCGACGGGCAAAGCATGATCCGGTCATTGTATAGTGGTTTAATATGAATACGAACCACAATTTGGCATACAGTTTGCTCGGGAATCGCAAACTTTGTTCCGTATTCAACGTTTGAGCTCACTTGTAATGCAACAATTATTCTACTATCCTCAATTCAAACTAAAACTGACCTTCCATTTCGGCAACGCGAATTTTTTCTCCCAATCTTTTATTTGTTTAGCATTGGGCCATTTATCCCCAGCGATAGCCGCGCGAATTGTCTGCTTCGGATTTTGCTGGTCCTGAAACTTTCTTTGAATGTGATACAACTGTGGTGATTTATATGAATATCCGGAATATCCGGATTTAACCGTAACACCGATTAAAATGGGTTACCAAAACCTGGTAGATTTTTAAGAACCGGTGGAATCATGCCCAAAATCAGACCAGTATAGTTATGCAGTACAGAAACACTGGTTCTGGAAGAGGCATTGAGCAATTCGTCTTATGACAGCGCATTTAGATAAGTTTAATTACTGACCCGTTTTGAGTTTTAACAAAACCGTATTTTTCCAACTAATCGGAGCCAGTTTGTATTGATGGCTGTCACGAAGTTCATGCCCCTGAGCATACACACGGGTAATGAAGAGAGGATAGTATCAGGTTGATCGAACAAATAACGATGACCTTGAACTTATAAACATGCAATGTCAATATTCTACCCCAATTCTTTACAACAAACTTCCTCACCTCGGGAGCCGTTGTTGTTTTGGCGGCTTTCGAACCGCCTGTACCAGCTGCTTGACCAGGCTGCGCTTTCTCCTTTTCCTGTAAAAATGCCGTTTGTTGGAGGTTGAGTTTCAACCAACCCGTTACTCCAAATGCTGGCCCTATCATGGTTGTATTTTGGTCTGCATACGTATCAGAACTCGAGAATTACCATAAAAACGATGAGGATCAAACTATAAACTCAGACTAAGTAACTTTCTAACATTATCATTACAGTATTAAATAGAACACTCGGCAAAAATGTATAGGAAAATCTCGTGCAAGTTATGAGGGAATAGGATGCATTTTTTTATATGAAAGAGCTTATCAATAGAAACCGATAAGAAAACGGAATTTTACCTGGGTGAAGACTTTCAGAAGGGCTTTATCCTCCTGCGCCTCCACGGCCGTTCGAAGATCGTATTCATTCTCTATATCGATCTTTCTTTTCGAGGCGTCTGAACAGAACATTATATTACAGCGATTTCCACAACCTGGAGCAATTTTTTCTCAGTACGGCCTAGAGATTCGAACCCCCAACCGAGATAGATTTTAGCTCACTGTTCGTTTTAAGAGTTTTCGAGTCTGAACGTGTTGCCTCATGTTCGTAATTTCATTTGGCTGCATTTTTGTGCTACGTCCACAGAACACACTTCTTCTTTGGAATTTAGCGGCGACCCGCCGGCGATACTTAGGGGGTGTCGCCGGCGACTCGCCACTGAATTCCATACACAGCTAAACACAAACAGCCTAATGTCGAGACACTGATCAGGTTGCGTTGTAGTTTTCGACACGCCCACTGAGACTTTGGCGGCGGGCCAATGAAATATCAAAACACAGGCTCCATGGAAAAAGTTTCCAACCACATGCTGTAACAGAGGTCAACAGTCACTCGCTAAAACTTTTAGTGTTTTTGAAAAATTCAACATGATGATAATCGGCCAGGGAATTGTGGTTGGCCAGTTGCCAAGATCTCACTGGGAACGACTGAAACTATACCACTTCCAGCCCACTAGTTGGAAGGCAGAAACGAAAACGTTTCAACGAAACTTATTGTTTTCCGAACCAGGGTATTCAATCGATAGTTATCGTGTGCATGTTAGCGCCTCGGCCTTCCAAATAGCGAGCTCAAAGTATAAATGCAGCATGGAAATTTCCAAATAAAGCTCAGTGAGAGTCAACAGAGTGCGAGTGTATGAAATAAACCATACCTTTCCAGCAGATTTTCAGCTCCGCTGCGCCCGGTACCTCCTCTATATACTTTCGGAACTTCTTGTACAGAGTTGGGAAGTTCTTATACTGCAAAACCATGTAAATAGTATATTTCACTCTCACGTGGACTCTTAGCTCCTACACAAAGCAGTTCCAGTTTAGAATAACTGCTTGTGATCGCAAATTGAAATTTGGATCTATTCTTTTTTTTCGATTTATTGAAACAATTGTAAAAGTAGCTGTGTAATGCTGACAATGCGAAACATGGATAGGAAAATTACAGTTCATTATAGAACAAAAAGGCCACTTTTACAATTTGTTTGCACACTTACGCGTCTCTGCCTTTCAACCTGTGAATTCAAAGTATGAGCGCCTCCCCGTCAGTCAACAACACAGTTTTTGTGTGTTTTGAACGACTCTACAGTGGTGAAATATGAATGGAATTTCATTAGCACGCTGCCAAATTTTCAGTGGGTGAGTCGCAAACTATAGTGCGGGCCAAATTCTCATGTCAGACTTGAAGCGAGCCCAAAAGCTAAACCACTATACCAACGGGGCTTATAGCTGGGTTGTTGACGAACCGTATACATCTTACACAGCACAAAGTGAGATGCACAATATACCCGCGCCTTTCACTAAGTGACAACTACATATAGCATGTGCGTTACTGAATAGCCATAGTATGTAACCATAAAACGGCCGACCGAACTTAAAACTAAGCGAAAGACTTTGTCTCGCTCGTATGAAACACGGTTTTCTAACATTTCTAAGCCTCTGTATGACGAGGCGTTGGAAATGGGTAGGTTTGGTACTGTATATGTGTTTTTACACTGACGAAACGGCATAATTTCATTTCTGAAACAGCTAGAAAAAAGGGTTTAAACATTCTACCCACCTCAAGTTTGAATATTCTGAGACGCTCACGGAAAGTCCATTCAACGTTAACTTCTTGAGCACTCATTGTGAAATGACACTGTAATCAGTTGTTCAAGGTCTGCACACCGATTGGCTGAATCGATGAGGAGAAGAGAGAGAGAGAGAGAGAGAGAGAGAGAGAGAGAGAGAGAGAGAGAGAGAGAGAGAGAGAGAGAGAGAGAGAGAGAGAGAGAGAGAGAGAGAGAATGTGAAAGAGCGAAGATAAATGAGCGACAGAGTGGAGAAAAACAGAGAGTGGAGGAGAAGCGAAGAGCTCGAAATGTGCATTACGAAAATATATTCGGTCAAAATAGTAACTTCCTATAAGCGTGAAAAGCATGATGTATATAGACGGACTAGTCCGGAAAACATGTGGAAAAATTTAGAAGTAGTTATGAACATTAAGCGTTGTCAAATTGAAATATGTTTCACACGTTTCACGTTTCAACTATGAAATTTTATTTGCTGTTAAAGAAGGACGATTATGTGGTCCAATCGCAAAGGCTCAGTCCTTTAAACTGCAATGCATTTTTCAATTGCAGTGTAAAGGACCGTTGACACGGGATTGGTCCACACAATCGTCGTTCTTTAATAGAAAAATTAGGATACCCGCCGCTCAGTTCGAAAACATAATGATGAAATGAAGATATTCTTATCAGTATTTTGGTTGCCCTATAGGGCTAGTGCTACAATCATACTGCGCTACAGTACATATTCGAACATGCACATCAATAGAACAGAGGAGAACTGAACAAATATGATTCTATTCTTATTGATTCTACTCTAATTTGAAACAAACCTCACGTTAGTCGAAATGATTTTCGAACACCTATTGAAATTAGGAATTTGAATGAAATGCGTAAATTTCTAATAATATCGATATCATGTAAGTGCTAAAAACAAGGGTAGGGGTAGTGAAACACTACAACACCTCAGATCTATATATAGTAAATAAACGGAAAAGTAACATCAAGAAGTGACTATGCTTAAAAAACCTGCGGAATACGCATGTTTTTCATTTGAAATATGAATTCGGACAAGTAAGACTACCCTAAAAAGGAAGGTGCCATTCAAAATTGAACGAAAATCACCTTCAAACTAGTCAAGAGTTAGTGATTATTCATGAAAAAGTGGGGGCCCAACGACTGTGAGATTTGTCTTCTGCTGTGCGCCCCTTAGACAGCTACTCTCAAATGGAGCAGCTACTGCTACAAAAACCGAAAAATACTAATATACTCAAGTATAACTGTTCATTACAAACATACAAAAGTCGTAAAATATTTTTTCAAACCTGTAAACTAGAATCTACAAGTCACAGCTGCGAAAGAGAGAACAACTGTTGAATAACATTAAAAACTCTATAATTGACTACGTTGAGTTAACATCTGTGATTTGTAGATTCTAGTTTACAGGTTTGAAAAAATATTTTACGACTTTTGTATGTTTGTAATGAACAGTTATACTTGAGTATATTAGTATTTTTCGGTTTTTGTAGCAGTAGCTGCTCCATTTGAGAGTAGCTGTCTAAGGGGCGCACAGCAGAAGACAAATCTCACAGTCGTTGGGCCCCCACTTTTTCATGAATTTTTCTGTTTTTGTATACATGCCGTAGGTATGTAGAGAGGTGGTTTGATCTGTACGGTGCAGATAAAATTGTTTTCTTAATGAACCACTTGTCAAGTATTACCACCATTCGAAAAAAACGACGCCAACATTGCAGTTCTAAAGACTTACTTTATCTGCTCTTCAGAATACTAAAATACGTCATGTTCGAATGAAGTTTCATCGTGAATGGACCATTTTTAAGAAACTTTCAGCATTCGAAAACATATTTCCCGTCAATTGTTTTTAAAAGTTGACGTCATCTGAGATCTGGCCTCCTGAATTCCAGAATAAGTCATATTTAGATAAGGTTTCATCGTTAATATACCATTTTTGAGATATTTTCACATTTGAAATATGTGACGTCAACTTTGCACTTTTCAAAATCGACGTCATCTGGTCTCCAGAATTCCAGAATACGTCACTCTTAGATTGAGTTCCACCGTTAATTGACCCTTTCTAAGATATTACCATCTTTTGAAAATATATGTGACGTCAACTTTGCACTTTTCAAAAATGACGTCATCCGGCTTCCAGAATCCCAGAATACGTCATGTTTAGATGAAGTTTTACCGTTAATACCCCACTTGTCAACTATTATTATCATTTGAGAACATATTTGACGTCAAATTTGAACTTTTGAATATGACGTCATCTGGCTTTCAGAATCCCAGAATACGACACATTTCGATGGAGCTCCATCGTTAATAACCCACTTGCCAACTGTTGTCATAATTTGGAGAAATATTTGACGTCAACTTTGCACTTTTCAAAGATGACGTCATCGGGTCTCCAGAATCCTGACTGACGTCACCGATAGATCACTTTTTACTTATATTAAAGTCACGATGGTATCATATTCAAAATTTCATCGAAATCGGTCAGTTTTACCCTAAGTTACAAGACAGTTTGCATAATCGACCTGACAGAGAGAGCGAGAGAGTGCACAAAATGGAGAGACGCAGAGACATTTATTTCGAAAGGTCGTAACTTGAGGAAAAATATTTTTTTTTCAAAAAAAAATTTGCGCTCATTCCGTTTTTACACCAGTTCTATTATTACTACAAATTTAAGCCAAATCTGGTTAGTTCTGGCAGAGTTAGCATTACAGCACAACTACACACACACACACACACACACACACGACGGAAGTTGGCGCTCTTGATGAAGCGAAAACATCATAACTTGGCTCAAACTCAACCGATTTTGTTCAAATTTGAAACACAATTCATAAATATGCTGTAGAAACTTCCCAAATTTGTAAAAGTTTTGTTTTGCGAATTTTAGCCTTTTTATGAGAAAACTAAAAAAACGGAGGCGCGCATTAGCCGGACCAAAGACAAATCTCGCACAGCGCTTCGCGCTGCGCGCGATTCCCGTTTGTCTAAATCTATCTTTCTCTAAGCCATATGGCGAAAAGTAATGATATAACTGAATGAAACTTTTACGCGAGCCGTACTTCATTTCAGACTAACTTTAATAAAATGTTCCTGTTTTTACTCTCTGATCAAGTTTTCAACCGGGTTGATATTTATTTTTCGGTAACCTAGACGTGTTTTGAGCTGTTGCCGAAAGCCGGTTACTTGTAAAAATTAACGCTGGAGTGTAAAAGTGCAACTTTAAAATGGCTTGAATTTAGGTATATAGGACCTGGCCATTCAAAAAAGTTGCACATATAGCATTATTGTACTGTTCTAGACGAAAGTGTAAGTGTGACACAATACAAAGCTTTATAGCTTTTGTATACCAGAAGTCAGTTGAATATGCACGTGCTGTTAGCATGCTAATGAGAAACCGTGCACTTTGTCGTTGCACGTTCCTGATTTCTGCTGTGTTTAACATGTTTCACGTGACTCTGCCATTGACTAACATTCTATTGCGAATTTACACTCTGTTCTAGTTCCGGAACAGAAAACGAACATTTTTTGAATGGCCAGGTCGTATAGGTATTGACTGATCGGTTCAACAAATATTCTGTTCTATTCCTTATTCAGATTACATCATGTTTACACACAATCTCATGGTGTTTTCTAATCTCTAACTCTCTACCTATCGTTTTAAGCAAATATTTTCGCACAAGGGTATTAGTACCACGTACGCGGGTTATCAGCCCGAACAGACACACAACTATAAAAAACCCCACAATACTTGCAAATAATCATTCAATACTATTTAGTTATCATTTAACTAAATAGTATTGGTCCCAACATCCGTAATCCCAACAGGAATATATGTTCACAAGCAGTTCTCTTCCCCTCCTCCCAGAAGTTTCTCGCATGTCACTGGATCAATGCCAACAGAGCATTCGATAGTCCACCATGAAGTCTTCTATGAAGGAAAGGGACCAAGACCTTACAAGAAACTGCTGCTGCGAAGATCTGTGACATGTATGATGAACACCGCCTCGTAACGAAGCGACGTGAATAAATAAATAAGAACTATCAATCTGATTGCCAGAAAAAAGATAGACACGATGGTTTAGTCTGGTTAGCCTCTGTTTCTAGTTAGGGCTGCACGAATTCTTAGAACTGTGTGGAAAAAACTACAATTACAACCTCAAATCACAAGTCAGGTTAAAGGGGGACAGAAAGGAAAGTTTATATGGAAGAGCTGCTTAAGAGAAACTGATATATACCTTTTCTTACTCAAACTAACGAACCTAATTTGGATACGGTTCACATGTCTGTTTGGGGCGCGCGATGCTATCTTTAGGTACTCCGGATACCAAAACTAGCTTTCCATTCTGTCCTCTTTCTGGTACTTCCATTCGAAATCGTCTGTTTTTCCTTTCTATCTTAGGCTCCTTTGGAATGGATTCGGGAACGTTGAGGCCACTTTTCTTATCAAAACATCTCTTATGGTCGTCGTCACTAAACTTTTGCTCGTAGGTTCGATTCCGGCTAGAGACAGACATTTATAAATTCGGCATTCACTATAGACGACTTTTAGATGTTCATTTACGAGCCGTAATTAACTGAAGGTGTTGATGTGGTCGGGATGAACTATTTTCATGTAAACAGCTTCAGGGTTTTTGGTTGCTTTTAGCAACTTTGAACATTACCAATGCAAGCCATCGTACAGCGGTAAATTGGAGACTTTTCTCCCGGGCTCGGTTCGAAAAGTCATATACTGATAGTCAACTGCACAGTCACGTGAAAAATGTTAAACACAGCAGAACTGAGAAACGTGCAATGACAAGCCAAGGTGCACGATAACTCATTAATATTTACGTGACTATTCAAATTACTTCTAGTATACAATTTACAGGTGACCAAAGTGCAATGGGTTCAAACTACAATCACACGAGTAACCTACATCGTATAGGAGAGAGAGAGAGAGAGTGAGAGAGAGTGAGAGTGAGTGAGAGAGAGGGGAGAGAGAGAGAAAGAGAGAGAGAGAGAGGGGTAGAGAAAGAGAGAGAGAAAGAGAAAGAGAAAGAGAGAGAGAGAGAGAGAGGAGAGGTTATTTACGCGGTGAATTCTATATCTAACCGGGTTTTTCGGTAACCCTTTTTTTCCGGTTACCTGGGTAAGTTAAGTTCATTTCCCGGTTATCTAAAGGTTCGGTTACCTAAAAGGTTACTCATAGAATTGGTCCATCAACGATCAGTAAAACATGGAATAGAAACGGCGAAAAGCCAATCATCTCTCTAAAACATTTACCTGAAGTCTAGTTCCTAACGCTAATTTGTTAAGGCCAACACAGAATGATTTTAATTTCCTCTCGCTTCCCATTCATAAACAAATATCAGATAGAAAGTTTTAAAATTCAGTGAATAACAAAAACCGTTATATATTTTCAGTTATTTTTTCACAAAAAAATGACCATTAGTACAACAGCTTTATACAATGTTTATTGTATTTAATAAAACATAATACAATAACCAGAATAGGAGATCTGTTTTACACCGACCGCCACAGCGTTTTCTATCTACACAGGGTCAAAAGATCAATAATAAAGAAAAAGATCACGTAATAGAAGAGATGGGGAGTAGCAGAGAATACTCTGATAAAAATAGGACCCAGAGCTCACTAATAGAGGGGAAAGTAGATCAAATAATAAACAAAAGAGACAAATAATACGGTCACCAATGCGAAAAACGCAGAATTTCGCGTGACAACCGGAAACTAACGTTGAAGTAGGGCGAGTATTTCAGAGGCGAGTAAAACGTTAGTTGGAGCAAATTGCATCCAAACTCGGATTAAAGTGAAATCGAATAGAGAGAGTAAAGAGCGGTTTACAAACACCCAATACTCGCTTCAACTACTTCTTCTCAACCGTACGAGTCAATAAAACGTGGAAACAGACGTGGAACAAATGGGGAGACTCGGGTGACGACGTGGAATCAGCGACTGCCTCCGTTGTGTTTGAAACGAGGGTGAGCGTCGACGGGCGGCAGCTCGTTCATGATGATTCCCTGTAAGTTCACTAGTAAAAATGTTGATATCAATATCACATATAAGACACTGGCGCAACAATGGAATCTTATGGTCATGTTACAATATTATTCTCACAAGTCGTATTAGTTCGAGATTCGTCTATTTATTCAGAACTAGAATTTTCACTATCCCAGTTTACAAAAGATTCTGGGGAACACGTGGAAAAAATGCATTGTCTAATTGTTATTGTCGACCTATTAGCAATAAACGCAAAATATAATTTGCTACTATTATTAATAATAATATAAAGTATATATGTACCTGAATGAGCCATTCGGACGAGACCACGTGTGCATTTCTGGCCCGCGCTGCTTCCAACAACTCGGGAGAGGCAGATGGATCAGTCAGCATTATGTCCACACTCACTTCTGAAAGAACAATATAGCATCATACAACATCCTCTTCAAGAGAGTTAAAGACAAAGGACAATTGTAATACGTTCGTATCAAATTCATTAGGGGGTTTCAGCCTCTATAAAGATTCCAATCTAAAAAAACTCCAAAAATGTTGATTCCAATCTTCAATCTAACTGCCAGCTTATTAGCATTTGCAATACATTAGCAGTGATATGGGATAAGAATAAAGCTCATATTATAATGTGTACTGTATTCACGTACCGCCGCCCTCCTCCGGCATTTCCGTGATGGCGCGTCCTCCCAACAGAGAGACCATCGGCTCCCAGATCTGGACAAAGTTGAGGGCCTTTGGTCCGGTCGGGTAATTGTTGGTGTGGACGAAGACCGTCTTTCCAGTGAGAAGAGTGGCTTGGCGGGTCGGGCTGAACTATTATTATTATTATATACAACTCAATCTGTAGAAAAAGATATTATTTATCCTCATTCCTCAACATCTAGGTAAAGTTAGTGACGACCCAAAATAGATGCAAATTCAAGGTATGTCGTGATAACCAAACAGAAAAGAGGTGAGGTGGCATTCAAACTGGCATCTAAAAGACACATTATTATCAAATTTCAAAAAAGGTCACTTATTATAATCAATAATTAGAAGAAACTCACAGCGGATACGCCTTCTGGTCCAGAATGCAGATACCTGCCGGCAGAAGATAGTCCTCGTAGCTGAGAAGCGTGGCCTGAAATCCATAGAAACTCAATAAAACACAGACATAAACTGAACAAATACTAAAAAAAACGACTAAATCGACATTCCTTCTACCTCTACCACCTAGTAAAGTTGTCCAAATAACTCGGAAAACCGACGTGCTTTTTCACAGAAAACGAGTTAGTGTGTTTATTTTTGACACAAATACATTGTATGTATGATTCTGATCAACTCACACTCTCTCGACAGTTGTGAATCCATTCATGGGAGACGCAGGGAACCCCGCGAGCCATGGCTGACAGGTACTTGTGGGTACGGTAGTGCGTATCGGAGATGAGGAACGGAGTGCGGTTCGGGTGCTTGTCCACTTCCTGAACAAATGTGAATCAATATAAACAGAATGAGAAATAAGCATATAGTTCAAGTTACAAAGTTTCCAAGAACGTGCAAAAAAAAACACGAGGGAACCCAATTTGTTCACAGAATCATTAAATTTCACGGGTTTAGATCGATAAAGAGACTGCGTATGGACCCAGTTACACCTACTACAGCACTGAACCTCTTCCTCTAATGTAAGTACTTTGAGATGTAAGTGCAACTTTGTTGTACACAGGAATCGATTTGAAATTATGTTTTTTATCGGGGTAAACAAACTGCGAAACGAAGCGGGAGATTAGGTCCTCGCCAGTAGAGTGCATCTATTATTAAGGTCAGGATTGTGAGAGAAAAAACAATTGTACAATTTTCCCGAAAATGGATGATTCACTGGATATTTTAACAAAGTCGTTTGTTGGATGAAAAGGAACCAACCAACATTGAACTGCTACCATCCATTGTTATGAAGTCGTAATAAATAACCCAACAAACAACGCACACTGAAGTCCTCGACGACGAGTCCCATGCACTGTGTTATGAAGTCGCTCATCATCTTCTTTCTGAATACCGAAGGGGCTCCGTTGGCCTGCGCCCGCTGAGCAGACGTCAGGATGAACATCTTCTCCGCGAAGATAGGCGGCAGGGAACCGTCGTCGTCAGTGTCACTGCCTTCTGGAGAAGATCAAAGATCAAATATCAACTACAGATCAATGTCATTAGATCGTTATAGATAAAAGTACAAACTACGATGACACGAGATGTCAAACCAAGAAATTACCGATAATTTCGTATTCAGGTTTGTACATTTTACGATAATAGACTTTTCGCTCCCTATTTCTTATAACAGTTCTTCAGGTTCTCCTTCACTATCTAACTTTGTAGTTTAACATCAGAAAGATTTTCCCGATATTATCGAAATTTCTTTTTCCATTTAGTAGAATAGTCACAAAAAAAAAGACGTGACTGTATACAACTACACCTGAGCACAACAAAAACTGATATATGAGAACGCTGGAAAAGATGAAGAAAGCTTACCATAGACTTCCGTCTTCTCCGACTTCTTCTCCAGCGTAGGTGGTCCTCCTCCACGGGGAGACGCAACGGCCACAGGCGGTGCCGCGGGAGGGGCTGGAAGCAGAAAATCGATATACTCGGTCGAAAAGCAGAAAATCGATAATCTCGGTCGAAAAGCAGAAAATCGATAATCTCGGTCCAAAAGCGGAAAATCGATAATCCACAATTAATATCAAACCAACAATAATAATAATTCCAATTATTTTCAGTTTGACAAACTATTACGCGGGGGTCTCTCATTCTCACTGATAGTTTTTCCCCCGCTAGTTCCGTAATATCCCCTGAGTTCTCTTCTTTTTCAGTTCTCACACAATGTGGCGAGGCTGAAAAGGTGTAACTAACTAAATCATTAATTACCTTTTATAGATAGCATTTCTTATTCTCAGTTTAATTACCTATTCCTTCCTAGTAATCTAATACCCACCATCATCCCTTCGGCGCGACGCCTCCTCCTGCTGCTGTCTCAGCAGTATCTCTCTCTCCTCTCTCGTTAGTCCTCCCCCGGTAGACATTCTGCACGACTGTCTGGGCCGTCTCTTTCTCGGCGTCGCCTTCGGAGTCTTTTTCGCGGCCGACGATGCACTTTTGGGAGTCTTCTTCTGCTTCTGAACATACGTTGGCTAATAACATAGGAGAACAAATGACCTCCTGACTTGGACAACTGTAACCGTTTCACAATTTTCCTCGGTTATTCAGCCAGGTTGCAAGTGTATGATAAAAAGTACCTCAGTTGTCCGAATAGCCCACAAAATATAAAACGTGCTACTTTTTCGTCAAGAGAAATTTTTGTCTGCAAAATCATCAATTTTCACGTGCCCACATCTGAAAACGTACTCCTTTCTGTCGAATAGTAGTAACAAAACGTAGCGCGACTTTGATGATTGATCCATTAAACCACACGTTTTTCTTGGAATTGGGATGTTGAACTACCCTCATTCTAACAATAGTCGTACTTTTCTGATGAAAACCACACCTTCCACTCCGTTATGTGGCTCGGCTATCTAGGTAAGTTGGATGGTCGAGTGACTTACCGGAGTCTGCTTCTGAACCGATGTGCTCGGAGTCTGTGGCGCAGCGCGCGAACGACGCGACTCGCGCGACTTCTCCTCCGAAATGTTGTCTGAAACAAACATCCTAGATCATCGTTTTTCTAAGACACTTAAATGTATCTCTATGACCAATAAACTATTCATCACTATTTTCTAAACACTGAGCCAAGATTTGGCCAAACTTAGCATCACACAAAGCCCAATGCCGACTATTTGACAAAAGGTAGTCCGTTCTTAGAACTAAACACTCGAAATTCAACGTATATGCATGAAAAACCGACGAATTTTCCATTTTGGAGTTAAAATTAGCCCATTTAGCTATTTTTTCTAGCTATTTGGACAGCTTCACAGGGGTATGAACTAAGAATATAGACCAACCGGAATTGACGGACGTCAGCTCCTTGGCCTTCTTGTCGATATATCCCTTCCAGTCAGTCATGTCAAGCGAAAGTTTATCCCATTTTACACTGAAAATACATATATTATTACATTTACATCAAATTGATTAATATTGAAGCATCGATCATAGCATAGGTGTGATAATCTCGCTTTGAGTTGAGACACAACCCGCAGGAAACGCCGCAAAGTTATAGGTCTCTTGAAGGAATTATCGAATAAACCCAGTATTGGAAAAGTTATGGGCTTTCCTAGCCAGGAGAAAGAAAAGCTATCTATCTATCTATCTATCTATCTATCTATCTATCTATCTATCTATCTATCTATCTATCTATCTATCTATCTATCTATCTATCTATCTATCTATCTATCTATCTATCTATCTATCTATCTATCTATCTATCTATCTATTCTTATAACCCCCTATTATAAAACACCTGATGTTGGATAGAATAATATTTTTTAATATGACTCACTCCATCTCTCCCTTTCCCTCCTCCTCATCTACACCAGCCACTCGAAACACAGCCTCCGCCCACTTCTCGGCCGACGCCGCGTCCGGAGACCGAACGACCATCATCTCCACTACCTCTTCATTCTCCAGCGTGACGAAGCACTGGAAACAACTTGCATTATAGAACCAGGTTGTTTACAGAACATAATACATTACTAATGACCGAAGATCTAATAATATACCCCAGTAAAGTCCGACTTTTTGAAAAATGTCAGTTTTCAGATTGGAAAACGTGAAAATTGATAATTTCCCCTCAAGAATAGCCAAATTCCCGAGATTTTGGCTAAAAGCAAGGCCGTTTCGAGTTTTATGACCATATCCGACAACTTTACGCCATGTTTGCCCAAAATATGATGTAACCCCTCAACCTACCGATTCGTCGGCGACCACGGCCCTGAGTGGAATGACGGCCGAACTGGGCGCATCCTTCACCACATTGTCCTCCAGGAAATGGACCTTGTACCGACCGAGACTGTCCTTCCTGCAATAATAATAATAATAATAATAAAAAGAATAATAAATAGTGTATTGCTCATAGGTACAAGCGACACAACCACAAATCAAGCTATTTTTTGTATAATAGTCGGTTATCACAAACATTGCAACTGTACTAAACAAAACTGCGCTGCTAGTTCATTTTATCCACTCAACGCACCAATCCCCTTTTCACCAAATGCAAGCATGAAAGTGAACCAAATATGTCCCTACAATCCCATCAATTTGCCCCATAAACCACCATATTCCACACATATTAAGGGAGAAGGCCTTAAAATGAATAACTATTTACCCAAAACATGAAGTTACCCACCCATCTCCAACTACCACCGCCGGATAGTATACCCTGCCGAAAGCAGCATAGATCCTGGCGCCCTTCTCCAGGGGAACGTGCTCATCCGAGGGATGGTCTACCGCCCACAACGCCTCGGCGTCCAGTTGGGGCAGCGGGTACTCGACGGACATCTGGTTGCGCTTGGCTGAAGAGGCGGAAGGAGTGCCGGTCGCCCTGCAAGCACACCCCGGTTAACATAATGAATAACAAACTTGTCTAAACTAATAATAAACTAGGTATGATCCACCTCATGTACATATTACACTCTAGTCATCACTTTGTTTCTTGCATACCCCAGTTAACTTATCCGAATAGTCAAAAAAACTCAAACAACGATCTACGTTTTCGCCGAAAACGAGGTGATTTGTCTATTTCTGATGCAAAATGACAAACTTTCACGTGGTCCAATCAAGAAACGGTATTTTTTGTCGAGTACTCTGATTTTACTGGTGTCTACCCCACTCCCCACCCAACCCACTTTCTCTTCCTTGCAGGTGTAGCCTCCTTGGGAGTGGTCATCTCCTCTGCGTCCATCGCCTCCTCCTCATCACCCTCGTCGTCTGCCTCTGCCGTGCTGGCCTTTCTACCACGTCCTTTTCTGAAATGATAAACTATTTAGCAACAGTATAGCATGTTCACAAACAGTACTTTTCTTGTTCTTTTCTTTTTCTCGCATGTCACGGGATAAATACCATTAGTAGAGCATTCGATAATCCACCACGAAGTCTTGAATGAAGGAAAGACACAATAACAATTTACAAGAAATTTACGAGTCTTTAGAGAGATACGTTAGAGAAAGACCTACCTAGCTGGCGGTGCACTCTTTACTCCCTTGGGCGTAGCCTTCTTGCGTCCGGGTGTCAATTCCGCCAAAGACCTTAATAATTTATTTGCTTATGAGTACGAGAACAGAAGTCAATCAGAAATATAGCTAATTACATAAAATTGAGAAGGAAAAAAATCAAATTAACTAACAAAATTTTGACACAAAACTATAAAATTTGATGAAAAGATACCCCAGTGAAGTAGTCCAAATAGTCAGAAGAATTCGAGAAAAAAAATTTGTCGAGTAGCCGGACTTTACGAGTGTAACAATGAAACTAGCTAAACGGACCTTCTTTCCTTGGCCTTCGGGGGTGCGAGATCAGACAGATTTCCAACACGAGACTCGGCCGTCTTCTCCGTACATTCGTACTTCGGGGTGCCCACTCGCGCGTACTTCACCTCCCCGAACGACTGCATTTCCATCTGAAAACAGCATTACAAGGTTGATAGTAAATTGATAGTAATAAAAAATGTATATAGCTCCATATCAACGGCAACGCAATTGAATTGTCATCTGAAAACACCAATACGTAACGAAGGAGCAAAGGACACACCAGTAAAGTGGCCTTACTATTCGACACTGAGTAGTCCACGCAAAAATTAATATTTTGGCTACACAAATTAACGATTTCTCCCGCTTTTTAGCTGAAAAGTAGCCCGTTTCTTGATTTTTTCAGACTATTCAGAAAATTTATGTAGGTATCCAGTCTTCAAACAATAGACCCACGTACCTTGATGTTGTTGAGCGGCTCCGGATGAGATTCCTTCTCCGTGTCGAAATCGAATGGATCCCTCTCTCCCTCCTTCTCACGAGAACTCGACGGGAACGAGGCCGATTTCACTGGAGCCGGCGCCTTCACCGAAGAAGAACTGGGCGTCTTCAACGAGCCGCGGCCTGCAAACAGATGGGTAAAACAGTTGAACGATTCCATTCGACCGAAATTGGTCCGTTTTTAGTTTGAAACTGAAACATGAGAAAATTAATGATTGTGTATCAAAGATTGATGAATTTCATCGTTTTCGGCGGAAAAACTCCCCATTTTTCGATTTTTTCGGACAACTTTACTGGATTATAAGCTCACCTCTGGTCAGTTTCGGGGTTTTCATGGCGGCAAGCGGGGTAGAGACCTCTTCCTCCTCTTTCTCTTCTGTCTCATCTTTCTCCTCCTCCTCCTTCTTCAATCGCTGACCTCTCTTTCGAGATGATGTCATCGGCGTCTTTTTCGGCGATTCGTCTCTGTAACAAGGAAAACCATGAAATATCATCACAAATACAAGAACGTATGAGCCAAGAAAGTATTTTTCGAACTGTGTTCACCAATGTTCACCAAAATATTGTTCACCAAACGTCTACTCCACTTACCACTTTCATCAAACAATGAATTCACATCGACATGACAATCTAATATGACCTGAGGATATAAAAAAAGTGTGTGTTTCCGACCAACTCACTTCTTGGCAGTGGTAGATTTTCTTCCTCTGAGTACTCGGGGAGTGGGAGCCTCTTCCTCCTCTTCTTCTCCTTTTTCCTCATCCTCTTTCTCCTCCTTTACTTTCTTCTGCTTCTTTGCCGCGACTGGGGTCGACTGCAACAACAATCATATTGTCAACGACTTAGTTTGCCTAGTCTTGGCCACAGGTGCCATTCAAAATGGCGCTTTTCAGGCGATTCAATCGATCATACAACGGAGTCGCCTTTCGTTTGCTCAGGGTGCTCCAACCGCCCGCAGAAAGGTAGATCATAAAAGTAGTGCGCTGTGACACCGGTGAGAAGGATTAAGAAGCACGAGAATTCGTTTCAACTTCTCCCGCGACATTGCTGAATACGACCGCCATTTTATTCCCCACAAAACTAATTTTTATGCAAAAATCATTAATTTTCACGTTTTTATCTGAAAACCGACCACTTGTTGTAAAATAACCTTACAGTGTATGTTTGCCCCACCTTGGTGTCGTCAGTGTCCTTCTTCTGAGCCCTCCTCGATGATCTGAGGGGAGTCTTTGTTTCCTCCATCTCAGTGGCGGAATCCTCATCGAGAACACTGACATCCTGCAGACATTTATTACATTTATTCCATCTATTTTCACATTCTATTATCTCCTGTACTGAAATTGATTTTATTTTATTCCCTCTCTATATACCAGTAAGACCCGACTTTCACAGAAAAAATCTCGATTTTTCGATTCAAATAGTGACAATTCATGAATTTGCATGAAAAATCACCTAGTGTTCCGAACACTAGCACGAAAATAGCCCGTTTTCGGACTATTTGGACAACTTCACTGGTTTGCCTGCAAACATCACAGATCAGATGGAATCAGAGAGGTCAAAGGAAGGCCAAAAAAACTTCCCTGAAGTTGTCCAAATGTTCAAAAAAAACTATGTATCTTTCTGCGAAAATCAAAATCGAGGAAATCTGGTGAAAGAAAAGTAAACTTACATTCTTGTCTGCGCTGGAAGGAGTTTTTGCAGTCTTCTTCGAAGATTGAGGCGTTTTCTGGGGTTGAGATCCGCGAGAGAGACGACCACGTCTAGAATAAAAGGGTTGACAACAGAACAACTTCAGCTCAAACTCCACGGGAAAGGGTTCACACGATTGCTATCATTTAAACAGAGTGACTAATCCATAACACATAGTACGACTTTGTTGTTCACAGAATTTCTTGAAAATCAGGTGTTTCGTCTGGATGACTAAACTAAATGGTAGAGAAATGTGGTTTTCAACAGTAAACTTCGACAATTATTGAATACTAATAAAACTCCCGTATGAATCCAATTTCTTATTTCACAGATCACATTCACGTACCTTCTGGCCGGTGTGACCGGTTCCTCCGTTTCCATTTCTTCCTCATCGTCTTTCTCTTTCTCTTCCTTTTCTTCTTCCTTTTCTTCGTCTTCTTCCTTTTCCTCTTCTTCTTTCTTTTCCTCAGTCTCCTCTTCCTTCTCCTCATTTTCATTCGATACATCTACAGCCATCTCGCATTCAGCTTCAGCCTCTTCTGGCGAGTTTCTGCAGACAAAATACGCGATAACACAAACAACGGCAAACTTTCATAGACAAAGCAACGAATAATTCGTATTTTCCAGAGAAAAGTCAGAATTGCACCGGAGAACGAGTACTTTTCTAACACAAAAACCAAAGTTTACCATAGTATATAGAATACAGCAAACGTAAGGCGACTTTGTTGGATGCTCAATTCGATCACCCATTTTTCTAACAATGAGGATTTATAAAAACCCTAATTTCAACAATAGTCGCATTTTACTGAAGAAAACTCCACACTCCCCACCCTGTTTTGTAGTTCAAAAAACACCTGATGTTTAATCAATTTCTGTGCACAAAAAAGTAGCCGCATGTATGGAATACCGTATACGTTGTTGATACTAAACTCTTAACCATAACGCTTTTCCAATACACTCAACATTCTACAACTACAATACACTTGAACATTCTACTATATCTTTATAATATCTCACCTGGGAGACGCGGGCAGTTCCTCGACGGCTTGTTGGGTCGTCTGAGGCTCCTTCTCTTTTTCTTCTTTTTCTTGGTCCTTCTCCCTTTCATCTTCTTTCTCCATTTCTTCTTCCTCCTCCTCTTCTTCTTCATTATCTGCCTCCTCTACCACAAACGCAGTGACTTGCGAGATGATGACCAAAGATTCACTGCAAATATGTTTAACCATAGGTAAGATAGTTCACAATCAGTGCCACTGAAATGAACGTGCGACCGTAAAAACAAAATTATGCTCCTGTTAAACTAGTTATCGCGTTTCAAACAGTTCTCGCTTTTGAAAATGAGAGAAAGTTCCGAAAAAGGGCCGAGACTGAGCAATGGTCACGACCATTTTGACAGAGTAAATATGTTTAACAACTAACAACACAAATGCCCAGCGCCCTTTTGACGCCAACAATACTTTATCACATGATACCCAGAAATACGGACGGAACAAAAGGCGTGTATGTATTGAACAAATTATTCCTTACCGCAAACTTCAAAAAAACAACAAAACGCTCTCAGATTTTAGAACCGAACAAAACTGGAATTATAGTTTACCCGCTTATGAACTAAAAAATTCACTGTTACCAATGCTCCACATATCTTCTTTATAGCAATAACAGATTGATTGATTGATGTTTTTATATGCAGTAACAGAACCCCACTCAGAGGTTCTGTGGCCAAACCATCCTACATTAAAGTTAATCGAAAAATGTAACAGTATAATATTTTAGCTCATTTACTTATTTACGTAATAACTTTACTCTAGTTCATGTTCAAAACTTATACCATATTCAATTACTCACCGTGTTTCGGTTATTTCTGCTGCTCCCTCGTCCTTCTTCTCTTCACTATCATCTACCAATTCCAATGTTTCCGGCTGATGAGCTTCTTTTTCGATTGGAAAAGAGGCTTCCTCCGCTGCTGGTTCGCTGAAATAGTAAAGAAGTTCTACTCTCTGTTATGATGATCCCGCTCAGAATTATCTTCCTGATCGTGACATTCTACACAATGACTGGAACCAACTCTGCAGCAACAACGGCCGTTCCCGATGGCTCCGTCACTGCAGGGGCTACTACAACGCCTTCTGGAAGTGAACCGTCACAGAGCAAACTCAAGGAATGGGCACCCGTACACTGTCCTGAGGGGTTGAAAATGAAAGAGAAATGTGACCATATCCATCGTCAAATTCCCGACAAGGCTACACTCGATGCCGAACAGGCAAAACAGTTCTGCATAACTGCACAGAAAATGCTGATGTGTGTTGCTGAGTTCAAATCGGATTGTATAAAGCCTTTTATGAAAAAAATCAAGGAAGACGTCGCCGGAATCAACGAAAACGTCAACTATATTCCCGAGTGTGGCAAGGAGAAGCTAACTATGTCAGGACGCACTGCAGATACTCTGATTGCTGTTGTGCTTTCGATTTTCTATGTGGTGGTCTGATGCAATAAATGAATAAATGAACTTCAAACATAAAGACACCACAACATATACCATCAAGAAACACTGGCTGCTTCTGGCCATACACCAGTAATAGACTAATTTTCTCGTTTAACCCGAAAAAATTGCCATTTTTCGATGTTTTTACGACCAGCTTCACTGGTGTGTGTCTGGCAATTTTTGGATGTAGTCATGTAGATCAGGAAGATTCACGTTAATGAACCGAAAAACAGACTCCTGATCGTTGAATAGTAATATGTTCCTGGTATATGGTCATACACCAGTAAGGTCCGACTAAGCGACGAAAATTAGACCGTTTTCAGATGTAAACACGTGAAAATTTAGGATTTTGCATCAAAAGTAGACCGATTTTCATCTTTTTGACTGATAAGTAGTCCGTTTTGCGAATTTTTCTGACTATTCGGACAACCTTGCGGGTGTATGTGTATGGTCAAATGTGTCGTGAACCCATCCCACCTATCAATGGTGACCGCAGTATGAGTAGATGAATCCTTTTCTTGGTTCATCGATTCCTCCAACTTCTCCACCACATTGGCTTCTTCTGATGGAGCCATCTCGACGACAGTGTCGCTGAAAACATACAACAATCGAAAGATCGTATCAAAACATTTGAGAATTCCAAAAAACGAAACACGAATTCCTCTTTTTGTATAGGATAGAAACTAATTCAAAACCTCACAGCGGTAATGTACGACTGACTATTCGACAGAAGGAAGTCTGTTTTTAGACACAGAAAAATTAATGATTTTGCGTCAAAAATTGACAAATGTTCTCTTTTCGAGTAATCCATTTTTCTTTAAAACACTCACGTTGGATTGGGAGAGGATGAAACTGCCTCGGGAAGATTGGATTTCTCGTCTTCATCGACCTCAACGGGAACAGACTCTTCGGCGCTAACAGTCTGAAAAAGAAAAGCACATCATGTAGGAATAGAATTATGGAGCAAACAAGGATACATATTCGGAGATTCACTGCTCACAAGCAAACATCCACGGAAAAACTGCTTTAACATATTAAACCTCTCAACAAGGTCTAGAATGTACGCTTTGCATTATTATTATTAATCAGCATGGAAGCGAAACTATATGGGAATCAAATCTGAAAAGTACTATTTCAATTGTGATTGTGCAACTATGCTAAGAATTAGTATCCGGACGACGGACTACTTTCTTGGGAAAACAGGAACATCTTTTTACAGTGTTCACAAACAGACTCCTTATTGTTCACTAGTCGGACCTACTCGTGTATTTATATGTGAAAAACAGACAACATTTCTAGTTTTTGGCAGGCACAGAGAGAGAGAGACGGTTGATCGATTACTCTGACTGTTCGGACAACTTCGCTGGAGTATCAACAGACCTGGTTGGATTCTGAAGTGACGTCTGTTTTGGGGGTTTCAGCCACGTTCGCCACATCTCCCTCTCCCTGGTTGTTTGTTGTTGGCGGCATATCTTCATCCTCCTCTTCTTCTTCCTCGTTGTTTGCTGTGTTTTCTATGATCGATTCTTTGCCTAAATAGTGGATAATATAAATATTCATCTTTTTTTCGAACATACTAGCACCTGCTTGGACTTCCATCATACAGTAAGGCTTCAATTTCAAGGCTTCCACCATCATGGTAAAACTGATTCGCAAAAAGGGCATATTCACTTTACAGCCCCGTTCTGCATTTTTTTCATATTTCTAATGCAAATGTGAAAATTTAGAAGAGGGTCAGCAGGCTAATGTAAATCAATCAATCAATAACAACATCGTGAGCATGAGAAAAACAATGATATATTCAGCTCCAATAAATTGATCTCTTTCCTTCCAATAATGACACCAACTAACCTTTAGAGACATTGAGGTCCACGGCGACTTCAACATTGTCGATGGGAGAAGTTGAAGGCTGAAATGGAGCCAAATATTAGCGATCACAACCACATTCATATTCATACTATCACCCTTTACCGAAGAACTTTTTTTCATTTACTTCGCGTCAGCAAGATTTCAAAGCTAAAACTACCGGTGTGTCACTTCCGACGTTTTGTCGTTTATTATCACATTTTTCCTGTGATAGTAGCAAAATTGACGTGTCTAAATCGCATTTGAGGAACGATGTGAGCTCCAACTCGTCGACAAGAATAAGTCCGTTTTTATATTGAAACACGTGAAAATGGATGATTTTGCAACAAAAATAAACAAACTTCCTCGTTTTCGGCAAAAAAGTAGCCCATTTTCCAATTTTTTTCTGGCTATTCGGACAACTTTAATGGGGTATGGGAGTAACAAAGTGATGACTAGAGTGTAATATGTATATGAGATAGATCATACCTGCTGATCACCGCTCTCATCTCCATTCGAAACGTCAGCCGAAGCGGAAAGATCAATGTCTGAAACGAATGATATTCATTGAAACCTCTCCCTAATCGTAACCATTAAAAAAGCGTGACCAGCCAACTGCCAACATTAACATGAAATTTTACAAAACTTGTTAGTAAATCAGCGAAACTGTCAACTGATGATGACCTAATAATGTACTCCGCTCCGCCTTAATTGAAGAAATCAACAGACTCGTGACTCACCTTGCTCCTGTAGCAATGAAGAGTCCTTTACACTGTTGAAACTGTCGTTCACGGTCGATTGTGAGGAATTCTGGAAAACATCAACTATTACAATAACCTAAAATCACAAAACGTACCCAGAATCTAAGTGTTAAAGATAGAAGATAATGCGTTCGCGAAAAACTGAACACAAGGCTTTAAATTCATTTCCTGATGTCGTGAACTATCCAATTAAAAAACGTACGTGTATATTCGAAGCTGATTTCCCAAACAAGCCCTTCTTCATTTGAAAAGGAAGAGAGCTCTCGGTTGGCTCCTCGACACTGTAAAAGAAAGAAACTATTGCCCGTAATCCAAAACGGAATCAGAGAATGACAAAACACTGCTTCCTTCCTCCCATCAATTCTATACAAATCCTAAAATATAGCTGAGCTAAACACAATATGGGACTATTTTACTTTCGCCCCCCCCCCACTTTTTTAGTTTTAGCCGAAATAAGTCCCATGTTACTTTCACCCCCCACCATGAGGGGGGGGGGGGGGGGGGGGTGAAAGTAAAATGTTACGTTTTTTTCCCCACAATATGAACGTAGTCTAGATAAAGACTGACCCATTTCCGTTTGTAGCTTCCGTGGAGTTTTCAGTTTCCAGCGTGTTTTCAGTCAGACCTGAAAGTTACCGAATAGAATAAATACCGTTCGAAAAATCATGATTATACTTCTTCTTCGAAGTAAGATTGGAGGAATAAATCCAAATTTAAAAACTATCGCATTAAGCAGACATTTAACAATATGATTCCAGACTGGAAGATGAACTACTTGATTGTGTCCCATACATATCAGTCACATGAGAACTATTTCATTAACAGCAACGCACCTGTGATATCGGTATCGGACATGATGAAGGTAGAGAACACTTTTAGAAGTATTCGATGCCTGGTCTTCCTTCTCGGCCCACGGTTTGAAAATCAAAATTGACTCTAGTTCTGAAAAAATTATATAAGAGTGACAGAGAAAGCGAACAACACAGTTATGAGGAAAAATTAACAGAGAGCAAACAATTTGTTTTATAAAATTTTCAAGAACTTAAATAAACAAAAACAAGAGGATGGGCTTAAAATGATCAAATAGTTCTTGGATCTTTTATAATCATGATGAGAGAAATAGAAGCGAACCCATAAAGGCGTAATGATAGTTATGAGACATGAAAGCAGAACAACAACATCAAAAACCGCTTCAAGACGGTATTATTTGGAGTTTTGAAGAAATAAAGGAGCTGTAGTTCCTAAAAGTAACAGAATGTAACGAAAGACGTGTTAACATTGTGTATAAATCAATCAATTGTAACAAAAACTCAAAAGTGATGTATGAGAATTTTTGTTTTTATTTTTGGCGCGGCTAGCTCCTCTGCGTGTCTGTCTTTCTCTGCCGTCTAGCCCTTGATACGCAGCAGTTAATCAAGCAACAAAGCCGATGCGCAGTTTGCCCTGCTGCCCAGTCGAAAACAAGGTACTGTATCTTAGAACATTCAATTCAATTTTTGATGCTATTCCTAAATTTTTTGACACGGTTTCTTGCTATTTTCTACCAAATTTTTGTTCTATAATAAGTTATTGTACATGATAATACGGAAGAATGAGTGACGGTTACATTATTATAACGAAGATATTGAAGTGTGTAGATTTTATAGAAAAATTTATATGTTTGATGTTTTCGAAAAATCAATTTAGTTTTTTTTAGATATAATTTTGAACCCTTGTTGCGATTTGTCGCTTTTTCTCACTTAATTTTTTTAGTGTGTATTCATGGTATGTTTTCACGCATTGCTGACAAATATTCTTGTTATTTAAATTTTGGTTTTTTCCAGGTAAAATGGTTAAGGCCACCAGTGTGAAGGATGTTGACCAGCACGAAGTTGTGAAGCACATCGCTCAGTTCCTCAAGAAGAGTGGAAAGGTCAAGGTTCCCGAGTGGGCTGACCTCGTCAAGCTCGGAGTTACCCGCCAGCTTGCCCCCATCGACCCTGACTGGTATTTCGTCCGTACCGCCAGCATTGCCCGTCGTCTCTACATCCGCTCTCCCGTCGGTAAGTCATATAATTTCTTCGTTCTTATTGCCCGTTGTTCATGAATTTCAAAAGTTTTGAGTTCAATTGGTTTTCATGTTGCCCAGCCGGTTTTGGACACCAATCTTGTAAAGTTGGTTAAGAGGCGTGGTGCTCTCGAGCCTCTGAATTATAGGATCAGTTCTACACCGCTGAACTTTTATTTTCATCCGTGTAGAGCTGATTCTCCAATTTAGAGGCTCAAGAGGTTCTCATTGTTCTTTAACGAACTTTAGCTGGGATTGTCAACCCAAGATTTTACAATACGAGTGGACCTATCAAGTTTCCTTTTCCGTCTTGTTTTCCTAAGATACCACTAATAATAATAATCTTTTACGGCAACTTTCCAGCCGTGTGTTAATTTATTCATACAATTACAACATTGATCACAGCTTTTTTCGAAATTCTAAAACTAGATTATCGAAGTAATAAAAATATATAGCGTTCAATTTAACTTTTTTTGCCAACTTAATTGGGTGTATCGCTGTTATACGCATCAACAAATTAGTTACTTTCTAATGAAACTGACTAATTGACCCAGTTCGTCATATAATATTTATGCATGCAGTATTATTAAAGTAAGACACTATTGATGTGTGTCTACTATCCAAGTTCTGCAGAGTTTTGGTAATCATTGTTCAAGCGAGAAGGATTGTTTCAATTAAAACCTGGTCATTAGATATAACTATTGTATCCGTAAAAGTGTAGTGGATTGCTGATCGCTTGAATTTTTGTCTCTGTGGCCGTATTCACCAATCCTCGGGAAGCTAAAATACCTTCCCGCGGGAAGGTAGAGCACGAAAATAGTGTGCTGGTGAGGAGGGTCCAGAGGCGCGGGAAGCTTTTTTACCTTCCCGGGATCTTGGTGAATACGGCCACTGGTCTTTTGATGTTAACTTCCTATAGGAGTCGGAGCTCTCCGCACCGTTTACGGTGGCCAGAAGGGCCGTGGATCCGCCCCCAACCACTTCGGAAAGGGATCCGGATCAGTCATCCGCAAGGCCCTCCAGACCCTGGAAGCCTTGAAGTGGGTTGAGAAGCACTCTGACGGAAAGGGACGTATTCTCTCCAAGCAGGTAACTATTTTGTTCCAATTTATTTAAATTGAACTAATATTCTTTTTGTCTCAAGGCGAAGTGAATTTTCTAGAAATGTCTTTTCGTAGTGTCAGGTTTACTCTTCGTTCGAAAACTAGTAGAATGCGCTTTTACAATTTTTTCCTAATGACCAGTGGTTGCGTTTTGTGAGCTCGAGACTTCTATAAGGGTTCTCCCATATCTTAGTCACTTATTCGACGATTGGTTCGCCTTTGTGTAAAACTGGCAAACCTGCGTGTAGTTAGAATACAAATTAATGAAAGCATCGTGCTCTCAATTAAAGCTTCGTTATGGGGTTTTTGCTCAAATGACATACCCCGGTTTGAGCTCATAAAAACATTGCATGTTTGTAGTTCACGCCTACGTCCTTATAAGGAAGCTTTCTCGGCCAACTAAGTGGTTTCTCTGTAGTTTGAACCCGATTTTCTTGTGCATTGTACTGAGAATCGAGTCCACATAGTGTAATGTTTTTGGAAGCTTAGTTTGGTTTCCCTTCTTTTTTTAGTGCTTGGATAGTGGTTGTTCTAGAGATAGTTTTTGATTCTCAAAGGAAGTATTTTTTAACAGTCTTTTATTAATGCTTGGGCTCGACTTTCATTTGTGATTTACATGTTTACATCAGTTGTGTAATCACATTATTTGTCAAGTCCAATACTTCTCTTCGAGCTTTAGTAAGGGGTGGAATGAACCGGTTGTCTATAAATTGTTATGGTTCTTCTTGCAGGGTCGCAAGGATTTGGACCGTATCGCAACCGACCTTCGCCAGCATGCCCCCGTCGAGCAGCTCTAAGTTCGCTCCTCATTTATTGTTAATGAAGTTTTGTTGATGTTTACTAATTTATATTTTCTTCTTAAAAACAGGCAATGAAATTTTCATGTGTGAAACGATAACACAGTAATCATTAAAATATCTTTCTAAGAAGAACAACAGTGTTGATGCATCAAAATCCGTCTGGTAGAGAGTATTTGAACATTTTAAAGTCATGGTAAAACATCCGGACGATGTACTCCATCAAGAATGGACTTTCCCGGAGTCTGTAATTGTTTCGGTATCTTTAATTACAAAAGAGCATTTTAAGTGCCGTGCTTGAAAAGATTTGACAGTGCAACCTATAACTACAAGTTAATGAGGCTTTTTCTGAGCTAAAGCCACAATTGTTATTCCTCGTCTACTTTCTTTGGCTATCAGCTCTGTGTGATATGTGAACGGACCAAATTACCTTTTCTCAAGAAAGAGTCTGGCTTCCGAATGAATTGTGCTGTGAGCTGTCCTCCCTGCAGTCAGTTGCTTCTCGAGGAAACGTAATGATAAACGTGGTACCTGGAGGGAATTAATGCTGTTGAGGGGAATTGGCATGAGAGCTTTTCATACGGTGAACGCATGGGTTTTCACTAGGGTGGTTAAGGAATTGAATTGGAATGGGAATTGAAAACCAATTCCAAAGAATTGAATTGAATTGGTTTTCGAGTGAAACCAGTTCCTATGAATTGAATTGAATTGGTTTTGTTAAGAGAAAATCGGAATTGAATTGAGTCGGTTTTTGACAGCCAGAAAAAAATGGAATTGAATTGGTTTTTCTTGAGAATTGGCAAAAAGAATTGGAATTGTTCCGGAATTGTTTCAGAATTGAAACATTAAACGTGTTGAAAAAGACAGTTACTTGTTTTGTTCTATTAAAAAGCAACAGAAAAACTGTTTTACGAACTTTTTTGCAGAAAAAATGCCTTAAGAATTGAAATTGGAATTGATTTTTCAAGAATTGGTCGGAATTGGTCGGAATTGGAATTGAATTGAATTGGTTTTTGAAAACATTGAAAGAATTGGAATTGAAATTTTGGAATTTTTCGAGAATTGGTTGGAATTGGAATTGGAATTGAATTGATTCTTGGAATCGGTTAACCACTCTAGTTTTCACACATTGAACTTGTTGTTTTCAACAATTAGCCTACGTTTGGGTATGTTCAATGAGAGTTTCTCAAAATGTTTCAACCGGAAAGAGCAACCTTCTGTTTCCTTAGAATGGCGAATAAATCAGTCATTAGTGTCTCGGTCGGATCGGAAGAGTACCGGATGAAACTGTAGTCGTCGTAGTAGTCCTTTAAGTTGCATCTCCTGGAACCGATACTCAGTAAATTCAATATAAAAAAACAACTTAGCCGAACACACAACGCTGCATACAAAGCTAGTCAACTACATTGTCAGGTGGAGAGACACAGCAGAATTTAAAGACATGCCCAGAGTAACGGCTTCTTCATGTTATACATGGCTATTTGGTTATGGGCAAACACCAACAAATTGCAGCAAAATTGTGTATTTAGCAACATAGCAATACATTGGGGAATGTAAATGTGTTGTTACACACATAACACCTCAGGTTACACAGTATGCTGAGATTTCTAATACGGTGGCTACGTACGATCCTCCGACATATTTGGAAAATAGAGAGGGAAAAGTGTACTGACGCTATGAGGAAGTCGGAAATGTACACCTGTAATCTTACCAGTTTTGTGGGAAAAAGTGGCGGTCCTCGAAACTTCTCCAAAACTTTCCGTTTTGAACCTGAACAAGATTACTGTAATACAAATTCTGTATGTAACCTCAGTCTACCCATCAAACACTTTGAACTAGTTGAATAAGATTATCATTACTGGAAATAAAGTCGCTATTTTTCCAGTTTGATTGACATTTCTATATTTTGAGCGAAATTGGGTGATTTTTTAACGTTTAGCACCCCCCTTTCACGAATACACAGAAAACTTTTCATCTACAATGTGCTCTCGAAAACTATGACACATCTAAAACTACTAGGAAGTTTATATTTCATACTGTAAGTGTGCACGTGCGATTGATATTGACTATACCTGTCCTCTCATTCTTTCGTATTCCGTCAAAATGAAGCAGGTCATATTACTCAGACAACCATTACAATACTGACCATCCAGAGGTTTTCTGGAAAGTCAATAACTCAAAATTACATTGGTTTCATTTGAGTACACAGCAAAACTTTGGCACTAGGTTTCAATTATACAACACTAATTTATTGTAATCGCATAAACTCCCATAAAATGAGGTAACAAAAAACTTCCACTTCTCTTGATAGCCCCAGCCTTTTTAACCAAACCGACACAGCGCAATTCCCGGTTACCGTATGCATTTGTCGACAAATCCGGACAGGAATCTGTCCACCGGATCCCGTGTGACCATTGTGTACTTCCAGTCCGAGCGAACTCGCAGGCGACGACGCATTTTGGCGATCGACCAAAACTCGTTCTCGTTGGCGCAAAAACTGGAAAATTTTAACGTTTTTTCCGGAATGTTTGTATGACCAGAACATTTTTCGATAGCTCTCTGAACTTTTTATTGGGTCTTTTGGAAGCCGTGTTTGGCACCAAAACTCGTTCTCGTTGGCGCAAAAAGTGGAAAAATTTTCGTTTTACACAGCAGAAATGTTAAATTTTCACCAACAATACGAGCTTTGCATAAGATTTTGCAATGTTTGAGACGCAGAACTCGTTCTCGCGCGCAATGAAACTGAAAAGAAAATTTCTCGGTTCTCTTGGAAGAGGAAACGGTTGAAATTTGGAACCTCGATCAATAAACTAAGATTTGTGTGAGATTTTGCAAAACGAAAACTAGTTTTCATTCGCGCAGAAATTGAAGAAAATCCTGCTTTTCGAGAAAGGCGTGGTTTGATGCAGTATTAGTTGTAGTTTTATCTGATACACAGCAGAACTATTGAATGTTCGCCAAAACGGTTATCAGATATTTTGCTATATTTGGCAATCTGAGTACGTGTGCTAGAAGATCCCGGCCCCTTCATCCCATTCTGCGTCTCTCGCTCTGCCTCACTATTTCTCGTCTCTTTCACCCCGGCCGGATGTAAGAGCAGAGAAATAGCGTATGTTTGAGGAGACGCAGGATGGGATGAAGGGGCCCGGATCATCTAGCATACGTACTCAGAACTCGTTCTCGTTCGCACGGAAACTGGAAAAAGGAAATTTACGCAGTTCACGGTTTTCTGTTACGCAATATCCTTGTTTTTTTTTCTGGAAAAAACATCAAGGGTTTTGACGAACATAGTGGAAATTTTGCTATTTTATATTTTGCTTTTTTACAAAAACCTCGAAAAACAGTGAACGTTGAAGACATTTTCGTGGTTCTGTTGAGAAAAACTGAAACTGATCCGCAGCAACAACACAGAAAAGCAACTTACGCACGCAGAAACTGACATTTTTCGTTACTCAGTTGCACACAGCGAAAGAAAATTTCACCATTCACACCACAAACCTTGTTCGAGAAGAAAAGAGGGGTAGTTATCGGAACAGTTTGATCTACCCACCGTAACTGTTTCCATTCCTTCAGAATGTTTCTTTTTCCCGCCACGAATTCCCTTTCTTTGAAGAGAAAACAGAAGATGGCAGTCATTACGGTAGACATACTCTTCTGTGTGACACACGTCGAGATCTTGTACTTTGGTGCCGCCTGAAATCAATTAACTCATCCTTATGGTGTTTTTATACAGTAGCCTTAGAAAAACGCAAAAAAAAAAGTTTGACAATTTTTTTGTCAAACTTGTCATGTCAATCTGGAAACAATCTGAAAAACAGGTGTGATAATCTAAAAAAACGATTGTTATTTCTTAAACTATAATTTGTCCGAAATTAAACATTTCTAATCAATTTTTCTCAAATTCTCAACGATGACAAATATTACTTTAGCGAACGCAAACTCTTACAGCATAGTGTAGCAGTAGACGGTGAAACGAAATGAACTATACAATTGATTCGGCGTGCACAAATCATCCGTAACCCCAGCCAGCATAACATATTAGTTAAAAGAGCTTGGATCTTAGTTAAAGTAAGGATCTTAGTGAAGGATCTTAGTTAAAGTTAATAAGTGAACACGCTTTGTACTCACCCTAATTTCTGCCTCAAAGTCGAGTTTCGGAGGCATACAGTATAGGGACGAATCGTCGTCGCACATTTCCCGCGCCGTTTGGAAGGTTGTTCTGTTCGGGAGACGCTGAAACAGACAGATATTTGTAGTTTGATCTTTGATCTTTATCAACTCTATTAAACTATAGGGCACTATTGAATTCATCAAGAACAGAACTCTATTCAGGAGACGCTGGAATCAGACATATAGGGAATGAAATGTTTTTTAGTTGTGGCTTCAACTCGAAACACGCTAAGGTTACTAAGGTAACTAAGGTATGCTAAGGTCGCTAAGGTTGCTAAGGTAACTAAGGTTCGCGAAGTTGGAATAGAAATTTTGTGGGCTCATTCTACAAACACTGCACAGCACACCTTATTGGCCTTGCTTTCGATGAAAATGATGCCAATCCTAAATGAAGAATCGACAAAGTTGTAGTTTGTTCGCCCGACACACTATGAGCTCGGAATGTCGTATGAACCAAACTACAAACACTGGGGATTGGACACAAGCCCCGTTCAATTCTATCATTGCTCAAATGATGATGAGAGTACTGTACCACTAAAATTATGCTGTGTACGAAAACAGTAGCCAATTCTATTAAATGTGTCTTTAACCATGTTCAAAATGGTACTGGAAACAAGTTTCTATTCAAGCTTAGTTTCAGTAGCCAACCTACATGCTTTAATTTTTATAAAAAACTCCTACATCAAATTTCATGAATGAACTTTTTCTATGAAAGTTTTACATTTCTAAACCTTCTTCGACAGTTAACTGTATAATAAATAATACCTAAATAGAAACATAACCTGAAATTTCATAAGAAAATTTGCTCACATCCGAATTCAGTTTCCGAATCCAACTCATTTGTTGTAGATTTTGATCTCCTCTAAATTTCTCTGTTTTCAGTTTTTCGTATCTTTTCGGTTCGTCGATTTGATCACTCCAGATACTGTACTGTTTCATTGAACTCATTTCCATCAAATATCTCCTCGTGTCCAATAAGAAGAGTACTGTAGCTAGCGAGAACAGGGCTAATATGACTATCTTCGAAAGAGACATTTGTAGTGTGGGTGCGAAGATCTGAAAAAAAGTAACAAAAAATCTCAAAACTATTGGGTAGAAATGACAAAATGGCACACAATGTTTGAATCTGAAAAACAATAACCAAACAGAATCATTAACTTCGATAACATTATTGGGTAGAAATGCCCTCTAAAAATATAATGAAACCATTCCTATTTGAAAAGTTTTCCGCTAGGGGAATAGAAAAGTAATATATCAAACCACATCGCTATGGAGCGAAACACACCGTAAGGTCAGCATTCTAATGAGGCATTCGTGCACTTTGTCATTGCACGTTTCTCAGTTCTGCTGTGTTGAACATGTTAAACGCTTCTGTGCAATTGACTAACAGTATTACTACATTCTTTCAACTCCAAAACTCTTCTTAAGAGAAAATTGGAGAAGAACTAGAAAACAAAGTGCATCTGAATAGTTCAAGTACTAAAATGATTATACTCCCGACGGAAAAAAAATCGATATAGGATCTATACTGAAAAAGTAAGTACCAGTACTAGTGGGGGCGGGATAAAACCCCGCGTTTTTGGGATTAAATCAATTTTAGAAGGTTTGATTGGCTTGGTATTGCGACATATAGTTGCTGTAAAAACAGTAAAACAAAGAGTTGTAGTTTGAACACAGCAAAAATAATAGTCTATGGCTTAGGAATTGAAATCGGCGCGATCAAACTACATGTATTAACAATGGAATGGAATTGAGTGCACCGTTTTAACCCTTCTTTCTAAGAACTCTCTGGTACATTTTGTAGATGCGAAACATGGAAAACTCGAAATTTGTAGAATCTTTTTCATACACAATTCTCTTTCACCGCACGTTTTGTATCGTTCGCGGTGGGTTTTGACATAATTGTCTTTATTTCTGCTGTGTTCACAATTAAAACTACAACTAGTATTCGGTCTTTCTCTATATAGGGTTCACTCGTCTCTCGCAGACCTAATTACCGTATTTCGGTCTAATGTTTGAAGTTTGACTCCATTGCTTTTGGTTGAAATTTGTGACTAAGCGGCGTTTTCGTGATCGAACAACAATGCATATTTGTTAACTCCATAAATTTCTGCTGTGTTCGCAATTAACCTACAACTAGTAGTCGTTCATTCCCTGTCTTTCGAGCCCATTGGCGTATGAATAATTTGAACATCCGGTCCTTACAACTCGAATCAAATGACCTATTTTTCATTGCACAATGATTTTATCTCTAAAACATGTTTCAGTAATAACGTTATCATCTACAGACAATTTAACAATAAACCATATTTTCAATATCAACTCAGAACTTACTGTTCTCAACTCAGTTCAAAATTTCACTTAAAATGTTTCAGAAAAACACCTAAATTGCTGTTTTCTCATTACTAGTGGAGTCGAGTTTGATTTCTCAATCTATTTTGCAGTGACCTCTTTTCTGAGACTTTCTGGGTTTTCTCAGGAATCTACTCAAATTTCCACCGGACGTCGCTTTTAGTACGAAACCTATTCAATTTCACCGATACAAGCATGTTGCACAAATGGAACGACAACATAGAAGAGTTTAAGATTGCTACCAATTTGCAAGCTTTCATTCAAAATATTCCACATTTGTGTGTTTAGTTTATTTGTTTACTTGTTAGAATCTTTTTCACACTTGTGACCTTCCACCGCACTAATTAAAAACTTCCAGGCAACTTAATAAAAGCAGATAGTTTTCCAACATCGGTATTTGATTGTCTCCTCCTATAACTTGGACAAATTATTGTATGAAAGAGAATCAAATTCGAACTCCATTGCGGTATTCTAAAAGAGAAGTTGTAACTTGGACACATTTTCAGTTATAACTTGGACAAATTTTTCAATGTGGTCATTAAAAAACCGAAATGTGAACTATTCGACTGTAAAGGGTTACACATATGTGAAAGGCAGTATTTTGTGAATATCACAGCAGTTCAAGTTCTAGTTCACCAAAATGAGCTCAATATTCAGTAACATCAGAACTGAACTGAATTTCACCTGTGTTTTTACGCTTGAAAATCAACTAGAAAGATGTTTTGATTTGCCAACTCAGTCTTTTGACTTGTGGCGAAAACCGAAATTGGAACAACTCTCTGTTTCAAAAGTTTTGGTTTCTTTTCGAACAGCAAAGTTCTTTGAAGCAGTAGACATCTTGTGTTGAATATTCTATTAGAACCTCTCTCCTTCGACTAAACCAAATTTGGTGCAAAGCACCAAAACAAAACTAGTTTTCATGTATTTCTACTCAACAAAAGCTTATAATATCATAGCGTTTTCTTGCTTGGAAAACAAAAAAACAGTTCTCAATCTTTTCAGCCTCATTCAAAAGTATGTGTTTAGGTTACGTTTAAAGCAGGACGACTATGTGGACCAATCCCGTATCAACGGTCCTTTAAACTGCGGTTGGACAATTTATTGCAGTTTAAAGGACTGAAGCGTGGGCCTCGGTCCACATAATCGTCCTTCTTTAAAACTCAATTTCCCAATGTTTTATGGAAAATGAACATTACCATGATTTTTTTCGAAACTTGCCCCAAAACTGTGATATTTCTATCTCGACGTCACAATGTTGACATATTTACATATTTTCGAGAGTTGTTCTTTCGGTTGCCATCTTTGAATGATAATTTGACGCGCCGAATTGAGTTATCCAAAAAGGGGCGGAGCTTATCGAATAATATTGGCCCTTTCCCAAATCCGCCTACACTTGTACACAAACTTGGCAGAAAAACAAGTTTTACGTGACTTCAATGACTTTTACGTGAACTTTTCTTTGTATTTCACGGAACTTACCTCATTTTTCTAATCATAGTTTGATTCCCGTGCTCATGAGCTTGATTCCGAGAATTCTGCTGTGTATATGATCAAACTACAATTGATATTAGGTAGCAGCATAGAGAGAGAATACTTTGTTAATTTGTAATGTCATTATTTGTGTTCATTGCAATGTGTAATCTGTTTGATCCAGTAATCGGATAAAGCTGTAATAATACTTGTAGAACCTGCTGTAAATGCCGTGGTAATGCTATCAAAAAGCCATTGCTAGGTGTATTATTATAGTTCGTGTTATTTTAATGTAAATTTAACAAAGCATGAAAACTTATTGTCCGTTTCTCTACAAAACCGATCTCTTCCAAATGTAGTTATAAAGTCTTAAGTCAACTTTAGTAAAATTACCATTAGAACAACTCTCGAACTATTTCCAATTTCAGTATTATCCAACATTGATTATCGAGGCTTGGAATGAGGTTTACAGTTTTCAGACTTTTATGTTATCAATACAATGAAAATTATTACAATTATTATTATTCTTATAACCTACGATTAACCCCCCCCCCAGATGTTCGCGTTTACTTATTGTAACTCTGTTGTTTTTTCTTGTCATGCATATCGAGTTACTCTCAGACTTTTGGCAAACCTCCTTGAGAAAACTAAAAATCACTTCACTCTCTTATCAACTTTTCTCTATCTATTTTAGTCTCTTTCCTGTCTCTGTCCCTCTCAAACACATTTTTTTCACTTCCGTCTTTCCTTCTCTACACCTTTTCGCTCTACTTTCTCTCTCTTTTCCTCTTTCTCTCTCTCCTCGCTCTCTCTATCTCTTTCTATCCCTCTCTCTTACTCTCTCTTTCTCTGCACCCTCTCCCCTCCCTCCCTTTCTCTCCCTTTCTCTTCCTTTTCTCTTTCTTACCCCTATCTCTCTATTCCCTTCCCCTCCTTCTCTCTTTCTCTGCACCCTCCCCTCTCTCGTAATCGTGTAATCGAAAATGTGCTCTATGTCATAATGGCTCACTACTACCACTTTAGACAACTTAGACCAATCTACATTTTTTATTATCTCATTTATTATCTAAAAAATAATTTACTCGACAAGTCGTGAAAATATTGAAAACTAGTTAATTACGTTAGAAAGAATAACTTTTTGAAAAAATTATTTCAATCCAGTTTTCTGTTGAAAATGTTAGATGTAACTGATTTCCGAGCTTTTAAATGAAAATATATTGTACAAATAGTTTGGTTTTTCCCAATAAAAAATCGAATAAATTGAATTTTTTTGAACAGCCCTAGTGGTCGGAAATACAATGTTAAATAATTCGAAATACATATTAACCTGAAAAATATTTATCGAATTTTACAACTTTTGAGGTACTCTTACGTAATTTTTTTTCTGAGGCGAAATCAAATTACGCAGTAAACGCCGCACACAAAAGCGTAGTTATAATGACCGGATATGTAGGAGAAAGCACTGCTTTTATTGGGCCCTTTATGCTTTTTATCCCGACTTATTCAGTAGTTTAGTCGTTTTCTTGTAGAATTGAGAAAATATATAAATATAGAATTACTTTAAAACAACTTGAAATTCATCAATTTAGATGGGGTTTCGATGGGTTTCGCACGAAAAAGAAGATTGTCTTAGTAGAATGTTTACTTTAGAGAGGAATTGCTTTGAATTTTTCGTATTTTCGATTACATGTTTACAATTGAATAGGACACTTTGTTCTCACGTTAGGTGAAAAAAAGATGCTCGAGCTATTGAACGTAGCCTTTGAAATGTTGCAAAGAGTTACAAACCTACAAGCTTCACAACTCCCCCCCCCCCCTCAATAAATCGTTCTTTGCATGTAATTTGTCTCTTTTCCCTCACATATGTCACCTGTTTGTCTCTAACCGTCTGTCACCCTCCACTAGATGTCACTCTCTTGTCACTCACCATCTCAACTTTGATGCTCGCCGCGTCTTATCACATTTTCAATAGCAGCTCACCTTGTTTTCACCCACTCAAGCGAAAAAAAACTACGGTAGTCAGAAGTTTCTGCTGTGTTTTCGAGTTGTGTTTAAAATTGAGATGTTCCAGAACAGAGCACTACAAACTACAATAGTCAGAATTTTATCCGCTCTGTCATTGATTTCGAAATTTGAGAAATGCTCCACTTAAAACTAAAAAAGTATAATAATCTGATTATTTCGTTGTGAATTTCAGTCTATATGTGAACTTATTACACACAGACTTTTCGCATTTCATATTTGATGAATCATAGTTGAACATAAAAAAGTAGTTCACCATGCATTTTTTTTCATCCATGTATGACCTCAGCTTGCGACCTCAATTTCACTATAGTGAGTGCCAAATTTATAAATTTCTGTCGCTTGGCGGAATCGAACCTGCGAGCAAAAGATTGGTAGCAAGGCGCTAACCACTGCGCTATAAGAGCACATATCAGGCAAGCTTTGGAATCGAAGACATGTGTGCGTACACAGCGGAAAGTGAGATATACAGTACCCTCCCGCCTTTCCGTTGGCAACGACTATATATGTTTGTCTTTTATTTTGACCTCAATTTCTGTTCCAATTCGCTCACACAAGTTCAAAATGGGGTTTATTGTGTGTTAGTTGTTGATCTTTGATCTTTGTGAACTGATAATTAAAGCTTTGTAGTTTGATCCTCAATCCTCATTCATCCCCGATCTCTGATCTCTGTATTTTGTAGTTTGATCTTTGATCTCCGTTTGTACTTTGATCTCAGATGTCGTGCGAGCCGTGTACTTCTTCCCACATCAACGGGAAGCGAGTTGCTGTCATTGGAAGCGGCAACTACAATCCACCCACCTACGCTCATTTGAGAATGTTTGGTAAACTTTTTGAGAACTCAAACATATTTGAACCATAGAATATCGGAATTTCTTGTTTTAGATAAAAACATGAACTATTGTATGAAAAAAATTCACTTTCGTGTACGGTTTAATAAGAAAAGACTTCAAACCAAACCTATATACTTTAGCTATTTTATATTAAAACTGTTAGCAATTGTTCAAATCTCACTTTACTCATAGGGAAACAACAAAACAAAACGCCCCCATTTATTGATTGTTCTGCCAAACTACAGCATACAAACTCCAGAGCGGGCCAAGGATTTTCTGGAGAAGACGTACAATTGTAGTGTGGTGGAGGGGATTCTGTCGCCATCCGCTGACGTGGTAGACCAAATCGATGACGTCACGAATTATGACGTCGTCTCCGCGAAACACAGACTTCGAATGGTGGAGAAAGTGTGCAGGAGAAGCAGTTGGCTGAGGTGGGGAGGTCATGGAAAATCACTATATATGTTAATTCTCTTCATCCTTTCCTCTTCCCCTCTCTCTCTCTTTCTTTCTCCCTTGCTCTTTTTGTTTCTCTCTCTTTCTCTCTCACTCTATTTCTCTCCTTCTTCTTCTATCTCTGTCCTCCCTCCTCCCTCTCCCCCTTTTTTATTGTGTAAACTTTGTCCAAATGGGTCATCCATCACTTTCAAGTGACATGTTTTCTCTACCTAACACATGTTCTTTTCTCTGTACTAAGTGGTGAGGATAATTTACATGCCATCACTCTGCGCCCTCTCGAATTCTAGGGCTCTCTAGCCTTCTCTGACTTCCGGAAATGAGATGAGAATGTGAAACTCAGAAAGGGTTTGAAAATAATCGATACAACAAATTTTGCGAAAATTCAGTTTTTATACCACTTTATTAGTTTTATTCTTACATGCAAAACATGCGTATGAATTTCGTTGTGAAAGCAATCAATACCTATACGTTACCTTTTAGTGTGAACTAAAAAGTAATAAAAAACTTTATCGATTTTTTTTACAAGATATTGATTCTTCAGAGCGGGTGACTGGGAATCGAAACAATCAGAATGCGTGCGACAAATCAACATAGTCAGACACTACCAGGAGGTGAGATATAAACTAAACTACAACTTTTCTTCAGCTTAAAATTGTAGTTTGACCTCGATGCATGTCAAATTCACTAATTTCGATCAATACACGACGGGATCAAAATACAAACACGGCGAATGAAAGCCAGATACATCGTACATGCCTGTCTGGTTAGAGCGAACCTAACATATGTCGGGTTTATTGAATGCACCGTTACTGATTGTTCCACTTTTCCTTCTAGAACTAGTAGAATTTAGATTTTATAATTTATCGATCGGTTATTGATTCGTTAGGACGTCCATGACAAATTCTGTCTTCATCCAACCTCATTCATTGACCTATTGATTATCAATTTATTGATTTTTTGATTTCAGGACGTCCACGACAAATTCGGCCCTGACGTTACAGTCCTGATGCTGTGTGGAAGCGACGTCATCGAAAAATTCAGCTGCATTGACGCGAAGGGAAAATGCGGGTGGAATCACGATGAGGTAGGTCACGAAGGATACGGTAGACCGAATTTGCGCTGTGTGTACAATTGGTTGTCACAGTTTGATTCGTAGCGAGTTTTGTAGTTTGATCCACGTGGCATTGTAGGGAAATGCGGGTGGAATCACGCAGAGGTAGGTCACGGAGGATTACGGTAGCAAAGTCTTGCGAACATGACATTTTTAATCTGAACCAGCGGGTCACCACCTGATAAAGGTCGTGTTTCTTAAACATAGGAACTTGGCAATAATTTGGCCAGAATGTGATCTACTTGCATTACTTTGCTACAGTAAGAGGTCACAAAAGATTACGGTAGACGGAGTTCGCTAGTGTGTTCACAATTGGAAATTAAACTCTGATTGTGAAAGTGTTTACGTATGCTAGAACAACCGCCGAACCTGCGTAGCCTGCTTTAGCGCATCTATTACCGCTTTTCGTTTGAGCGCTCTAGTTCGTTATGCGAGTTATATTGTGTGATCTATGTGGGTTTTAGTTGAAATATAACAAAACTTCGAGGTGCAATTTGATAGATATTGTAGTTACTCACGTTTCGTGCGAACTGTTGTGATTTACATTGTGCTCTTTAATTTTCAGTTAGATCAAATGCTTCAAGAAAACGGTCTAGTAGTGCTAAAAAGAGGCCGACAACACCCTACCCACACCGTTTATCTCATGGATGTTTTGAGGAGAAATCAGGTTAGTATGTTTTGATCATTTTGTCTCTAGGCTTTATAGTAATTTATTCGGTTGCTGGTAATTCTTTTTCAGTTTTCCTGAGTTGATGACATGGAACTCATATATATATATAAGACGACGCAAGATAAAAATATGGCAAAAATTTACTGAAAACGCTCAAACCTCGATTTTTCGGACTTTCAGAAGTATGATCAATCACCTTTGCCTCAGGTGACATGAAACTACAAAAGCAAACAAAAACAGGCTTCAGAAATATTCATATAACTGTACTTGCCCAAAATACACACAATTTTGGAAATATGGTGCGCGACCACATCTGGATGATCCAGAACTGGGCTTTGGAGAAAGCCCGAGTTTGAATGAGGACCACGGGGGCAACCCAAATTTGGATCATCCAAGAATGGGCCAGCGACCAAAAACAAGTGAAAATTGATATTACATGATATTTCCGACAAAAATACAAACTAAAAAACGGTCGCAATAAAAACTTCAACTACACAAAATATTTCCGGCATCACTTCATGTTAACCCTACACCCCCACATAGTAAAACATTGAGCTAGTATACTTCTTTTAGAAAGGGTAGGGACTGTTTCAGCGCCGTACCACAATATAAATGAAATACCGAGCTAGACAGAAGATGAAAAAAGAGGGTTCCCAAAAAACAAGTGGTAATACTGGTAATTTTGCTCTAGCCGTGAGGATAAAGCAAATTTCTCATTGAGGCTAAAGTTAAATGTTCTCTAAAAATGACAGCGAGAAACTACGGACACATAAAAATACTCCCCGAATCCGGATGACACATTAAATGAGGTTCGTAAATCACAGTTCTCAGATTGACGGGGAAAAAAGGCTCGATTTTCAATTTTCAATTTAAACCGAAAATTCTGTCTAAAGTTCCAATTGAAATATACATAGTTTGAAATTATCAGTTTGACATGGTCACGTTCCACTTTGAAGCACGGGTGTGACCAAAAGACACATTTTCAAAAATACTATTATAACAAGGTGCATATGTGAGGCGACTTTGTTGTCCACACAAACTGAATGCAAATCAGGAATGCAGAAATGAATGCAATTTTACCAAGCTAGAAACGGGATATTAAATTGGGTTTCGGCTAAGTGACTATTGCTGGAATAGGGATATTTACCATTATAACAAAACCGGGTGATTAATGAGGCATCCAACAAAGTCGCCTCATATTTGACCAGATGGGTGTAACCGACAGCCGGGTGGAAACTATAAAAACCACATGCAATATAAATTCAAAATATCAGATGAAGAACCTTCTCAAGTTGACAATCCCTGTCCTCCTTCCTGTCCATTTCGCCCAGATGGTGATATCCGAGGCACGTAGAATTCGAACGTCGAATGTCGTCCTCTCGAGCCGTGCGTGGATGCATTCATTGAGCACAACGAACTGCAAAAAAAACAATTTAGAGGAGAGTGTAGAACCAAACAGCAACTTCCAGCTAGCTGACAGCACAAATTTTGTGTTTGAGTGGGATATTCGAGCAGCAAAAAACCAAAAAATCGATTAAGAATAAGTGTTCCCAGTTCGTTCAGTTCAAATCTAAGTTGAATTAAAACTGCTGATCTTCGAAAAATATTCTAACTTACATAAAACAGTTAAAATAGAAAACACGATACACCAAACTTACCGATCAGGCTTTTTTAAAAGACTTAAAACGAAACATAAGCTCTTTTACCTCATGTTTTCCAATAGTGTTCTTCCTAACCGACCACTGACACGAATAATATCGGAACAGAACCTTACCTGAAATGAAATAGAATGTAAAAAGCTAAAAATACCAAAATTAGAACAAAACTGAATCATTCGATACAAAAAGACAGAGAATGATAACATACACAAGAAGAAAATGACACCAACAAGGTTAAATGACGTTCATGAACAACAGAATCGAAAATATTGAAAATAGAATGTAAAATAATAATAACAATGAAAATTTTCAGCAGCTCATTGGGTTGGCGGCCGTTCAAAATTTGAAAACGTCAGCCGCGACGCGACCGCGCCGCGTTTCTCGTCAACAGTAGCTCGCTCTGCGGTTTCAAATTTATTCGTTTGACTTCTAAGGCATTCATTTCGACCGTCCGCGGGCCAAAACTCTGACCGTCCGCGTGCCAAGCCAGCACCGTCCCAAACCCTATCTATTCGCCGCCCGCGGACGGTCAAAAAACGTGTGGCGGGAATTCAAACGAGGGGTTAAAGCAGAACAGATATTGAATATATAATTGATTACTTATAATTATAGAAAATTTTAACCACATTTCTTACTATCAAATAGAACATTGAACATATATAAATTTATTTTTTAATATAATCATCTATTAAACAAAAAAGGTGAAATATTTCGCTCGAAAGCACTCCTTCAATTGATATTCTTGTTTCATTCGGCACCGCTGGGCATTCCTTTACTGAAAATGATTGTTTTATACTTTTATTTAAAACCAAAACAACTAAGTATGCCAACAATTAATAGGATACATTGAAAAAAACCAGTTTTTACTTGACGAAACATACCTACGAAAAGAAACCGGTTTTTTTTTCAGTCTATTAACATAGAAGTGTATTATTTTTGCTCGGATTAGTCAGGTTATTCACTAGTATATAGAAAAAGTATAGAATGCACTGTTTTACTCAAAGAAAAATCCGGTTCCACTATTCTATAAACGTGTTCCTCTACTTTTTTCTCTCGCAACACACTATTTGACGAAACATACTATCTCCTCTCTTCTTCTCTCTCGCTCTTTCTCCATGTCCCTCTCTACTTTCTCTCTCTGCCCCTTTCTCCTCCTCTTACACCCACATCCTATCACCTTTTCTCCCCTCTCACATACTTCCCTCGCGCTCTCTCTCTCCTATGTATTTCTCTCTTTCACCTCTCTGTGTTTTTACCTTCTTCATTAGTTTTTTTTAGTTTGTCTTTCATCTCCCTCTCAGTTTCCTATTTTGTATGCATTCTCGAAACACGTCATGATTAGAGAGAAATGAAAGAGGAAGGCAAGAAAGAGAGAGAGAGAGAGAGATAGAGAGAGAAAGAGAGAGAGAGAGAGAGAGAGAGAGAAGAGAGATTGAGGAGGGTACTGTGCATAGGGTGGCGGGAAAAGTGACGAGCCGACAGAGAAAGGAGTGAGGTGGTGATAGAGAACATTTGGGAGAGAGGGATAATGAGATTATGTAAGAAAGTAGGAAGAGGAGGACAAAGAGAGAGAGAGAGAGAGAGAGAGAGAGAGGGGGGGGGGGAGATTGAGAGGGGAATGAGAGTTGAAGTACGTGAGCAGGTAGAAGAGAAGGGGGAGAGGGAAGCCAATGGGGTGTGGGATAACAGGGGTAAAGGAGAAATTAGAAGTAAGACGAAAATACAGAGCGAACGGGGAAGTACAATTGACGAAAAATACCTCTTCGTCTCACTTTCTCTCACTGCCTCCCCCCCCCCTCCCTCTTTTGCTCACACACACTATCACTCGCTCCCCCTCCCCCCCCCCCCCCCCCCTCTCTCTCTCTGCATTCGCGAAACATATCACTCGGGAGAGAATGGAAGGGAGGGGAGAAAGTGGGAAGAGTATGGAAGTGCAAGTAGCCAAGGTTAGGAGAATTGGAGAATGCAGAGAAAGAGGAGTTCGAGAAAACATTGGGGGGGGGGGGGTAATTATAGAAAGTGGTTGAGAGAGTAGGAACACAGAGGGGGAGAGAACGAGCGAGTGCGGAAAAGGAAGAAGAATAGGAAGTTGTGGGGACAATCAAAGTGAGTAGGTAAAAGAGAAAGTAGAGAGGTAGACATATGTAGGGGGGGGGGGGGAGTGAGAAGAAAGGGAGAGAGTGGAATATAAAGAGGGATGAAGAAGAGATTAGGAGTATAGGGTTTGCTCTTTCCAAAGCGAGCATATACGGTGTATGTTTCCCTATCCCGCTCTGTTGTAATTTGCTTCCTTTGTTTTTGCTTGAAACACATTAACTACGACGTGCATCGTGATCAAACTACAACTGAAATCTGATCACTTCTTCTACGACAGAGAGAGAGGAGGGGGATGGATAGAGAAGCAGAGATGAATAGCGACAAAGCAAGGAGAAGAGCGAGAGAGGCAGAGAAAGAGCATGTAGGATGTAGGTAGAAGGTGCTGATTCTGTATGTCTCTCGAAATAGCCAGGTTTTACCGAATACGGTAGAGAAGGTAGAGTTTCTACTGTTTAACTCAACCAAAAATAGATGGAAATTGTCGGTTTAACGGTTTGAACATTGAACAGTTAAAAACCCCCTCCATATAAACGCTGAAGCTTATATAGCCCCCTCCCCTAGCCCATTCAACAAAAAAAGTCAAGAATCTACCGGATAACCGGTTCATCAAACCTATGATATAGAGAGGGGGAGGAGAAGACAGAGAAGGAGCGAGAGTGGATAAGAGGGGGGAAAGAAAGAGAGATAGTAACAGTAACAGAGAGCGAGAGGTTTAAAAGCGAAAGGGACAGATCAGACCGCAGATAGAGACAGAGCAGAGAAAAGAGAGCGAGAGAGCCAAAAAACACAGCTAAGAGAGAAAAATTGAGAGTCTCTCAACTTTCAGAAGTAGCTTAAGCTATGCCAACCAACCTTCGCCTCTGGACAGCCACCGTCTAGCTGGTGCGCGTGCGGTACTCAACCATCACTCCATGTAGACATCGGCCAAAAAACAAACTCGATCTTCGAAGTTGTATTCTGAAAAAGATAGATGACGTTTTATTCATTAGGTACTAGTTTTCTTCGTTCCCGGTATGTATCGCGCCTCTCACTATTCTGGTTGTAGTTTGGTCAGGGTATCTAATCATCGTTTATCGTTGTCTGATCTACATAAGCTCGCCCTCCTAGTATATGTGAGACATCTCCATCACTTGGCCCTCACTAACATGCTCAATTTTCTCCCATCCTGTTTTGAAAGAAAGTGTTCGTGTTTAATACTCAGCAATCACAGAATCTGCAAAGAAATATATCGATGAAGAACGGTCGATCCTAATCCTATTGTCGGCATAAACTCTCATGAAAGCGTTCTCTCTCTCTCTTTCTCTGTTTATTAGGTTTTCTCTCTCATACCTTTTCAAAGCTTGTCAAAACTATTCGAGAGGAAAGGCAAGAAGGAGGTAGAAGGGGAGAGATGGAGAAAGGCTGTTTTGCCCAAAGTACGGGGCAAGAGAGAAAAGAAGAGAGAAAGAATAGGAAGCGAGAAGAAGTAGAGAAAGGAAGAACGAGGGAGGAAGAGGGAGGGAGACTAAGAGCATAGGTGCGATACTCCGGTTATCTGACCGGGTGATCCTTGAATTTTCTTTCAACTGGGCTAGGGAAAGTCATAACTTTTTCTAGAAATCTGGTTTATTGATTGATCACCTAGCGGGTTCCTATACCTTTTTGGTTTTCGCTGTGGAAGGGAGGTTTAACTGTTTACACGCTCAAACCGACACTACCCCACCTATGACTCAGAGACCGAGATAGAAAGAACTTATCTAGGCTCCATCGAGGGTGAATGCGGCGTATGCCCCGAGTACATTCATTGTTCATCGTTCATTCAACGATCTAACTTTAAGAGCAAAAAACTAAGGTGAGGGATCGAATATTATATGTTTACCCGACTAGTTTGATCTGAGTGCATGCGACCACAGTTTGTTGGAATGAGCGAAAATAAATAATAATCGGAGACAGACTTACCTTCACATTATTGTCGTTGATCTGCTACGGAAGTCTCATCTCCTGTAGAATATATTTTTTGTTAATATGTTACACGGAACACAGTTTGAACATAGTTGTTCGTGTTCCCTAGATGCAGTCGTGTAGTTCATTCCTCTTTCCTACTGAGACTCCTAATGATGAGGACACTTTCAGTTCGTATTCCGCAAGTAAATATTATAGAGGTGAAGGTGAATGAATACTTCAAAGACGTTATATGTTCGAAACATCTGTTTATCCAACAATAAACTGAAAGACTGAAATGCATACTCTATGAATCCACAAACGATAGAAACTGGGTATATAAGTACAAATATAGGTTAAAACAATGTAATGCGAATATTTACGTGTTTTCATAATGTAATTCGGAAGATTCGGGGTTTTGCTATAGATTATTTCGGGTACAGCGTTTGGAAACCGGTTTACTGCCATAGTGAATATGAGATTTAGTGAAAATGGACTAATTCCAACAGTAAGCTGTAAGCAATCTCGCAAAACCACTCACCTCACCCTCCGAGGACTCGTAACGTTTTTCTTCGTTCTTGACTATCCGACTTCACTGTGTGAATGCCAAGTTTTCTGAAAATACATCATTGTTCGAAAGTGCACAGTTATATACAAGTAAAGTCACGTGAAACATTGAATTATTGCCAGTTATAGTACAAGTAGAAGTCACGTAAGTGGAATGGAATGAAATGGAATGGACTGGAATGTTTATTCGCGATTGAACAGGAACACGTGTCTTTCCACATTGGTATATGTGGCACTCCAGTGTTCAGTGATTGACAGTTACGAAATACAACAAAAAATTATAGGTAAAAACATAATTATTAGTACTGAGGTGACTACAATCACTATTAGTAGCATATAAACGGTTTTAGTTAGCAATGTGAGTCGCAGAACCGATATAAATCTTGCTTTACCAGATCTATTTGTCACACCCTCGTCCCCTTTACCCCTCGCCCCCTTTGCTACTTCACACGTTTCCCTGCTTTCACACGTTCGTGGACGACAGTAGATCTGGTCATTTTTTCAGAGAAAAAACTCCGAAAGGAGCAATATGAGCCATGAATGTAACTCAAAAAGCTTGGTACGGTACAATGAATCAAACTACAAAAAACGGAAATGGGTGTTTTCGAGAATACTTCATCGAAAACATATGTATGTTTTCTATTCTAGTCTTTCATCCCAAATACAACCATATTTTCCTTGAACCCGAAACTAAGTCAAATGAACTCGAAGGTTTGTAGAAATAGACCCTTTTCATTACATTTACTAAATTTGAAACAAGAACAACAAAAACTGTAGAGAAAAAGTAATGGTACTTCCATCAATCGATTGTGTGCGTCTGTCCTTTTACCGCGTAAACACCGTTTTCACCGTCCGCGGACCATCTAACGGCCCGCGGCCCGTCACCCGATTTTCGCGACCGTCCGCGAGCCATTTTCTGGTCCGCGGCCCGTCAAAAAATCGGCCAGTTGCCCGCGGACGGTTCCTTCGAATGCCTGAGTTTATTTTCTAGATTTTTTATTATTTATATGTCTATTTTTTTCACTTGTTTACCGATTTGGTGGTAATTTATGTGTTCTGCAGGGTACTGTGGCATGTGTGGAACTGGCCTCCATCGCGGAGTACTTCTATTTTATAAAAAAAGTGAGTTATTCCCTTTATTCTTCATATCATGTGTCGCGAATGTTATTTTATTTTGGGGCTGTTCCAATCATAAAACAATGTCACAAAAGCAAAGTAGGCCACGTGAAGTGACTACTTGTTCGAATAACGGCCACTGCAATTTTGTGTGATAAGAGGCCCATTTCGCGTATAGCGCATGTTTAAGCGTCTGCTGGTCGTTTAAAAACCGATAATACAATTTGAGCTGAATATTTAATCGAGAACACCGTGTCATTCATAAAATTAGATTATGTTTCAAGTTTAATATTGTCAGCGAATGCAAAAGTCACTATTGGCGTAAAATTGTCTACGCTCGCTTGAAATTCGTTTATCTTATATCTTTTCTACTCGGAGACACTTGTTTGCTATATAATTTCATTTCCCGGATCTCACTAGCGCATTAGCGTCAGGTTATTTCTACTAGCCGGGTTTATACCAAGTACAATGTAGCTAGCATTACGACGTTCGGACAGTAATCTGTTTTTGCACTGCGTCAATTAGTTTTTTTCAGGATTGGGCGTCGTTCATCTTTCCGTTTGTGGATACGCACGGCAAGAAAATGTCGATTTCTGGCGGATAACTTCTCGTCATGCTCATGCGACGCTGATTAGGAACTGTGTGACTGTATGAGGAGTAAGGTGTTGTTATGTTTCTAATTCACATATTTGTAAAAGGTTCTGTGGGGTGGAGGGGAAAACAACAAAAGTCTAGTAGAATAATCGTATACTTGAGATTTTCAGTTTTTTGGCTGATAAAACACTGAAACGATCGAACAAAGTCATTTTCTCCTCAACCTATAGTAACATGTTGTCATGCACCAGTAAAGTTTGACACAGAAAAGTAGCCCGTTTTTCGATTTTTTCTGGCTGTACTTTACTTGGGTATGTGTTTTGTACATGCACTATATTGTCATAGGTGCGAGGGTGTGTTAGTTTATCCAATCTCTTGAACCTCCCATATCCCACCTATGACAGTTATGTTACTTCGAAAAAAATCTCATTCAAAATAGCGTTTGTCTAGCGTATTATGTTTTCACTTTGCCTAGGAACTCTCTATTAAGTTATTCTCGAAGTTAATACGTTTAATCATTCTGCTCATTTTCTACCTTAATCATGATGTAATTTTATTATATTCCAATTAGTCTGTTTTCACAGTTGTGACTAGGTGAAATAATGTATTTTAGCGTTTAAAAACGAGCGGTTTGTTCGAAATGGGCAAACGGCTCGTTTCTGGATCATCCAAAAATGGCCATGTCCTTGTGATATAGCCGACATTGACGGTGTCCCTGATTTTTTCATGACCCTGCCTTATTTTGGATCATCCAACTTTGGCCTTCTCATTCACAATATTATTTGATGTCTTGATTTTGATGGAATAAAATAATTGTTATTATATCTGACTTCTAGATTTCTTGTGAAAGTCTTATGCCCAATTTATGGCGAAAATGCAAATTTTAGGTAAGAAATCGAAAAAACATGAAAACGGACCGTATATGAGCTTTTTAACTCATTTTCGTGAATTCTGCCATATTTTTACCCTGCCTCGTCTTATATATAGAAAACTAGAGTTTGGTTACCGTTAAAACGAATTTTTGGGTCCAATAGATAACATTAACAAAAAATCGGTTAGATGATGAAAAACTAGTTATCCCCGTTTTTGTTTCATAGTTTTCGAACTATCTCGCTCTGTACCATCTACCATTCCATGGTCCGTATCTAGTACAGGTTGTTCATTTCAGAAGAACATCTTCATAATAGAAGACGAGACATACCCAACAGACGCAAGTTCTACGAGGTTACGGTATGTTTTCACCGAAAATTCCATGAACTTTCTCCAAATTGTGAATTTCTGATTGTATGTTTTGCTGTCATCATTCAAGTTAGTAAGCTCTCGTGTGCTCTCTAATTGAATAATTTTGGTGTTGAGTTTTTTTTTATGAAACAAAGACGGTATTATTTAGTTTTTTTCTTTCCTAGTGGATGTTTGTTTTTGTTTTCTCATGTCTTTCATACTAAAATATTGATTGACTTTCGATGAATTTGATACTATCACACGCGATCAAACGAGATGGATTCCCTGCAGAATCGTTGGTAGTTTTTACTGACTTTGAGAGTATTGATTTTCCTTGTAAGTTATCGATCGGTTTCAGGGTCGCTCTGAGAAGGGGTGAATCGATCAAATATTGTACAGACGACGCCGTCATCGAATACATTGAAGATCACAACTTGTATCGAGATCAAAAGTGAGTAGATCAAAAAGTGTGTAATTACATAAGTATAGAAAAATGTTAGAAGCAGGACATATATTCAGTGTTGAAAGCGCTCAAAAGGGATTGCATGATCTTTTCCCGTTTTGCTGAACGTAGTGGTTTTCAATTTCAAATAGATATCGAAACGTTTCATGCAAATTTCTCTTTTTACAATACTCACCTAGCCCTTCCTCAAAGAAGGTTGGTTCCATTGTACAAATTCTTCTAGATTCTGAGAATTGTGCTGTTTCAAGACCAACTAAAGCTCCAATTAGTTCATCCCGCGAAGTACAGCGCATAATTCAAGCCTCTATCTATGACCTCAATGGTTTACTTCATAGACACAGATCAATCGATAACTGAGTATCGATTATTTAAGACCACCAAGACGACTTTCATTCTCGCAGTCAAGCGGCTCCGCTACTTCTTCCACCTCTTCCATCGGGCAGATACCGGCCAAATTGAGGGCAGCACGGTGAATCTGGGTATATTAATACACAAATACATATGTCACCCTAGATGACATATGATTATATCCAGCTCGCAGTCATTTGAGTACTACTCACGTATTTGATTATTAGAAGGGGGGACAGTAGTTTCAAGCAGGACTCCTATTTCTGAAAAGTATTTCTTTGGATTTGAAAGGTGGGACTGATAAGACAAGCGCCGTAGAGAATGCAATAAAAATGTACCTTCGAGCTGAAGGACTGAAGGCGCAAAGGTTTTCATCACTTCGCCACCTTTGGCCGTATCCAGCAACTTTTTGTTCTCCTAAAACCGCTTGCGGGAGAGAAAATTTGGTTGAGATTTGGCTCACGAGAGTCTGAAAACGCCCCGGGGATAAACGAATTATTGGTGGATACGGCCACAGATAGATGTCAATGATGATAACTTGTACCCTTCTTCCAGTGAAACGTCTCCCAAGAAGAAGACCCCGCCTCCTCCGCCACCCCGAGATGTGACTAGAAACAAGGTCATCGAACACCTTGAGAGACTCAGAAGGAGCAGGGAGAATAGTGCGACTAAGGTAAGAACTTAGCGATTATTAAAGAGTAATCTTAACAAGTTGTAGTACAATATAAGTAAATTGAATTTTGATCTGCATCCTGTTGTACACCTTGCGTTATACTTCCCATAGAACGTAAAGAATAATTTCTCAAATAATTTCCCGAGAATTTTTGAGGGTTTCTCAACTTTTTCTTGTGATTCCCAATTATCGATTTACAGTCCGAATCTGTCGAAGCCAGTTCTCCAATATGGAAACCGGTGTCAGAAATGGAACCGCCAAAGTTGGCAAGTCGCCAGAATTCTCCGCACCGCCCATCTTCAGACCCGTCTCTCCAACCTGCGCATCCAACTAACTCGATTCTGAAGTCGCCAACGAAGCACGACGCCAGCTGTGCCATTTTCCAGCTGGCAACGAGCCAAATTGCTCCAGAGCCGGTTACGGTATCTAAGAGCGAGCTGGAAATAGTACAGGAATCGAGGAGGGAGCAGATGGTCAGAGAAATTCCCAGCGAACTGCCGGTTTCGGCATTCATGAAGCCCATTCTCAGTCAGGTGGGGCGGATGAATCAATGTACATGAGATTATCCCACGAGCATAGCTCACCACGTTCTCATGAGAATATTGTTTTCGGAACTTGAAGATAGCGAAGAGTCGTTACCTCCATGTTGCAACTAATGTTTTCCTCGGTCATTTCGCATCGACGATATGAATTGTCTGCTTACAAACTATGACAAACATGCGAACTCATCAAACTACAAATAACACAGCAGAACAAACAAATCACAGTTTAAGCCTACCCTTGGCTGTATCACACATCTGATAAAATATGGCATTTTTCATGATTTCAGAAACAGTTTCTTCAGATTGTCACAAACGAGGTATGCATTTCATGCGTGTTTGAGAAACGATTTTGTCCACGCAGCGTGCATAAGAATAAGAACCTGTTGTTGAATGACACTTACACCCTACTAAAAGCATCGCATAGTGTTAAGTGTTGAGAGTTTAAAAAAAATGTTCATGAAACTTGTGAAACACTAAACCTTTTCTATGTTCCGCCCAATTTCGTATAATTGTCACAGTAATACTTGTTTTAGCCGCTTCCATCCCCCGATTCGCCGCTGGATTTCTTGCGAGGAAACAATTTGGCCCCGCCTCCAAATGAGGCAAATAATAATTTGGCTCCGCCCACAAATGGTCTGCCGCTGCCGCCAACGCTACGAAAGTTCACACCTCCTTCCGCCTTTAACGTGAGTTCAAAAAACCAGTAATGAAGTAAACAGTACTATTCTATAAAATTCGGTTATATCATTTTGTTCATGTACACATAATATGTTTGTAACTGTTTCGAACGTTTGCACGAGGTTAATTTCAAAATAAAAACCTACTGGTCCACACGGGACTCGAACCAGGTACCACTGCGTAACAGTTGCTGCTCCTAACCACTCGGCCATCCGTATCCTTCTATTCCAGTCCAACTTCCCTCCGTCTATGCCGTCTCCAACGTATGATAACGTGACTTTGGACGAACTCTTAGTTGCGAGTACCTCTTGGGCTGAATATATGGCCGGAGAAGCTCATAAACTAAAAGGTTGGTTTTTTTGTTTTATATCAACATTAGGGAGATTAACCATGAAAATAAAACGATATATCTTTTCATAGCCGCGAAAAATACTAACTTTGACACCGAATTTCCAATTTCACTCAACTTGAATAATGGTTTTTTCGAGCTACTGACTTTTTATGTTCAACCTTAGAAAAATATTGCAACAGTTTTAGTGCACAATATTTGTAGGTTCCTCTCCATCCGAAGTAAAATGGGTTGACCTACAACCACATTCTGTAGAACCGAAGAAGAAGAGGGATAAGGCGGAATCGAGAGACCGAGAGAAAGAGAGAGCCGAGCAAGATAAGGCCGAATCGAGAGACGCAGAGAGAGAAAGAATCAAAAGAGAGAAGGCTGAATTGAGAGACGTAGAAAACGAAAGGATCAATAGAGACAATGAAGTTGCGAGAGACGCAGACAAAGAGAAGGAAAAGAAGCGCAGCTGGTTTTTCAACAGAAGCAAGAGCCTGAAAGTGAGTTGGAGTTCTCGCAATCATGATAACCTTAAAAGTTATTAAAAAGTCCAAATGGGATTGTTTTTGAATTCAAAACCTTAAAAGTTATTAAAAAGTCCAAATGGGATTGTTTTTGAATTCAAAACCTTAAAAGTTATTAAAAAGTCCAAATGGGATTGTTTTTGAATTCAAAATCTTAAAAGTTATTAAAAAGTCCAAATGGGATTGTTTTTGAATTCAAAACCTTAAAAGTTATTAAAAAGTCCAAATGGGATTGTTTTTGAATTCAAAATCTTAAAAGTTATTAAAAAGTCCAAATGGGATTGTTTTTGAATTCAAAACCTTAAAAGTTATTAAAAAGTCCAAATGGGATTGTTTTTGAATTCAAAACCTTAAAAGTTATTAAAAAGTCCAAATGGGATTGTTTTTGAATTCAAAACCTTAAAAGTTAAAGTGGACAGATGAATTTGAACCATATGGAGTTCAAACTCAATCTACATTTTCAGTTTGAAGGGCACAAAACTCCTCTGATGATGAGTTTCTGGTCCAAACCATTCCTTCACATAAATGAAAATCTTTAGAAACCAAATTAGGACAAAAAACTCCGGGACACAGCATTAGTAGCTAACTCAATTACAGTACAGTAGTCGAGACTACTTTTTCAAAAAAATTTCATTTAGGACACAAAACTCCCTTCTTCTGACGACGAGTTTTTGGTTCGAATCTGCGCGACCGACAGGAGGGAACAGAGTCAGACTTCGCCCGAAATTCTGTGGAAGAAAATCAATCAGAATAGTCCCAAGAAGACTAGGGAGCGGTGGGTATAGAACTGAATTGTAGTTTGAACTCGTACACAGAATAATTCCCGTGTTTCGAGAGCTAACTACAAACACATATACACGGAGGTAAATTGAATCAGAACGGCCCGAAGAAGACGAGGGAACGGTGGGTTGAAGTTTGAACTATTTCGACAGAGAAGTGACGAGATCAAACTATAGAGGGATACTGTTACTGTGATAAAAAATCAATCAGATTAGTCCGAAGAGTTATAGGATTTGTCAAACCGTTGTGGACAACGTACCATCGATTTTGTAAGGGGCGGGGTTTAGCGAGCGGCCAGCCAGTCTGCGTATCATTGATCTACACACTCTCTCAACTGCTGGCAAGTAATCAACAACCGCTCGCCCCGCATCGCTCAATCAATTGAACCCTCTGCTGTCTTTATGGGGAAAATGGCGACTATAACTGAGGAAAGGTCGCTCTTGATGGTGAGTTTTAGTTTGAACTGCAGATAAACAAAACCAACAGAGCCAAAAAGGAGCGAAACCCAACCATGTTGAATAAACCATTTAAAAGTAAAAAATAGGTGCCTGAAAACTATATTTTACACTTTCAAACCCGCACTTTTTCAGTTGGTCCGAGCAAGCATTGAGCATCCGAAATTCGCTGACCGCCAATGGCAAAAACGCGACTCAGAACAAGAAACAAAAAGCTAGGTTCGCCAAACAGGTAAGAGTGGAATATTACTTGGAAACGTTCCAAACTGCTTACATAAAAGAAGGTTTTATCGTCGATTCCTCGTTTTTAGATACCAAATGATCGCGTTTTCGATTCCCATTCAAGTCACATCTCTTTCCTCTTCAAACGCTCAGAATAAACAGTATGCTACCAACTCAACCTCGCTGCCCCAATCTCTAATTTGAGTTCGGAAGGGGGGGGGGGGGGGGGCGTAAGTATAACTCTCTCTCTCTCTCTCTCTCTCTCTCTCTCTCTCTCTCTCTCTCTCTCTCTCTCTCTCTCTCTCTCTCTCTCTCTCTCTCTCTCTCTCTCTCTCTCTCTCTCTCTCTCTCTCTCTCTCTCTCTTTCCAGTTGACCCAATTGGCCGAAGATCTTCTTTTCCAATCTCTCTCATTCTCTCTACTTCTCCCCCTCTCTCTTTTTCTCTCTTTCTAACCCTCTCTCTCTCTAACCCCCCCCCCCCTCTCTCTCTCTCTCTCTCTCTCTCTCTCTAATCCCTCTCTTTTTCCAGTTGACCCAATCGGCCGAAGACCTTCTTTTCCAATCTCTCTCATTCTCTCTCTAACCCTCTCTCTCTCTAACCCCCCCTCTCTCTCTCTAATCCCTCTCTTTTTCCAGTTGACCCAATCGGCCGAAGACCTTCTTTTCCAATCTCTCTCATTCTCTCTCTTTCTCCCCCCTCTCTCTTTTTCTCTCTCTCTCTGTCTAACCCCCTCTCTCTCTCTAATCTCTCTCTTTTTCCAGTTGACCCAATCGGCCGAAGACCTTCTTTTCCAATCTCTCTCATTCTCTCTCTAACCCTCTCTCTCTCTAACCCCCTCTCTCTCTCTCTAATCCCTCTCTTTTTCCAGTTGACCCAATCGGCCGAAGACCTTCTTCTCCAATCTCTCTCATTCTCTCTCTTTCTCCCCCCTCTCTCTTTTTCTCTCTCTCTCTGTCTAACCCCCTCTCTCTCTCCGATCCCTCTCTTTTTCCAGTTGACCCAATCGGCCGAAGATCTTCTTTTCCAATCTCTCTCATTCTCTCTCTTTCTCCCCCCTCTCTCTTTTTCTCTCTCTCTCTCTCTAACCCCCTCTCTCTCTCTCTTATATTACACTCTGTAGAATACATTCTACTTGTTTCATCCTCTCATCTCTAATCCCTCTCTCTTTCCAGTTGACCCAATCGGCCGAAGACCTTCTTTTCCAATCTCTCTCATTCTCTCTCTTTCTCCCCCCTCTCTCTTTTTTTTTCTCTCTCTCTCTCTAACCCCCTCTCTCTCTCTCTTATATTACACTCTGTAGAATACATTCTACTTGTTTCATCCTCTCATCTCTAATCCCTCTCTCTTTCCAGTTGACCCAATCGGCCGAAGACCTTCTTTTCCAATCTCTCTCATTCTCTCTCTTTCTCCCCCCTCTCTCTTTTTTTTTCTCTCTCTCTCTCTAACCCCCTCTCTCTCTCTCTTATATTACACTCTGTAGAATACATTCTACTTGTTTCATCCTCTCATCTCTAATCCCTCTCTCTTTCCAGTTGACCCAATCGGCCGAAGACCTTCTTTTCCAATCTCTCTCATTCTCTCTCTTTCTCCCCCCTCTCTCTTTTTTTTTCTCTCTCTCTCTCTAACCCCCTCTCTCTCTCTCTTATATTACACTCTGTAGAATACATTCTACTTGTTTCATCCTCTCATCTCTAATCCCTCTCTCTTTCCAGTTGACCCAATCGGCCGAAGACCTTCTTTTCCAATCTCTCTCATTCTCTCTCTTTCTCCCCCCTCTCTCTTTTTTTTTCTCTCTCTCTCTCTAACCCCCTCTCTCTCTCTCTTATATTACACTCTGTAGAATACATTCTACTTGTTTCATCCTCTCATCTCTAATCCCTCTCTCTTTCCAGTTGACCCAATCGGCCGAAGATCTTCTTTTCCAATCTCTCTCATTCTCTCTCTTTCTCCCCCCTCTCTCTTTTTTTTTCTCTCTCTCTCTCTAACCCCCTCTCTCTCTCTCTTATATTACACTCTGTAGAATACATTCTACTTGTTTCATCCTCTCATCTCTAATCCCTCTCTCTTTCCAGTTGACCCAATCGGCCGAAGACCTTCTTTTCCAATCTCTCTCATTCTCTCTCTTTCTCCCCCTCTCTCTTTTTTTCTCTCTCTCTCTCTAACCCCCTCTCTCTCTCCGATCCCTTTCTTTTTCCAGTTGACCCAATCGGCCGAAGACCTTCCCTCCCAATCCCTGATGACGTCATCAATCGATCCAATGTCCTCCTCGTGTTATGCCGGTTCCCCGGAAGACGGAGTCACACTCACATTTCGAAGATATCGATTGACCGCAACGCCGGAGACCACTGTTTAGAAAGGGGGCGTGGCCTAAATTTGCATCGAACTGCATGAAGTCCAACTAGTGAATTGAAATAGGGGCATGCTCTAATTTCAAACCAACTTTCTACACTAGTATTACACGGAAAGTACATTTTTGAGCGTTGATCAACTTTTCAGATTGAATGTAAACTTTTTAATATCATAATCTCATTGCATAAACTATTTTTTCCCTTCAAAAAGTATATTTAACATGATTCTTTCACGTATGCACAAATTTTCGTCTGTGTTTTCACTGACTTCGGCAGGGACTATACTCTTTCTATTCTCGACCAATTAACTTTGCTGGGTATTTCAATTGTGATTTTCAACCATAGACACATTGTTTATTATTCTTGCAGTGTTTTTGTACAATACAAATATAAAATGCATTGAAATCGGATAAAACTGGAAAAAGGTACTAAAATAGACATGTCAGCACCGAAAAATTCAAAATGAGCTTACAATTTTCGACGTTTCTATGTTCTCACCTCTATTTCATGTTGAGAATTCAATATAGAATAATAAATAGTATATATAAAAATAGTTTACAAACATATTCAATCTATGAAAATCGGCAATATAAGGCTGGTCATCAGTGAGGGTAGTTGCTCCTAATAAGGCAATCTGAGTGAGCAAAAATAGTTCGGCGAGAGCAAAGTTCAAACTACAAATGTTATACAACGCCACAAATCAAAGGTCAAAGTTCAAACTACAAGTGAAAAGAGAAACCGCCGAAAAATATGGCAGACACACAGCAGAAAGGCCGCTTTCTTTAAAACTTTCGCCATTCAGAAACATGAAAAAGCTACAAAGACAAAGATAAAGTACAAGAAAATGCATTGCACAGATAGGAAAGGAAAAAGACATCATGGGAGAATCTGCAAAACAGGTGCCTCGGGCGGGGATCGAACCCGCGAGCTATTCCTGTTGAATGTGGCGCTCCGCGGAACTCGCGTTGAAGCGCTGTTTTGGCGTCGAGTTTTCTCCGATCTGATGAGCGAAAAGTCGCATTTTGTCCCGGAAATCTAGATTCGAACCGTCCGGTCCCGCAACCACTTGACGTTCCTGCAATAGAGAATAATTATACTAATATTTGTATTAACTAACTATTGTAATTTTATGATTAACTTGTATAACTTTTTATAGTAGTGGCCATTTATGTGCACCGCCAGGCCAAAATCAACTGTTATATATAACGCAGGATTTGTTTTTGACAAAATTGAGTGAGAAAGTGTGAAAACGACACAAACATTGCTATCGATAAAAACACAAGTCGACCGTTAACCAACAAATTCAGCCAAGTACCAACTATTTTGATTAATCTATCTTATCGGGACCTGCATGTCTTGCTTACCCGTAGCTCGTTCAGCCTCCTTTGTCTAGGGTCCCTGTATACTTCGTTTCCACCAACAATCTGAAATAATGAACAAAATAAAAACCACTATTTATATTTGTGAGAATTTATCAGTTCAGCTCACTATTCTCAAAAATGTTCAGAGTGAGTTTACTGGACAAATACCCAAGAAATCGGGTCTCTCGAATGGACCGAAACGAAACTGAACTTAAATGTTTCCCACTGAAAAAATCAATACCCATCTAAACCACAGTAGTAACGTACCCCGGGCGAGTCCAAATCCTCCTTTTGGTCCTGGTTGTCGTCCATAAATTGAACAGACTTCTTCTCCATTCGGCGCAAGTCGGGGGGAGTCGTGTTTTCACTGAAAGTAAGAAAATATCCAACAGCAATCAATTTTATAACCTCTCGTACGTGAAAATAGATCAAAACCTATATTGCTAATCCCATTCTCACGTGATTTTCACGTGACTTTCGCGTGCGCTGAACCTAGCCGAAGTGGGTAGCAATCTGTCACTATCACGCGCTCAACGCTGTAGATCGAATCTATCACTTTAACCATATTCACGTGACTTTCGCGAAACGGTAGATCAAACCACCAACCGCGCACTTATCCAGGCCGCAACGGGTGCTTCCACTATCACGTGATGTAACATTGTAACAGTGGATCAAAACCACTCCTAACCACATTTTCACGTGATCTATAGTCAAAACAACCACTAATAAACCCATTCTCACGCCAATTTCACGTAAAAATACGTCATCATACAACGAACCGTGCACTGATTCTCGCCGAGTTGGGAGGTTCGACATCATCTATCAATGTCTCCGTCCTTCGTTGTGAGGTAATTGGACGGGCGGGAGATTGTTCGCTTGAAACCCGGGCGGAGGGACCGGCTCGCACGTTCAGATCAAGTAGATCACTGAAATCGATAATCATGAACTGTTTAAAGATTAATATCGTAAGTATTGTAGTTGTGGTGGGAAATCAATAATCATGAACTGTTTAAAGATTAATATCGTAAGTATTGTAGTTGTGGTGGGTTGCAGCACCTGCAAGCAGATACAGAGTCTACTAATCCCATTCTCTCGTGACCTCCACGTGACTTTCACGTAAAGATAGATCAAATATGTATAAATATTACGATTATTGAGAGCAGAGAAGCACATAACACCGACTATTCTTGGAAACATGAGGTGTTATTTCTTTAAAAATCATAAGGCGAAGTTTTGAGTGGATGGTTCACCAAATAAATCGATATCTATTAAATCTAAACAGCACGAAAATAATCGATACCCATCAAATGCATACCGATATCTGGTCTTCTCCGCCTCCGTCATGTCAACGCCTTTCGCGTCCAATCGATCCAGTTCGTCGTCGATCGATTCGCGTGTCTGCAAATATCGAATTTGGTGAAATCAGTGGCAAGAAGGTTCCCAATACTATCAGCCTCTACATTAAGATCCATTAATGAGATAGTAGAACACTCCCCCCCCCACACACCAGTAAACTGTTGGGGTTTTACAAAAACACACCAGTTTTCAACCGCAGTACGGAGAAAACGTAATGATTTTGCATCAACAATAGGTTTTCCCCCCATATTAGCTAAAAGAAGTTCTCTTTTCGGACAAATTTATCAGAGTATGCTTACCATAAACACCGTGCTGCTCCTCTCCAGATCCCTGACATCTCTGTCTCCCGTCATGGTGGGGGCCGAATTCCGCGGTCTCGCTACTTTCGAGGGGGCGCCCGCGGCACTGGCTGCTTGGAGGGCGAGAGCCTGGAATAATAGATGGTAAACTCAGAAAGAATTCAACTACCACCAACACTCCTTTCATTTGCGATTAGGTTCCAAACATTTTTTTACTTCGCCCCTCCCCCTTTAACTTGGGATAGGGTACTTCGGTACTTTTACTACCTTCAGTTTCAGATATAATTCATGACGACTTACCCCGAATATCTAATAGTATGAAGGATTCAGAGCACAAAATAATAAGTATAGATTGCATTTCACAATTGTAATTTTGCTTCTAGGGTTGTTAAAGTCGAACTCGAAACTCGAAAACTCGAAATTTCTCAAAACTCGAAAACTCGAAATTTTCCAAAACTCGGACAACTCGAAAACTCGAAATTTTCCAAAAATCGAATACTCGAAATTTCCCAAAACTCGAAAACTCGAAATTTCGAACTCGATTAACAACCCTATTTGCTTCCCTCCCCTTTAGGTCGAACTATCTACTTTTGCGACCAACCTGAGTGATTGCGGTGGGCACTGCTCCGTGTACATTTACGTGGCCTGTTCTCTCTTCTCTCGCACTCCTCTGCTCTCCTCGATTCGCGTACTCTCTCGTCTCGAAACCAAGTTCTTGAGGTCGAACTACGACGGGTTCCTGAACGAGAAATTATACTACAAATCCTGAAGATCTGAATAAAGCAGCCTGGTTGTATTTTAAAATTTCATAAGAAAAATCATACTAGACAATAAATATCGCCGATTCTGACATCAATTTGATACATGAGTGAAAATCAGTAAGTTGAGTTCAGTTTTGATGAACATGCAAATGAAAAGAAAAAGAGGTCATGCAAGAAAAGTTCACATTAGTCTGCATAACCAAAAAGAATCAATTTTACAGCAATGTGAACTTAATATAGGTGATCTTGTGATGGCACACAGCGAAAATCCAGATACAGTACCCTACCAACATCAGTTTGACTCCGACTATACCTGATATCGCTGACTGAATCCGTTATTCGGTCCCACAGTTGCCCGGGGCACTCCCTGGGCGGAGTAGTTGTTGTTGTAGTTTGATCGATGGGCAGACGGCAGAGAAGCAGAGTAGTGGGAGGATTGGGGTAGAGACGCAGAGTAGTTGTTAGAGGGAGAGACATCGTTCAGTGGAGAGGAGTGCGCGTGAGGGGGAGACGAGGGGTGACTCTGAAAGTGGGGAGGGGAATGATAGAAAGAGAAAGGTTAAAATAGTGAATGTATACCTTTGAAAGTTGACCCCGGCCGTTCATGCTCACTGTAGCTAGAGCCAAACTTGAACGTGAAAAAGTAAGAATTGAGGGTATGGTAGTATTAGTTAGGGTATGGTGCACTGATCGAATTTGCGTGAGATAAAGTACTTTGATAAAACCCAGCTTTGAGCAGCCCAAAATTAAAAGAGTGTAAGTTGTAAGATAATACAAACCTGTTCGGAAATTACAATCATATGAAACCCACCGCTCTAAATAGATCCTGCGTGCTTTCCCTCATCGCGTTACTACTGTATCCCTGTTGTTGCAGAGGGGTCGGCGACCTGGAATCAATCAATAAGGCCGCTTTCATACTTTTTCCGTCGGCGTTCAACGCTGGCGTTAATAGTGAATAAAACATACGTATTGATTGGCGCCGGCGTTCGCCACTAAAATCGATGCGTATGTTTTCTTCACATTAACGCCGGCGTTAAACGCCGACGTAAAAAGTATGAAAGCGGCCTAATACGTATGAAATGAGGTTGGTCAAACTAAACATTTTACCAAAATACAAAAAAATTTGTTGAATTCGACCAAAACACATATTTTCTCATTCTTCAACTAAGAACAAACCTGAATTCAGATGAACACGAACAACATACGCATACCATTAAGGTGAGACTATTCTACAAACAGGACCACATTTTCACATTCTACGATTTATATACGTCAAAATCTATGATTTTTGCATCGGAAAACGGCAAAATTCACAGATTTTCGCCAACTTTTCGACTATACACGTGAATAACCTACTTTGGCGGTGCAAACAGGTTGGTGACACTGGGTGGTCTGTAAAACCTTCCGTCTATGGTGGTAGAGGGGGGTATTACTCCGTAAAATACGTCAAAATTTATGTGTTTTACACCGGAAAATGGCAATCTTTTCTGGATATTCAAAAAAAGCAATTTTGCTGGTATACGACCACTTACTTTGGTGGTGCAAACAGGTTGGTGACACTGGGGGGTCTATATACGCCTCCATCTGTGGTGGTAGACGGGGGTCGATAGAGAGAGACGGGCGAGGCCGCACCACGACGAATTGAGGAGGGAGAGGCGAGGGGACGGCCTGGGAAGAAATGCAATTAGAGCTGAGTTGTAGTTTGATCAGCGATCAATATACATAAGGATGGCGATGCCAGGGACAAACCTCATCGTTGCACAACGTTTACTGTAAAACGAATAGCTGGCTTTCAGTCTTAGAGGTGGTCTGGCAGGAACCAAATCTCGTGCCTTGCGCTCCACGGTTAATCCCGTCGCTCCAATGCAAATACGCTACAAAAACTAACTAATTGATATTTTGTGCACCAGTTAATTACAATTCATTAGCGGAGATTCGAAAACTTCGTTTTTGAGGCGTGTTCGCGTTGGAGCAAACGAATTAACCATGGAGCGCAAGGAACGAGATTGTGTTCCTGCCAGACCATCTTTAACTGAAAAACAAGTCTCCTATAAAAAAGATGTTCGTTAGATCAACCTACCAGGCTGTACAACGATCGGTCTGCCCGACTGTCTATAGTAGGAGGGTAGTTCATTCAATAAGTGACCTCTTTTTGGTGTACAAACACGAAAATTTCATTATTTTGTACCAAATCTTCTCCATATTGGGAAGAAGGATCCATTTTTTGGAATTTTCCTGACTATTTTGTCGATGAATCTCCACGTACCCGGTTGTACCACAGTCGGTCTGCCCGACTGTCTGTAGTGTGAGGGCAGTCGGTCGAAGCCCGTTGTAGTACTGGCGACAGATCGCTGCGAGAAAGAGGCATTCGGCTGGAAATAGGCATAGTTACCTATGGCATAGGCATAGTTATAGGCATAGTTACCTAAATAGGCATAGTTACCTAAATAGGCATAGTTACCCCGTCAAAGTGGCGCTGACCTATGCTCATTTTTGCTCTTTTTCTGGAACTTACGCTCGTTTTTAGAAGCGAAATCTGTTTTAAACTAGCTTAAAGGAAGAAATAGTCACTTTCCAGTGGTGTCTAGCCTGTTTATGAGGTGACGCACATTCATGTTAGTTGCTGTGGCATTGAACTATTTTACCTATGGAAATAGGGAAATAATCGATAAATCGACTGCTGCCCTATACCTATACCAGTAAGATGTTTCTATTCTACTAGATTAGAAAAAATGTTTTACGTTGAAATCAAAAATTTGACAGAATTTCTGGCTCTACACGAACACGTCCGTCTCACGAAAGGGAGACGATTCTCGTAACATTCATGGCTTTTCGGAAAACGTTTGTGAAGTATGTTTGCCTCAAAATTGCAATCCCGTTTTATAACAAAACGCTTTTTTTGTAGAATAATTTTACCATTATCAAACTAACATCGTTCTGATACAGATCCGACGCGGATATGGATCGTACGTGTCTATTCGGTTCAACGGTGGCCTGAGGGGGCGGCTGGTGGAAGGCAGAACTTCGGGTACTGCCACCTACTAAAAAGGTCAAAGATCATGAATAAAATAATGGAGGTCAAATGTCACGAATGAAGTATACGAGGTCATGTGAAACTAAGCATTATTAGTTCGCAATATCATGCATTTGCCGACAGTGTACTGTAACTTGGAGAAATGCTACAACACCTCGGATATCATACATTACGTGGTCATTTGATAAAATATGATAAAATATCGATACGCAAAACCAAAAATTGATGTATTTCAGTACTTTACTGGAAATTTGAAACAGAAAGAGATTAATAAAAATAAGAATCTATACACTGCCTCCATACCTTGTTGATGTCGCTGGGTGTAGTTGGGAGTTTGACCTCCGGCCAATTGTTGCTGACTTCCATACTTGGGCAGAGGCGCGTAGTGAGAATAGGAGGGCGGCTGCAAGCATAGGTGAAATAGTTCAATGCCAGTGCAACAAAAATGGAGTGGGCGACGATTCAGCTAAAATGCGTTAAGCTACTATCTATTACTCAAGTAATAACTTCACAATAGATACTCCGTATGGATAAAATGTGATCGGTCAAATTTGAAAGAAAATTACTCATACAGTTTTTTATACGAGACATAAGCCTGAAGTGTTTTAGCTGCATCGTCGCCCACTCAAAAATGAGCGTGTGTAATCTTAAAAAAGGGAACAACACCCCTGCAGAAGTATTAATCCCCTAGTTTCAGACAGATTTCGCTTCTAGAAATGAACGTAGGCTCCAGAAATACGCCCGAAACGAGCATGGATCAGCGGTCTTCCACGTCAACATCACAACAGACTCTTTGCTAAGTGAATAGACATCTGGTATCAGTTTCACTGCGCAAATCTATCCGTGAAACTAATTAAAGAAGGACGATAATGTGGACCAACCCCGGCCAATTCTACAACTAACCGGGTTTTCAGGTAACCTAACCCTTTTTTGGTAACCTCTTTTTCAGGTTACCTTGGTAGGTAACCTGGAAGTAACCTGAAACTAAAATCCGGTTACCGTTCAAACTAACGGTGAAAACCACATTTTGAGTTAGAAAAACAGGTAACCGGTTTTTCATTTTAGGTTACCAACCGGTTACCTACTGAGGTAACCTGAAAAATAGGTTACCAAAAAAGGGTTAGGTTACCTAAAAACCCGCTTAGATATAGAATTCACCACCAATCCCGTGTCAACGGTCCTTTAAACTGCAATTGAAAAATGTATTGCAGTTTAAAGGACTGAACCGGTGCGATTGGTCCACATAATCGTCCTTCTTTAATCGCGATTCGCCACAGTCAAAACTAGGCTTGTCAATCGAGTTCAAAATTTCGAGTTTCGAATGTTTTTGGACCGGAAAAGTCCACCTTTTGAATCCGAGATTTTTGGGTTCGTTTTGTTTTGAGTAATTCGAGTTCGACTTTAACGACCTTAGTCACAACCCCGTAAGGTGTGACTATTCCATGAAAATGAGGTCGTGTTTGGTGTTTCTATAAATATGATAATTTTGCTCGTAATTGGGCAAAGTTTACCGAAACTTCGAAATGAGAGTTTTCCAGCGAAAATTGAAAATAAGCTCCGCCCCCACCTGTGAACTCCTGGCCGCCATCTGTTGCAGTTGCTGGCTGTTCATCGACTGCGACATGGCGGGAGAGGAAGCCGAGTAGGCGGCCTGTGATTGGCTGGCAGATACTGTAGCCATAGGGGGCGGGGCTTGACCCTGGAATCAATTGATAGGTATATAATGTACACCTTGAAGCAGACTGAGTTAAGAAGGAACATATTTCGCTGAGGAACTCGATCAAAATGGATAACTACATAAATTCGGGTTTTTAGTCTTTTGAAGTCTACATACTTTTTCGTATGCTTTGAATCACAGTATTCAACAAATATGATAATTCATTATTCTTATATACAACCCAAATGGAGTCCATTTCAACCTTTGCTCCGACTTGCTCTCTGCCCATACTCGAAAGTCCACATTTTCCATTATTGAACCCGATATCACCTAGTATATCCGTGAGTCCCTGAATATTCCCACAGCTAACACGAAGAGCTACAGTATCCCTCTTATGACCTACCGTAGGCGTGTTTCCCTTCAGCCAAGTCGCCAGTCCATTTCTATTCGCGGCTCCCTTGCGAACCTCCAAGTGCACTTCCGCTCCGCTACGGGACATGTACTGGGCGGCACTGAAATAGATCAGAATTATGATCTTTGATCCTTGGTCAAAACAGCCCTATACGGGAACTTTAAGTATATCAGAAAGTGATCATTGATTTTCAATTGTTGGCAGATCATAAACTGATAGTTCATCATAGATCAAGATCAAGAAACATCTTAAATGCATTGTTGGTAGAGAAAGATCTTGGAATAGGTCAGAATGTGATTTGTCGAAACATCACAAAACAATGAGGCTTTTACGGCTTTAAAAAGCCAACTTGATGTAGATCGGAATGATGATAACTTAGATTGTTAATCAAAACATCATGAAAAACGGGAATTTCTATAAAAGACCTACTTGGTACTTGGAACAGATTTTTAACTATTCACGAAACATAGAATACTTCAACTAAACAGTACTTTCTTTCATTTAGCGTGAGAAAAAGTGGTCCAAAATAGATCAAACACTAGCGTTGATAGCAAATAAACAAGTTATGAATACATTTACTAGATCGTTGGATCCTCCCAAAATCGAAATAACGCATTCAGTCAACCGTCTTAACTGGTCCAATTTGCATATTTTCGATAGTAATCATACACCAGTAAAGTTGTCCGAATAGTCAGAAAAATTCGAAAAACGGACTACTTTTCAGCCGAGAAGATGAAAATCGGTCTACTTTTGATGAAAAATCCTGAATTTTCACGTGTTTACATATGAAAACGGATTAATTTTCGTTGCTTAGTCGAACCTTACTGGTGTATGATAGTCATAGCCGCTTTCTATCACAATAACAAAAGAGAAAACAGCAACACTTTGAAAAGGTTAAATTTGCTCTTGTTTCTAACATCTGAGACAATACATTTACATTTTCTCTATTTCCGAGAAAATTTGTCGACTATTCATAAGCATAATAATTGTGAAAGGCAACTTATAACATCACTAATCGCCTAGAATTAGCCAGCCTAGATATAAATACAAACAAAGGGCTTATTTCTGGTAAACACAATGCAAATCTGATCCGCATCTGTAAACTAGAATACTGTAAACATGCAGTGTTTATTCACTTGTTTTGATGCACGTTATAACTTTCAAGAAACACAGATCTAATTTAGAAAAAAGCTTTTACACACATTTGTCTCACTAGACGGCTTCCTTACTGAGCATAACTCAACTACCCAAGTAATGAAAGTATCGGAAATATGAAGCAATAAAGAATTGATAGAAAACGTCACAGTTACAAAATGGTTGACCCCGTTCCGTTAACTAACAGATAACCATTGTTCTAGTTTGATTACCCACAAAAACACCCTATTTCCTATAAACTTTGGTGTAAAAACCAATGAAAAATAACAACATTGCGATAGTTGACTAAGAGAGAAAAGTACATATAGGTTGACCTCGTGAACCCCCTCTATTTTCGGCTAATCGCAGTTAATTTGCGGTGCGCGCACGTAATATTAGCCAAAGAATGAATAGAATATCGGAGAATTAACGGGAAACTACGGAAATCAATCGAAAAAAGTTGATGAATCGACTTTTAACAACCCGCGGATCATGCAGTCATATTGAACCTCAAAAACCTCCTTTTTTTGCGACGATTTGGTTATTTTTATGGAAAATTGGTTGAATTTCCAGAAGATTGAGCCAAAAACTGCCTGTAGCTTAGCTGAATAGAATTTCGCAGTTTCAAAAAGTTGCACTAGAAAATGTTGAGTGTGAATGAATATCTGTTTTTATGTTTTTTTTACTACAGGCACCAGCTACTCTTAGTAAACCAAAATAAACTTGAACATTGAAAAATAAAGTAATCGATATATAGCAATTTTGATCTATACTCACTCTTCAATACACTCAGCAAGCCGAATCGGAAAGTTCAAGGTGAATTCTATATCTAACCGGGTTTTTAGGTAACCTAACCCTTTTTTGGTAACCTATTTTTCAGGTTACCTCAGTAGGTAACCGGTTGGTAACCTAAAATGAAAAACCGGTTACCTGTTTTTCTAACGCAAAATGTGGTTTTTACTGTTAGTTTGAACGGTAACCGGATTTTAGTTTCAGGTTACTTCCAGGTTACCTACTAAGGTAACCTGAAAAAGGTTACCAAAAATGTGTTAGGTTACCTAAAAACCCGGTTAGTTGTAGAACTGGCCAAAGTTCAATCACCAGAACCTAGAAGAACAAGAAATAATTTCAATCAATACTCACTCTTCCTGTGTGATTCCCAGCAGCGATTGTCCATTGACAGACAAAAGTTGGTCTCCGCTCCCGAGGCGACCATCCTGTAAATGAATTAATGAATATTATTGAAACATTAATATTGTATTAATTCATTCGTAACCAAACTATTTGTAGTACCAGAGCTTTTAGAAATATATTGCTGTATACTGAGTGGCGCCTTTCACAGTCACAGAGCACACGACTTTCTTATTATAAAACCACCCATTGATCAAATAAAATTGTATTTTCAAGGTGTTCGATAAACAAAATAATAGAACTTTTTTTTGGATAAACACAAAATATCCATTTTTCACGAACAAATAAACAAAATGTTTACACAAACAGAAACTAACCAAAGCCGCGACGGTTCCATCTACCACCTTCTTCACATAAATACCCGTCTGGCGGTCACCGATACCCTGGAAATCGATAATATTGAAAAAACAATAAAAATCTCTGTTCTAAACTAGTTTAACGTTTTTGTTTTTCCAATCTATTTACTGATATTACTTACGGTACAGTTCACACATCACTAAATTGTGACTTAACTAAAATACACCGTTTTTAGATTTAAATGTGTTAAAACCTATAATTTGCATTAAAAAAAAACGGGAAATCTTCGCAATATTATCGATAAAGAAGCCTGTTTTGTAAATTTCTCTAACTATTCGAATAACTCTATTCTAGTTTTGGAGTATGGGTACAAAAAGCCCACCTTCATGAGACAAACGACTACCATCCTTTAATATGTCAGCTGTTACTAACACAACAAATCAGCTGATTGGCGCTAATGGACACCCGGCTACTCTATTTAGCAGCATGTTCTAGGAGAAACACAGGAATAGGTTTGAGAGGGTATTAGGGGGCGGAGCTTAATTACAAGGGAGGGGGTTTGAACTATACACCAGTGATGTCAGACTATTCGACAAAAAGGAGACCGACTTTAGATTAGAACACGTGAAAGTTTACGATACTGCATAAAAACAGACGAATTTTTCGTTTTTGACCAAAAGGTAGTCTGTTTTGGTAAAAGGATGTTGGGGGGGGGGGGGGGGGTTGAAAACTGGGAAACTACTCAACGGGACAGGCGGGTGGTCGTAAATGGTGTTGCGGGATTCGAGAACACGACGAGAGAGTGCGAGTAGCGAGAGGGCGCTAGACGGTGAGAGCGGATCTTACTGGAGTTCACATTTTTCACGTTCACGTCATCTTTTGTTTGGTGTGTACAATTTTAGAAAAGTTGGATATAAAGACTTTCTACAAGAATCTTTCAAGATTTTAAAAGTTCCAAAATCATCAAAAAACCTTATTCTTCGTGAAAAAAAGTGCTCTCATTTTGTAAAACGTAAACTAATTAAAGAACTTCTCCAAATCGAGTCAATCGGTAATTTCTGCTAATTACGAGTACTACTTGACCGAGTTAGCCCGACGAGAGACAATGAGATCTGTAGAGGGTGCGAGACGGCTAGAGAAAGAGAGATTTGTATTGCGGAGATGACTATCTCTATCTATCTATTCTATCTCACCCTTTTCGACACAACACAACCGCCAGCAAAAAAGAAGCAGCGAGAATATGCAAATTAGGGCTATGGAAGTAATTAATTAAGAAAACACAATAAACTATTTTTGCTTATTTCGAAAGAACCACTGTTATGTAATGAAAACTAGGTATGAGACATAACCAAAACCTCTTACACCGATAACAAATATCTCAGAGCAGAAATCCCGCATCCCTCTTTAGCCTTAAATCGTCAAAACTGACCAAATCGTCCCTAGTTAGAAAATAGGTAAAGAAGCACGTTTATTTGAGGCTGGTATCGAGTTTTCTCTACATCATCAAATAATTATTGATTTATCGATCGATTATCGATTACCTGCGCCGCGACGATGCTGAGTCCAATGCCTCCGCCGCCTCGTTTCAACGTGACTCGGATGACGTCATCACCAGTACTACCGAAACTATCGCCCTGCAAGAGGTCAAAGGTCAAAGTACAAAGTATATGGTAAGTATAATGCGCGGAGAAACCCATACTAGACCATAGAAACACCTCGCATCCACCCCGATAGATATAGAGAGTAACGAAGATGTGACGAAGTAGCATGTACGTTGGGCCCCGTGACCAATTTGCAATTTCGCTAAACACGTTTTGAAAAGCGACGGGTAACCTTCTCAGGTAACCAGAAACCGGCTAGAAGAACAATTTACGGCCAATTCTACAACTAACCCGGTTTTTAGGTAACCTAACCTTTTTTGGTAACCTTTTTTCAGGTTACTTGACTAAGTAACCCGAAAGTAACCTAAAACCAAAATGGGGTTACCATCAAATATAACAGTAAAAACGGGGTTTCAAGCCGAATTTGAGGGTAACCTGTTTTTGGTTTTAGGTTACTTCCAGGTTACCACCGAAGTAACCTAAAAAAAGGTTACCAAAAAAGGGTTAGATATAGAATTCACCACAATTTACCGCACTATACTCCCGAAAATAAGGATAAAGTGCGCGATTTCGCGGAATTTTCGCTGAATTCAGCAAAAATACCCAAAAACACAATCTGAAGTCTAAACTTACAAACTGCGTGGTAGCCATACTAGTCAACGTGGTCTGCGATGCACTTCTGGCCACCTGTTGCTGGCGAGGTGGCGGCATGTTGGCAGACGAAGAGGTGGGTTGGTCACGGTTTGACATCAAGGGGGAGGAGTTCGGCTGAGGGTGCGGATGAATTTAAAGTTCAAAATGGGCGTGGTCTAATTTTCAGAGATCTAGAGAGAGAAGGGAAGGGGGCTGGACACCGCGGGAGGACATGAGGGGAAAGAAGTGAGGCTGAAGGTCATCGTATTCGACTGTACTTGGATCAGTTAAATTGTGAACGATTGAACAATCACATAATAATAACTGATTTTCCTCCTTTAAGTTTATTTCATAATAAATATGTATATTAATGTCTTATATGCTTTTTATATAATACAACCTATAGGCTTACTAACCTGCATATGTCCGCCACTCGACTGTGATTGATCCTCCGTGAGACCAACAGAGTGACAGAGTCCCTTCTCCTGCAGGGCGTAGAGGTACTTGGACAGACCGTCTGGCACGTTTCTCACGTGTTCTGTAATACAAAAAGGGGCGTGGTCTAATTTTGAAACAACTGGTCGACATCAGGCATCAGGATTGATGAAGGAAGGAGTAAACACTTCACTTACTACCATCCAAACCCCAAACTGTAAGTTTCATGTAAGATGGGAAAGTAAAGTAGCGATACAAGTATTGAGCGTGAGAAGAGCGGGCTACTTCGGCTTAAACAATCAGGACAATCACTGATACAGAATATCCTCTATTCAACTACAACCATTTTGAAGGGGGCAGAAAGTAAGTTCATATTAAAGAGCTGCTCGAGAGAAATCGATATATTCACATCTTAATTCACACTAACGAACCTACTTTGCATGCGCGATTCACATGTTTTATCCTGTTTTGACGGGCGCAATGTTATGTTTAGGTACCCCGGGGTGCCCAATCTACCTTTCTATTGTGCCCTCCTTTAATAGCACTTTAACCATAACTATAACTTTATTACTTATTACCTGCCGTGTATCCGTCCTGCGGCAGTAGGAATGGCAACGAGAGATGATCAGATTCTTCCAGGGTCAGGGGAAGACCATCCTGCACAGAAAATCGATAATCATCCGTTATTGATCTATTAAATGTTGGCACATAGTTGGCGTCACAGTTGTTATGTTCCACTTGGTATAGAGTGTTACAAATCTACGGTATAGCCATAGTTTGTTGAGCTTCGACACACCAGAGAGTAAAAACTAAGAGAGAACCGCCAGTGAAGTTGATCCTCTGTTCTTTCACGAAGACCCCTAGTCAAACACCAGTAAGGATTGACTAAGCGACAAAAATTAGTCCGTTTTCGTATGTAAACAAGTGAAAATGTATGATTTTTCATCAAAAGTAGATCGATTGTCTTCTTTTCGGCGGAAAAGTAGTCCGTTTTTCAATTTTTTCTGACTATTCGGACAACTTCACTGGGGTATGCCCCTAGTCTCAGAGTGAACAACACCACATAGTTGGAGTGTGCTGATAATGCCTGAAGGGGTCAATTAATTTGCATATCTTTTCTCGAGAATGATCACCATTACGAACCTGAGTCCACCCTTCTCCGAAAAACAGAAGAAGATAAATATTATTATCAAACATACTTTTAAAACAACAATTTTACCAACCTGCTGCGTGAGCTGATCGGCCTGCCGCTCCGCGAGCCCCGTAATCCGCGTCAACACGTCGCCGTCGCAGGGAATCTCACCGTTTCCCACCATGAAATGAGACAGCAGATAGCGAACCTGAACGAAAATTCGATAATAGACCAACTATTTGGACAATCTTACTGGTTTATGGTGTACATTCTCCTCCCCATTAATCTCTATATAGTGTACACAGTTCAGAGAATTATAAATATTCTACCTGTAGACTATTGAGCTTGTAGCAGGTTGCGCCCAGTGCGGCCACATCGTTCTTCTGTGCCCCCAATAGTTGGGCGGCCTGTCTCGTTCGATCCAGATGGCATTCGGCTGCCAGTTCCACACCCATGTGCTCAGCCCACCTGGAAAAGGGGATTTGGACATCATTATACTATTGCCCCCCTCACAAATGGAGATTTAGGTTGTATTTTAAATTTGACTTTTTACTCAGCCAAGGTCGCCGAAGAAGTATGAAGGTACTAAACACAGTACAATACAAACCCACCAACCCCCCCCCCCCCCCCCACCAAATTAGTTACAAAATGGCTCCACATAGGAGGGGTAGCTGCACAACACCTTCTTTTATCAGAGCGAGGATGAAGTAAATAGTTTCGCACACATTTGTATTTTGGGTAAAATACTGAATCTCACCAGTAAACGACTGAAATATATGTTAGAAGAGAAAACTAACTGATGAATTAGGGCCAGATTGTGAGCCAGCGATCTTCCCAGTCGAGTCGTCAAATGAACCGGCTGAAACAATGGACAAATATGTTTTTGAAAATAAAACCTCTGATATTAACAATAAATAAAGAGATACGCGAAGAATCGTAAGAAAATCGTTCTCCGAACCGCGAAAGAAAAAATGAAACGGCTACCATAAAAGTGATTCTTTGTCGTGATTTTGCCATGTTTTGCATGTTGCTCGCTGGCATTTACAGGTTAACAGCTACAAAATACGAAAAAGTATTAAAAAAACCGCAACTGACACTACTTCCCACTCCGACCATGTTGTTGAACAGTGTGGCGTTGATGGTGTGGAACATTTGACTGCTCAACTGAATTGTCAGGGCCGGGTTTAGACGGGAGGCGCGAGCTGCACGCAGGGTACTGTCCAGTAGGGAGATCAGTTCGGCTGGAAATACATAAAACTAAATCTTGAATGAAATAAAATATTAAACACGTAATGCATACACAACCCACTGAAATCGAGGAAAAGTAATATGAAAAAAGTTATTACTTTTTTTTCATAATATCTTCATGTCAATCTGGCGTTCAACATTAGTTTCCGGTTCTTAAGTCTAATGCTTTACATTTTATTTACCTGTTTTATATACTATTTTATTCATAAACGTACCAGTAGCCTCCTCGGGAGTCAATCTGGCGTCCAACATCGGTTGACAGGCCGGTCTCAATGCCCCAAGAAGCACGGTGCACAAACGACGGAAGAGAGACTCCACCACCGAACCGAGTTGGGCAGAGCTGAAGAGGGGAAATCAATACATACAATCAGTATATACACTATATATTTAATAAATATTATATTCAATCTAAACAAATGGAACAACATCTTCTCAATGTGTTAGATATAGAATACCGAATTCACTATTAGAAAGTTGAAACAGATGTGCATCCTCCAAAAAAAAAAAGGGGGGGGGGGGTGAAAGTATAACTATCCACAACGACCACAACCATACGGTAACCAGAAACCGTCTTCTATCATCAACGTACCGCGGTGTCCTCAAATCGGGATTTCGTTCCACAATGAACGCCAGTTCACTGGCATTGGCCAACCAGAATAGAAGCTCATCTCTCGAGGTACATTCCTGGAAAACAGAAAATACTAGCTAAATTAAAGGTAACTATAATTATTATAAAGTATTATCGTCTTCATAATAGTTATCCTTTCAACAAACGTTTCAATTTCAATTTCAACAAACGTGAATTTCATACCAATTTGAAATGGTAAATCAAAAAACATTGCTAAATATCACGTACGCTCTTCTCAAACTAAATTCAATCACTTGATTCAAGCCCAACCACGGGACAATACGTCATTTTACACACATGAAACGCAGAAAAACGTGAAAACACGTGAATCTAACTGACAACCTCAGAAAAACCGTGAAAACGTGAGGAAAACGTCGAACCTGTGCAATCTGATGCATGTGATGTCCTATCCTCGTGAAGAACTGTACCAGATACGGCTTCGAGTGAGAGTGGAAGAATCTCAATGCCAGATACAGAGAATAGGCCGGAGAGAGACGGAAAGAACCGGAATCCGCCCAGCCGCGAGACATCACCTGAATATAACAAATGATAATGATAAGTTTGTTGATAATCTGCAGATTTATTCGACATTTTCCGTGAATTTCTCCGAGTAAAAACTACAGAAAAACGGGCTCGGGCTTAAGTTTTTAAGTTTTCAGGATAATGATAGTCTACTTCATGCTTTTGTGCACATGTACAGTAGGAAACTCGAAAATTGGTAGCTCCAGGCATCTACTTTTGGAAATTTACAGAATTTCTGACCGAAAACTGAGTGAAACTTTGCAAAAATTTCAAAGTGTAATTCATCTAGTCCATCATCATTACACACTTTTGTGCACTATTTCGACACTTTTTTAGATCTGAACATTGAATTTCACATCTCAATGTAAACGAATTGAGCTGATATAAACATATAACATCCCCAGAAAATCAGTTTCAACAAAATTCCGTACCTCGACCAGATAGTCCCACACTTTGTAGTCGCCAATCTGCAGCGAGATGGGCAGGGAAAAGTGGGCGGAGCCTTGTGATGACGTCACAGATTTCATCTGATCCGAGGATTGACGGGAACTGGGCGACGAGCCACCGGTGGATAGACTGAAAATAATAAGAATATTACCATGGCAGAGAGGTAGTGGGCGCCATTGTTGGGAAATGCTCGCAGGTTCGATCCCCGGTAACGGCAACATTTTTGATTTCTCTCTTTATTTTTTTGTAATATCTCTCTCGCTCCACTTCTCTCTCAATAGCTTCAAACAAATATGTAATTTCGCATTCTCTCTGTTGGTTAGAACATGAATATTGCTTGTTAATATTGTTAGTATAGATTTAAATCCTACAGCATGCATGCGAATCAGGCAACGTACACACATAATCAGTCAGTCCCAGTTACTGACAGTTGATCGAGTTCCTATCGAGATCAAGGCACAAATTAGGCTCCGCCCCTTTTCGTAAGCAAAACTCACAGATGTTTCAGCTGAAACGACGAGATGGGCGTCGAAATAGACGGGGCAGATTTCCGTTCATTTTCCGCCGACGGTACGTGGTAGTACTCAAATTAGTAGACGGTTAGGGGACAGACAAATAGAGTGTTATAGCTCGTTTCACCAATCGATGTCCTTCTACAGTAATCCGTCGCATATTTAGAAGGCTTTTTCTAATGAATAAATCATTATTTTGGTTTCAAACTTTCATAGTTTGCAGTAGCATGGATAGAAAACACAACCGCGAAAATTAAAGTCATTCCGAAAACACCAAACTACGAAACGTTGATCTAGAAGCCTGCGAAGATTACTGTAGAGGGTTATAAGTGCGTTGAACAGACTATAATATGGGAAGGGGGGGGGGCTATAATAAAATGAGGGATAGTATAGTTTTTTTTTTTGAAATTTTACATTTTCAAAACCAGTCAACTTTCTCCTATGCATGCTTTTGAAACACGAAAGAACCATGTCAACGAAAATTTCTGTCCAGTGGCATTATAGTATCGCCCCCCCCCCCCCCGTCCCAATAACAAGTGGTAATCTCCCATTGTTTGTCTCCTTTATGAGCGACATTTACTAACCCGATGCTGATAACAGAATTCATCTGACATTTGTGCTCAAAAACTAAGAAGAAAAAAGAAAATACGAAAAAGGTCAACGAGCTTCTGATATTAGTATGGCTTTCTGGATCGATAATGATCTCATTTCCAGTGTTAATAAAATTTGGGAAAATGGTAAAAAGAGCATTATTTCTGTACTGTTCTATAACAAAGTATAATTTTCAAATACAAGTGTTTTTTAAATGGTCAGGTCATCATGTATAGTGTAAGTAAAGCCCAATGTCGATGTTAACAATGTCCCAATGTCGATTTTAGTTACCTTATCTCAGTAACCAATGGTTTCCCTAGTCCTAAACTTACTATTATTATTATTATTATTCATATATTTTAATAGCGAGCCACCTGACTATAACTTGGAACGAAGTCTGTCTGTCTGACTCTGTCGTCCACGTCAAAAGTCGTCTCCAACACGTGCTGCACCGAGGCTGCACGACGCATTCTAACGGGGGAAAGGTTAAAGGTCGGTAGATCAAATAAATCGATAATCGAAGCGAAAATAAGATAAATCGATATCAGATCAATGCAACGATCGATGAGTATTCTGACAGAAAACCAGGAGATCAAATAATTCGATAATCGACTTGAAAATCAATAAATTTCAGGGAATGGCAAAAAGAAACAGAATATAAAAACTCAGTGAGAAAAACGGGTGGAAATATTTAGGGAAAATCCAGTTATCTATCAAAAATTTAAAAAAGAGGAAAATCGAAGTCTTAGAGGATGAAAAATATATAAAACGGTGATTTTGTATGAGAGAAATAGCTGAAACACGAGTTGACTAGTTGTAGCATAGTCACAGCTAATGTCGAAAAAATAGTTCATTTTCAAAACTGTAGCAGCTAATTTTGAAATCATTCCAAGAAATAATCTGTCACGAAAAACTTTCCCCTACTCTAAACTCTAAACAAAGTTCAAGTGCTTCTTTTTACACAGCAAAAGTTCCAAAATTTCACTTCAAACACAGCTTTATGTCAAATTCAAATAGCGCTGCCTTCCTATGTGTGCTTGTTTGAACTGTTATCGATCAAAATTTATGAGCCAAGGGGGCGAATTGTTGGTTATCTATCTAGCTATCTCAGTAGGCAAAGGGGCAACACAATGCATCCCCCCACAGTGCCCAGTCATACACAAATATAGGGAGTGACCAAGTCATCGTCTTTGTAGTTTGATCTCTTAAACACAGGGTAATGGACGAATTGGAAATATTACAAAAAGAAACCCATTTCAGCATTAAATATTCCCAAGTTGATTATTTTGCATAACAAGACAAATTTCTCGAGTTTGGAGAAACAAAATCATCTAAACCAGACATTCTACACCGAAATTACGCACTGCTGAACAGACCAGTCTAGCATCCTAACTAATTTAAAGCGAAAACGAAAATTTCTAGTTTCTCTCAGTTCAATGTTCACTAAAGAAACGCCTTTCAGAAACGTTGAGGGATAGTCACAGGCCTCTTTTCTTAGTCACAATCTGGCCATAAATGCCCCTTTCCCTCTCTCGCTTGGAATAAGCAAACAAGCCATCATGAATATTCTCATCTGATAGTACAATCAGAAACAGAAACTGGTTTTGTGGAAGGGAGCGGGCAAATTTTGCTACTTCTCGTCAGTTTTCAAGATTTCCATTTACAATTGGTGAAAAATAGGTCAAAATAGGACCCATTACAAATGAAAAAAATGTTTAGAAAGGAAAAAAAGCTAGGTTATTCGAGACCATTTATGTAAAAGAGTGTGCGCTGTCAATTTCACTTTGTAGAACACAACTAGAAATGGTAGAAGGAATACAATCGTACTCTTACAAGTCCACTTGTCATCACGCTATTTTTCCAGAACGTGTTATGCACACAGCAGAAAAAGAGGTTCACAGTGAACACCGGCTCTTATATAAACCCTAAGCAAAGTCTGTCTCATACGTAAAATTGCTCCCAGCTAGGGTGCAAGGCGAAAAAGTGCATGAGAAACGCTGAAAACCGAGCTTGTGTACACAAAAATGCAATATAATCGGATTTTCGTCTCTAAGAGTGTCGTATCCTTGGTAAGAACTTCAGAACTTCAGAATTACCCCGTCACTTTTCAATCGAATATTCTACAAAACCAAAGCCAATTTTCGAGTTGAATGCGTAGATATTCATACTTTCGTATACGAAATAGTCAATTTTGCATGATTCTGACAAAAGAGCAGTGCATTTTTAGAACTTTTATGAGCACAACTTTCTGGAGTATGAGCATCAATCATACCTGACCTCAACGATTCCCAGCCTTGGTTACAACCGGCTATTTCCACCCTGTTAGAGCTGACTAAGCAAAAGGCATTAGCCCAGATGGAATGAAAAATGAGTCAACAGGGTACACTTGTAGTTCATCAACAAGCTCTTGCTGTACACAATGTGAATAGTAGATCAAAACTAGACACCCAAATATTCAATTTTCAAATAAGATAAAATCAATGCTACACACCAGTCATACTAAGAACTTTTCTAAGCAAAAAAACTGGATGGAAACGCGAAACTTGAAGTAAAACTATCATATATCAGCCAAAAAAACTACTAAAATAACGACACTTAGTACGATTTTGACCACTCTCAATCGACTAGCCATTTAATAGGATACGTGCTGTATGAAATTGCACATAGGCGAGAGGAACATACTTGACAAACCCTTTAAAAGCCAGCGCCCATACACGACCCTTTTAGTAGAATATTATCGAATCCCAACTACGAAACGTAACGCTTAACGCATACATTTGACATGACACCTTTCGAAAACTTCAAGCAAAACGTTCAAACCAGAGAAATTATCTCAGTTTATATAAATAAGAAAAAGATCGTTCTACTACAATATGTACAAATTGCGAACAGTCCGAAAAAAAATATTCTGTCGCAATGTTGCAAATTAACATGATTCGCTGTAACTTGTCCAAATGTCCAATTAACGCATTTCCTCAAACTTTATGAAAATTTCATCAAATAACAGCTCAGGAAGTCAGGATTTCGTTCAATAATCGAGAAAAGCTACAAATCATACGTAAAAAAGGTTCACATCAGGTCGAAAAAAGTGAGGATGAGCATCCCCAAAAATTAAGCATACGTCATTGAAAATCACGAATTTTTTCTTTACTTTTACCGAGAATCTGTGACATTACCCCAAAAAGTGAGCATGCACCGGTCAAAATCGGGCAAAAGTGAGCATCAGTCAACATCAAAATTAAGGGGTATTTTACGTATGCTATAAATAAACCGTCAATAGTGAATCTAGGGGGGAGGGGCGTGTGATGTGAATACGTGTGATTCACCCCTGAGAGCAAATAGAACCACGGCCTAATCAGAGTCACAAAAACGTCCATCCATCCTAAATTGACAACTCTAGTAGGCATTTGTAGGGAAACAGAGAAGAAAAGAGATGTTGCAAGTTGCAAGAAATCAATACAATCGTATTTGTATTTAGGACAATAATCGCCAGTTGTCGATGAGAAAAACACGTACGTGACACTTTGGACAAATCACATGCATGCATTCGATCACATGCAACACACAGAAATTGAACTCATCTTTTCTCTCTCTCTCTCTTTGTCTCTCTCTCTCACTCTCTCTTTGTCTATCTGTTCTTCTTTCTTTTCTTTTTCCTCCACGGCCACCCTCTCATTTCTCACGCCACAATCACAATAGACAGTCGTCTGGTTGCGATTGATGTTAATATCAACTATTATCATCATTCCTTACCCATATTTCTCACTCTACATTCATTTCAAAACCAAATGGAAATCTTCAACTTGAAAATATTTGAGACGCTTCTCAATAACAGTTCGATGGCCTACCAATCAATATTTCCAGCATGTTTTCAACCAAAAAAATAAATTTAACTAAGCTGTTCGTCACGCTTGTTGCAATTTCACAAAACTTCATTGGCACGCTGCCAATGTCATTGTGAAAACAGAATTGTGACCTTTGACCTACCTCGCGGACGGCATATTCAGCTGTCCAATATGACTGTAGTCCGACTCCTGCGGTTGGCTACCGCGTTGCGCGGAAACGAACGGATTGTTCTGAAAAAATATATATTGTAAAATTGTTCAACACGAATTGAGATATATGGAAGAGGATGCTGAAATCCCTGAAATTTGAGAATGATGATAATTTCAGCCGTTTTCAACACAATCACAAATCACTCGTTGTGAAACTGGCAAAATCCCGGATTCTTCTCAGACGTCTCCAACCCCGAAAAGGTATAGGAGGCACCCAGGTCATAAAAAAATTGCTGTTCTCATCAATAATATCGATTTTTTATGTAGAAAAACCGCAATGTGCGGATAAAAATGGTGCAAAATGGTGCAAAACGGTGCAGCAAACGCCGAATTCCAGTGCCCACTTGAGTGAAAAAGAGTTAAGAAAGGCCAATTCGCATAACAAAACTGTTATATAAATTTTTATGCAGAAAAACTACATATTTCGGATAAAAATGGTGCAAAACGGTGCAGCAATCGGTGCAAATGCCGCATTTCAGTGTGCACTTGAGTTGAATTGGCCGACAATCGAAACAAGCGGCCTCTTCAAAAGGCGCGCGCGCCCGAGTACTAACACAGGTGAACATAGCAGGACATACAAACAAAATTCGTCCCATATTTCCAATATATTGCGAACTTGGAGCAAAATATAACTATTTCACGAGAAGGAAACCATTTTCTGATGAAATAGACTCAAAAACAAGAAAATGTTCGCAACATTGATGAAAACGTTGGAAAAGAGTGGTTTGCAGTTTAGAACTATATTAAGTTCTGGAAATTAGATCCAACAGGTTAGAAATTTTATTTATACTGCGAAAATCTCTTATTTTGGCAAAAAAGTTACCGGGTCCTTTTGGTATTTCGTCTATGGCTAAGACTACCGAATTGAGTAAGAGAACAACTTTTGAAATGACAGCATATAAAAACGGGCTCAGAAAGGATCATTATGTCTAAAATTAGTGCTCCTTCGACAAGCAGCGAATCAAAAGAAACAACGCCTATGTGCACAACGCGCGCCCACAACAAACTGATATATTTGATCAGCAGAATGAAATTCGCTCAAATCGCCTCTGAGAGACCGCAGACCGAAAAGAGATACATACTCTTCACTTAGTGAACTCTGAACTCACGTCTAAAACACAGGAGAAAAGTCAATTTTATGTTTTTTTTTCAGTTTCATTCAATTGAGTGAGAAAATCGGTTCACTTTTGGAGTATTGAAGGATTGTCGAACTGTTCAACCTAACTAAAATGTCCTTAGAAGAATAATAATAATAATAATAATATTTTACGGCAACTATTTCAGCCGTGTTTTACTTTTATTCATATTTTAACAACCAAGACAATGATCACACAGAAGTATCCGTACAGGGGTGGGGTCCGTAGATGAGAAACTAGGCATGGGTGAGCTTTATTACCAGCTCATGCGGTCCGCCATGAAGATACCGCGCCGAGTGGGATCGAACCATGGTGTTTTGAGTGCTAGCGCGCACACAACCAGTCGACCACCCGGCCCCAAAGAAGATGATATTCGACGCATTTAGCCAGGAAAACCGATTGTTTTCAAGAAGATATTAATTGTAACTAGAAGAGTCAATCAACATTAATGGGTGGTTATTGGAATTGAACTCTTGTTATCAACAACTTGCGAAAAAATCAAAAACAAGATTTAGTCCCTCAGCAAGAATAGCTATCGCGAGTTTGTTGCAATAGCAAAGGAGGTCAAATAGGCGCCCGCTCCTCACACCCTCGATGCAATGAGGCTAATCACAAATACATACAGGCGGGGAAAAGGCCGCTGGCTGGCAGTTTTACGGAGAAAGCGAGAAGCTCTCGATTTTTCGGGAAACTCTACATGTTTTTTTTCTGCGAAATCATTAACACAACTTAGTCAAAAAAAGGTTTAAAAACGCGAGCTGACCAGCAGAATAGACTGCTCGAAAATTTCCTTTTTTTGAAAATCAACTTTTTATGCTAAATCATGAAATTAACGGTTAACGGAATTCAAATGGAGAAACTATTTCAGCCAGAATTTGAATCGCTGGCTGGCGGCTTGGGACTTGGGACGGAAAGGTTAGACAAACTTAGGAAATGAACAAATCTTTGTTGTATTTTGATCCCGATTCACGTTATAATAACTTACAAACTTCGACCGAAAAACAGCGATAGCAAACTCCAAAAACCGCGAGGGAACGGGCATAGGGCATACTACAATCCGCTGAGTTTCAGTTTGGCAGTGAATGCAAAACGTGCTCGCGACCACCAGAAAAGTTCAATTTGTCACAAAAACGGGCTCCTGCCCCTATGGAAATATTGGTCGTTTTTGAGGCAAACGCGTAGCGTTTCACTAAGTTCAAGAATCTACTGGTGTGCGTGAGTAATACACAGCATTTCACTAGTATTTCGAAGAAATGGGCGAAATAGACGACCGATTAGGGCAATAAGCCCCTCTCAACACGCGCCCGCCAAACAACAAACAATTTCGAGACAGACGCGAGAATCAAAAAGTGGCACGGGCGACCCCTTACATACTATAAATGCTCAGCGTTTTGAGAAAACCCCCCCCCCTTTTTTTTTTGGTCCGAAGATTTGGGCAAACCGGCAACCCCCCCCCCCTCAAATTCAGATTTAGCGATTTTCTAAATTAAGGGCAAAACCCCCTTATATTTTGGCTGAGGGGGGGGGGGGGGCAAAACCCCCCTGTTTGAAAAATTCCCAACTCTGAGGCATTTAGGGTATGCTCAACCATGTTTGAAACAATCGAATCAATTCTCACCAACTAGATTTTTTTCATCGAACTTTGAAACATCATCAAAGTTAAAACTTCACGTTTTTTATCGAAAAAGTTTGGAACTAAATAAGATGATGTATGAACAAAACATATTCAGGAATCAAATATAGGTCAGTTGGACACTCCTTCTAAAGCACGCCTATACAGTTTACCCATACACCAGTAAAGCTATAAATAGTCAGAAAAATCGATAAACGGACCATTTTTTGCCGAAGAGAAGCAGAAAATCGGTCTTATTTTGATGAGAAATCATAAATGTTCACGTGTTCACGTCTAAAAACGGACTAGTTTTTGTTGCTCAGTCGGACCTTACTGGTGTATGAGTTTACCTTGCGCGATCTAGCTGTGTTTGTAGTTTGATCCCGTAAAGTATGATCAAACTACAATAAAGACTAGACTACCCCTTATATGACTCTTTCTCTCCCCCAAAACTAACCCTATCGGCGGCAAATCGAAACAGCGTAGTTCTTCCGAAAACAACGACAGCACCGTCCTGCAGAATCTCCGTCTGACTTATTCGACGACCATCCACCTGAGAGAGATCAAAGATCAGAGATCAAACCACAAACTTCTGTTTGATTCTCCTAAAATCTATGGCAATACGATAACGACGAGTGCTGAAAAGATCATACTACACAATTCCTTTTGCTTGTCCTGAAACAGTACGAGAAGGAAGAAAAATCGATAGAATCAAGGTGTTCCGGTCAATTGCCAGATCAAAGATCAAACTACAATCGAGCTAGAGCTGAAAGAATTTTCAATCGAAAAAGCTTCCTCACTTCCACTCCAAAAACCAACCAGGAAATCAGGAAGTACCATACAACAGAATAGTACATGTGTTCTTAGGCACCGGCGTACACGGTTCCAACACCAAATACGAACCGTTGCAACTCCAAATGACACAAGGTAGCAACACTCGTTCATAATTAGGTGCTGGAACCGTTGATTCTCGACCTTTTGTGTTGGAACGGCTCATATTTGGTGTTGGAACTGTTCAAGAATAGGACGATCAAACATAGGTTTCGATATCGATTTTTCATTATTTAATATTGATTTTCCAATAGATCTTTCATCCCCGTGCCTGAGTATAGAAACAACAAAAATACTAACCTCAATCCTGGCCTCGGATGCACTGGGAGTTACCGTAACCACACCGTCCATGTACGTAATTACACAGTGCCGACCACACACTTCGGCTGCGTCGATCTGAAACTTTATTAAATTAAACCTTATACTGAAAGCACGACAATTATGTGGGCCAATCCCGTGTTAACGGTCCTTTAAACTGCAATTGAAAAATGTATTGTGGTTTAAAGGACTGAAGCGTTGCGATTGGACCACATAATCGTCCTTCTTTAACTCGTTAAACCTTGAAGATGATTAAAGTTATATTAATAAATCGAACTTCTATTAAAACTCGGTAACATTTTCTCAGTTCAAGTTTGTTGTTTGTCACATCTGATTCTTACGTGGAATACTACTTACCACATACACGTGAAACTTCACCTATACCGGACGATGTATAAAATATAAAATGAATGGGAACTTGTGAAACAGTTAAACTAAATATCTGGATACAAGGCTGTCCAATTATTAGTTTTGCTGCTGTTTACCAACTCTTTTATCGAAAACGCAAAAACTATTCCGTTGCCGGGAATCGAACCCGGGCCTTGCGGGTGAGAGCCGCAAATCCTAACCACTAGACCACAACGGACACATTCCTTAAAATCGTTGCGATGTGTAGTGTTCGAGCCCCGGATGCGCTCAGTTATGACAACGAAACATTGTAACAATTGTTGTTTTGATACATGACCAATTATAATGAAAGGAAATATGATAAACTAGTATTTGGAAACGCGGTTGGTTCAGACGTTAACATTCAAATACTCCACTCACGTTTATATTCACGTGAAATCACGTGTAACTACTAAAAAGCCACTCACATGTATATTCTGTGCAAACTGTGCGAGACTGGGATCACTTCCGACCTCCGTGACTCCATTTTCAATTCGAAGCCATTGGGAGGGCTCGCTGGGGGTACCGTCTGAAAAAAATATGTTTATTGCTTCCCCTTCCTAGGCCTAGCTTACAAACTCCCTAACTTACTAATCGGACCCACATAATACTAAAAGTAACCATTACAACAATAGTTGCACTAATTCTACCGATAACCAACCTGATTGCAGAACCAGGAACGCCGGTTCTCCTCCCGCGGACATCATGAGATGGTTGTTCGAAGAAAGATGGGGAATCACCTCATCACGTGTGAGAGTAGAAGGGATTCTGGAAACGAGCGGTTTGGATTGCGGCAAAATAATATTACTATAAATTTTTTCATCACGTTAAACCAATATGGCAAAAACTTGCCTATTTTGCCGAACTCGGTACTCCAAATTTCCACTTTTCTTTATAACAAAACGGGTACTTTTTATAACATTTTCAGACCTTAGTGGTGTGTGTGACAGTTATGTTATATAGAAAAGTGAAGAATACGTAAAAAAAACCTTCTAGAAAGAGAGATCAAAGTACAAACCTGTAATCGGAGGGCCTCCTCCTTATTGCCAAATAGGTGTCCGGACCATTTGCACTTGCGCTCATCGCTATCTGCAAATGGACCATTAACTACAGTAGATTGAGCGAAACTGAGTTGTATTTTGTATTTGGTCCCCAAACAAAGTACAACTTACAGACGAGACATTACTCAGGTGAAAAGCCAAGGGAATAAAAGGCCCTAGAAGGGGGGTTTCGGGTAATCGAGTAGGTGGGGGCCTCACCCTCAAAGTCCCTAAAAGGCTCGCGATTCTACAGTCAACTGTGCCCGCCTGCGAATAATGTGCTCGGCGGATAAAAGCCGATTAGTCCTTCAACTCGTGAAAATTTACTAATTTCATAATTTTTTCTTGTTATAATTTGTTTTATGTGTATGTTTTTGTCATATTTCAGTTGTTAGCCCTCCAATCGATGTTTCGCGTACATGCATCCTAATGGTCTGTAAAACCCTCGAGTATAATTCCAGTTTTCCTTGTCAAAATATCATTTATACTTAAAACTGTCGTCCGTCTTTTTTCAACGTATTATTTTATTCGGAACTTCCTTCTATATGTTTAGGTCACCCGAAGATCTTGGTTACCCCTCCTCTCTGATTCTCTGGATCGGATGTTATTGAGGTGAGGCAATGTTCATACAAATGTATTTTCTGAACAAAGGGAAGACATTTGTTTGCAAATCAGCACTCAATTGCAAATTGGGGGATGTGTTTCAACTTGAAAAGATGATCTCCTGGCTTCATTCCTCTTCTTATCAGGTTCTGAGTTTTCTATAACTTGAATCCTGGATTTCAGCCAGCAGAGCATTTTTTCAACTTTTGTGTACGTCCTGATTTGTTGTATCGCAGGTGTAAATATATAGTTAATGGTCGTACTTTTAAACATAAAACATGCCTGATTTTAGGGAATATTATTCATTTTGAACTACACTGTTCTCAACTAGAATAAATGTAGTCTGCTAGCATAATTGCACGAAGGTTGGCCATGAATGTTTTTATTAACCGAAATTCGAGTCAACACCTAAATTCTGCCTACGTATGTTAATATAGTACTGTTTATGTTTTATACATCAATAATGAATGGTTCTGTGCACACACCAGTAAGGTTAAGGTGTGACCACTGTACAAAAAGGACCCCATTCTGTCATTCAATTACGTGAAAGTTCTCGATTTTCATTAAGAAATAGACAATTCCTCCCGACATTGCAGAAACAAAGTTCGTTTTTTTTTTTGAATTTTTACGGCGCCCCTTTGTGGATTCTACTCAAACCAATCATCAGTCTGCTCACGCACTTAGTGTGCTTACGCACGACATGTATATATAGCGGTAACCGATTTTCCCAAACTCTAATGTTAGAAATAGTGAGATGGAAAGTGAAATAGTAGGATGGAAATGCATAGCAGGATGGAAAACTGGATATTTTCGAAAAACATGTACTATTTCGCCAAATTTTGTAAAGATCATTCGAAAATTACAAACGTGATCCTGATTGTGTACTATTTCTCTTTTCTGTGGGACAGATACGATCGCGCTGCCTAGATAAATTGCATGGCGTGCAGTCTGTCACACCTAATTGTGTACTTTTGCATTTTCAGATTATCTCCCCTCTCAATTTTGGGTGAAGTTCTGTGTCCGTGTGCGTGTCTATGAAGAAAAAGCTGTGTGGAGGCGCCGCTCAAAACAAGAAGTTTCTGGAAAGGTAAGCTGCATACGTTATCCGCTCAGTACGTTTAAAAAAAAGGAAATTCATCGTGATAGCACACATTCATGAACTTTGATATTAAAATCAACAAAACGTTTGTAAATTATTCATACCTCCACCCAGCAATGATTTAAATGTTAGGTGATATTTTCGCCGGTACGACCCTTTCCCATTGAACTAAAAAAAACTACTTAATCAACGATGTTTCGATGTGTCAACCTCTGTTCTCGGTGCGCGTTTAGTGACAGTCACACATCAAGAGGAACATTGAGCTCGTTAATTTACGAGAATTTCTATTGGTAACATTTTTCAATATTGGTTTGTTTTCAGGCTATTTTTCACCTCTCTGTCTTCTCTTAGCTGGAAATAACGTATCAATTGTCGAAAAGGTCAGTTATAGTTAAAGTTTACTATTTCTCAACTTGCCTATCTCGCAAAAGCTCTTTCATAGTTAACGTTGTTTATTTCGGAGCAGAACAATATTTGGTTTATCATTCAGAAAGAACGGTATTTGTTGATGAACGCGAACATGTGCCACGCCACGCCAAGAGTTCCAAGTTTAGGTTGGAAAAAGTTATTAATTTTTGTGTTTTTAACTGTTAACTTAATTCGTGAACTGGCTCAATAGCTTTAAAAATTGATAGAATGGGACCACTTTCTGCTCCACCTTGAAAAAAAGAGCAGTTTTGATAAATTTTCAACGAAATACGGGTTCCCATCCCAGTTAATGAAAAGTCGCGACAAAAATCGAAAATTAACCGGACGATCACATGTGAGAAGTTTTATACCCAATTTCATAGAATTAGTTTAAATCAGAGTCTAATTTAATTATATTTTTGATATCCCTGTCGTAATACTGGAAGAAAATCTAGCGCCAAGTCTCCCACAATACAGCTGATGTCACTGATATGTCTAAATTTTACAGGACTGCGGTGAATCTGATGAGAAATTCCGTGATGTGGGCCTGACCAGATAGACTACTCCGGAGAGCTAGATCTATTCTCACACGAAGAAAGTGGTGGGTAGCAACAGATTCTTATTTTTCTCCCAAATACTTTGGGGAAAGTTCACTCATTTTGGGCGAATTCACTCGAGAACCAAGTCCTTTCCGAACCGAACCGGTCACTGGAGAACCGAACCGAACCGACCCAACCGCGCATTCTAAATCGACCGGTTCTCCAGTGAAAGGTTTGAACCGAACGATATTAATCATGATTTGAACAAACAAGTAGTATGAAAGGTAAAATAAGTAGATCCGCGGTTCCGTTTCGATCAGTTTCCTGGTGAACCGGTCGGTTTGGTTCGGTTCTCCAGTGACCGGTTCGGGGTTCGGTTCGGGAAGGACCCGGTTCTCCAGTGAATTGGCCCTTATTTTGGGGAAATAGCAAAGGGGACGAGGGTGTGACAAAATATCTGGTAAAACGAGACATAACTTAATTATGCTGCTTACATTGCTAACTAAAACCGTTTGTTTGGTACTACTAGTGATTGTAGTGATCTTGTAGTACGGATAATTATTGTTTTACCCTTAATTATTTTGTCAAGTCTCGTCCCCTTTACCCCTCGTCCCCCGGTCGTCCCCTTTGCTATTGGCCCTTATTTTGTTCAATGTCCGCATATGTTGTGCAAAACATTGACCTTTAGATTATATCAAGTAAAAACTAACTAAACGCCCCTTCACAATCACACCAACATTTAGCCAGGCTGTGTTTTTATTTGAGTGGAATCGTGCATCTCATGAAAAGTTTTCGACTATATAGTTAAAAATCATATTTTCAGGTTCGGGACACAACAACTTCAGACACCTACACTTCAACTCTACAATTTTTCAAGATTATTCGTGTTATTTGTTATTATGAACTAATAAAGTGAATAGTAAATTATGTTGTCCTTTTTATCAAGCATTGTTTGCGTGCATTTCAACTAATAGCGAAAAGCGTTTTTTGATTATTATTATTATTAAGAAACTGAAGAATTCCCGAAAGCAGACTTTTAGGCCCTAAAAGGGAGATTTCGGGGCCCAAAATCGCGGGCCTAAAAGGTCCTTTTAGGCCCGCGATTTTGGCCCCGAAACTCCCCTTTTAGGGCCTTTTCTTCCCTTGGCTTTTCACCTATGTAGCACCGCAACCAAACACAGCAGATTGAAACAAAATGACTGTATCTGCCTTCTTTTCGTACTATAACTATAACCGTTCACGCAGAAACAAAAACATAATTGCTTGTTGCAGAGGATACTCGCCTACAATACTTGGACTACCTACAAGTTGAGCATAGTCCAAATTATTTCAACGTGTAGGATGTTACTACAGTCTTTAGCTGCTACCTGTCGTAATGTCCAACTATCTTCTCTCCTCCCCTTATTTCTTGTATAGACTTTGCATATAGTCTTTGCTCAAAAGCTGTCTGTGTACCGTAATTACCCCTTATGCAATAAATATCTTCATTTTTTATAACTAGTGTATTATATTATTACAATTACCTGTTGCAGTGGGCACTCGTCCGGTCCAACTATCCTGCCTCCCTCTCTCATCTCAGCTGATGACGTCACATCTCCCAGACTACGGCGGTGTCCATTTACGGGTAACTGAATGGGGAAACGATGAATAGCGAAATTGTACCTTTCACGTGAACTCACGTGAAGAACACGTGATAATGCACGCGAAAGTTATAGAATTCAACATACTGTAACAAGTAAATACAATCTACAACTACATATATATCCCATTTTAAACTCATCTCTAAGAAAATACAAATGTGCGTTAAAGTTTTACAGAAAACACAAACTAGTGCCTTAGTTTTTGTATAGAAAAACCACACAATCACCTCTTTCCGCTTTGTTTCAAAAAATGCCCTCAGTTTCCGCTTCATTGACATATTGGTCGATTAACCGGTGAATATACTAGCAAATTACACGTGTTTTCACGTGAAAATACGTGTAGTCAGGGGGTGGAATCGAATAAACTGCCGTCCACGCACAATAGAAATCAATGAGGCGCAACGGAAACGGGGTGTGCGCGTTTTTTGCGAATTGCGCGCGCAACGCGCTCACTTTTCCAATTACAGCGAGAATGGGCGCAAAAACGGCATGACGAGATGATGCCGAAAGGAGAAAACCCCCATGGAACATTATGGAATGTGACATGCGAAAACCAAGTTTTGTGACCACAATTCATTGATTTATGACTATTAGGGTTGTCAATCGAGTTTGAGGTTTATAGTCGTGAGCAAAATCATGTTTCTAAAGCCGTGAATTAGTTTTTGGGGGTTTTTTCGAAGCGACTCAAGTTTCAAGTTCAAATTTAACAACCACAATCAACAGAAATTGAAAACCTCCACCACCAATACAAAGTCCCCATTGCATGATGCTTAAAGTGCGGAGAGGGGGGGGGGCTAAAGTATAAAACCTACTCAGCTTACCTCAACCAGCACAAAGTCCCCATATATATGTGTTGTCGACTCCATATATGAATATTATGACTTCTTGCCGCACTAGACCCCCATATTTCATGACTTCTGACCGCTTTTTGAAAGCAATTTATTGACTGATGATTTGCGTATAATCAATATTACCCACATTGATAGCACAAAGTCCCCGTTGCATCTGCATTATGCTTGAAGTGCACTTCTCCAGCTCAACCAATGCATATTATTGATTGATGAGTATAACCGAATTGACCTACCTCAACCAGGACAAAGTCCCCATAGGTGTTGTCTACTCCATATTTATCCGCAGCCTCTGCCAATATCTTGTCCGCGCGGTCCAGGACGGAGACCAGAATACTGACATACGGGCGGGAAGGGACCAGCTCTCCACCGTAGATCTTCAGACTTCCGCCTACAAAAGTATTAGATAAAGCAGACCAAATACACCAGTAAGGTCTGACTAAGCTACAAAAAGTAATCCGTGTTTAGTTGTAAACACGTGTAAATTTGAGATTTTTCATCAAAGGTAGACCGATTTTCATCTTTCCGGCTAAAAAGTAGTCCGTTTTTCAAACTTTTCTGACTATTCGGACAACTTTACTGGTGTATGCAGACCAATTAGGTGGACAAATCTCGTGTCATCGCTCATCGGTCCTTTAAAGTGCAATTGAAAAAAAGTATTGCAGGTTTTGGAGTGTTGGGTTGAAGTGTTGGGATAGGTTCACATAATCCTACTTTACTTTACATACTTTAACAAAAATTTAGAAATAAAAGGTAATGTTTTTGGAAAGTTAACGATTTCTAACTTATGAACAACCAAAACAACGACATTAAGCGAACGTACGCCAATTGACCGCTTAAAAAATACGAAAAACGTTCACAAAAATGAAACAGGATAATCCCAGTCTACAACACTATCAACTAATAACACAAACTGGGATTTAGAAAACACTTGGAATTCTTTAAAGGGCTTCTTCCAATATCTTTATCATTTATCTTAACATTAGTCATACCCTTCAACAAACAGAAAAAAAGTCATACAAAAAAATTCTACCTATTCTACAGCTGATTCACAAAATCACAAAGAATATTGAAATAATCAATAAATCGATAATCCACCCACCATGTCCCATTTCCTTCAGCCTAGCCTCCCACTTCTGTTCTCTTTTCTTTTTCATGACCACTTCTGGATTGGAAATGGTGCGGGTAAATGTATTCTGGGGAACCTAAACGGAAAAAATCAATAAAAATCAAAGGTGATCCAGTAAATAATACAACTTTTCTCGGAAAGTTACGAATAATCATGTCGTTTGATCTATTCTGGGGAACTATTCAATTACTCGAAAAAGCTGTAATATGCTGTGGACGTAATCAATAACGTCAAATCATTCAGATAGGACATACCACATTTGTTCATACCATCAACTTTGGCTGAATATCCAAAATCCAAAACAATCAACAAACTGGCAAAACTGTAAAAGTTTTGACGTTTTTCATGTTTTTTTTTCGGGATTTCACGTTTTATAGAAAATGTGATTTCTCTTGCGTTTATGAAATTTCACGATACATAGATGCAGAGATGCAGCGTCAACACTAAAATCCCATCTGTGAACACCCTTTTTATCTAAATAAGAACATAATTCACTGATTCACTCAAGTGTTTCATACCTGTCTATAAATGTCGGTTGCCACGAGAGGCTCCTCCCTTCCTCCATTCACAGTAACTGAAAATAAATGTTTATAATTTACAGAACTACAATAGAGCAAATCATTAATCGAATCATTGAATGACAAATCTTCCCATACAAACTGTCCATAATACATAAAGAGCCCCTTTTTCAGATTCAGCAAAATTTGATATATAAGAGTTTTAGTACACACAAGGAGGACAAAACAGTCTGATCTTCCAACATATCTCAAAATACGAAAGTGGGAAACATTGAATGTTCGACAGGAAACCCAACACCCAAGTATTCAAAACAAACATATTATATCAAATACTTGAAAAGAGACCAACCAATATCCTTCTGATGTTTCTTTTTAGCTTCTTTTTTCTCCTTTTTACCGTATCTCTGACTCCGCTTCGCATTGTCTTCTTGCAGTTGAATTGTCTGCAAATTACAATCTTATTGGATACGCAACTGTATCTTCTCTAATCCTATTTCTCGCTGTTGATCACTTGAGCAGAAGTGTTTTCAACTATTCACTTCGAAATGAACCGATGAAAACCGAGAATCTACTTCATCATAGCAATTTTCGGTGAAACGTGAAAAAGGCACGAAAAACAAAATCATCAATCATACTTCATACACAACTAAGTTTCTCGATATAATTCAATATAGGAGCAAATTTTTGCAATACTGGCGAGATGGTAGCCCGTTGTTCGCGCTAATGATGTAAAACATACCACCAAAGCAACTGGAACAGTCGCATGCCTATACCTTCTCAACAGAAACCCGTTGCTCGTTTTCAGGACATAAAACTTTACTATTCAAACTAGAAGAGCCCTCTTTAGATGATAAACACCAATAAATCAATAACCATCTAAAACGTACCGACAAGGGAATAGTCGCGTGTCTATCTCTTCGCAACAGAAACCTTCCCTCTTTGTCGTCTCTGTGCCAGTTCAATTGGACCAAAAGTGGCTTCTCCTCCTCCTCTAACCGACGTTCTGAGCCATTCTCGTGCACCTGAAAAAACACGAATAATTCCTTCGGGATGATTATACTTTTGTGATTTCTCTGCCTGTTACATTGCGGAGATTTACACACATGAGACATGATTGAATGAGATGGACAATGGATACTCTGAAAATTCTGAAAACGGCTACTTTTTCTCCGAAAACGAGAGAATTCGTCTGTTTTGAATGCAAAGTCACCAGTTTTCACGTGTTTGACATGAAAAACGAACTACTTGTTGTGGAATAGTCAGATCTTACTGGTGTATGGATGAATCTGAAGTTCGTACCGCAAGGTACGACTACACGTACCTACTGCCCATCAAAGGCCTTCATATCGATTATCGATATGAACAAATTATAGAATATTTGACCTACCTCCCATAGTGAATACTGTTCATCGGTCAACATCTTCAGATCCGGTAGAAATTTGTCGGACAACGCGTCGACCACTGCGCGTGTTGTTGCCGTACTACTGACACGGACACACTTCGTCAACACACGTTCCCCGCCGTCCTGAAGAAAAATTGTGAGTTTGAAACGCTGAAACATCGAGACACCCCGGTTGTCTGACCCTGAGAACCTTAACTTTTGCTCCAAGGTGGCTCGGGAGACCCGCAATTTAAACAACTTTTTTTTTACAGTTCATAGATGAAAGATAATAGGCTAGGGGATGCTATAACGGGTAACGGCGTGCTTTTTCTGCAAAGGGGATTGTCGACACTGCAAACCCTCCGAACCTTCTGAATATGAAGTATGGCGAATTTGAATGCCGCTTATTATTTTGAAAACAGAAACTATATTTGTCAGCACCACAGCATCCGAATATGTCGTTCATGAACAGATACGGAAACCATGTGTGATACCGACAAAAATTGAGAGAATGCACGTATTTTCACAGCTGAAAGCAAATAAAACTAAAAAGCAAAGAACTATGAGAAACATAAACTTACTTGAAAATAGAACCGCATCACGCCTTCGATCTCCAGCTCCTAAAAATAACAAGGATACGTTTACATATTCACAATAAATCCAATAACAAAATCCCACCTATGATGGTAGTGTTTATCGATCGTGAACAAACAGCAGTATGGTTAGACTATTCTACAATAAAAAGAACCCGTTTTTCGATTGAAATAGGTTAAAACTAAAATTCAGTGTACTTCATCAAACTTCATCAAAAATAATATACATTTTTGTGATATAAGCGGATAGGAGCCCGTTTTTTTATATTTCTGGCTGTCTGGACTACCTATTAGAGTACTACATCGTAAACACTTCGTTGAACTGTTTAATACTTAGTAAAACAAAAAAACAACAACAAAATATAAACTAAACTACTACTCACCTCCGTTGGTTGAGTGAGATGAAAGAGGTCCAGTCTATTCTCGTTCCATTGTTCCACCAAAAAAGCCAGTTGATCTCTCTCGGACATCATTTTTAGGGGAAAGAATAATCAATATCGACTTATTGATTGAATAGTTGGAATTAGGAACGGCACATCGACCTGAAACTCAACACATTAAACGAGTATTGGTTAAAAAAACCGAAACAGCTGAGAATTGTGATAGGAACAGGTGTAAAACAAGAGCTGATAAGATAATAACCAACGATAAACACAAATATTGATCGGCAGGTTCCCACGCTCCGAAGGGAACGATATTCGGTGTCATAGAAATGTATTTATGTATTTATTATACAGAAGGTATATAATTTGGTAAATGGTAAACATGTAGAAAGGGGCCAGATTCTAACAGCATTGGTTTTGAATAGGTTAAGATTGACTGTCAAACATCACCATTAGGGTCGTAATGTCATGATTTTGTTTGGCTGAAACTACAACTTGCAAAAACTACGAGGGCAAAGCTGTTAAGGTAGCCAATTTTTCTTTGGTTTGGAAATAAATTCCATCAAAAACTCATGAAACAAACGAAACACGAATCTGAAGTAGACATAAAGATGAAACTCGCGCCTCTTTGTGAGTTGTAACAGTGGTTCTATAGGTTTTGTCAAACCGTTGTGGACACCGTACCATCGATTTTGTATGGGACGGGGTTTGGCGAGCGGCCAGTTCGTCTGCGTATCATTGATCTACACACTCTCTCAACCTCTGGCAGATAATCAACGACCGCTCGCCCCGCATCGCTCAATCAATTGAACCCTCTGCTGTCTTTATGGGGAAAATGGCGACTATATCCCTGCGGTTAGTCATGGAATGACGGAAAAAGCGTATGAATCATGTTTGGCAGAAAGCCAAGCACATAAAGATAAAGGTACACAGACAGTGTGACTTTCACTCTGAATCACAAAAAAAGGGGAGTTATAGAGAACAAGTTATCGTTAAGTATCAATCATCATATCAATGCATTTAATTTACTCATTGATCGTCTTTAACAAACTTAAAATAAAAGCGAACAACAAAGAAATAATTTTCTTAAACAACAGAAATCAGAGTAATGAAACTCGTGCAGGCATTTAACAACTACGACAAAAACTAAGAAAAAACGCAGTACAAGAAGAAGAAAGCTTATTTTTCTAGCTTTTGTTTCGTTTGCACGTTTCACGATCGTGAAAAAACAAATAGTGTACACAATACATTTAACTAATTTAATCTATAATCTTTAAGCAGATGGATATATCAATAGCGGATAAAAGAGACTGACAGTGATACAAGTAGGTCGCGACATCCGATTTCGCCCGATCTTTCAGCCGATAAAAAATAATTGGCAAGACGCCGCGCCGGGTTTGCGCCAGTTGGGGAGAAGGGCGCAAAACGAGTGCAAGGTTATCCCGAATACTTTCGAGCAAATTCACACACAATCGGTGGGATTTCATAAAACTTTATTATTACATTGAAATATAAGAATAAACAGCCGATACCAAAGATGATTGTGAGACATAGGAAATCAACAATTTGGTATTTCTGTGGAACACCAGAATTCACGTCTTTATGCGATAGGCAAAATTTGATCTGATAACTTTCAACATTAACTGTATCCTAATGCCAACAAGTAATCGAGAACAAAATGTGTAAAACGTATTTTATCTTGAAAAGAATTCTCACAGGAAGTGACCAAACCATTATTGTAGTTTGCTCGAGATAACTGTAAAAATTTATGAAGTTGAACGGATAAGAAACGGTATCAAACTACAAACACTCTGAAAAACCGTTGCAACTTAAAATACCGGACTCGCCAGTTTTGCAACTTAAAATACCGGGGTCAGCCAGATGTCGCCTGTACTGTTTGAAATTTATAAGGAGATGCAGGCTAAATCGACACCAGTATTTAAGCCTGCATCTTCTCCTGTATTTTGAGCTGCCAGCGTTTTCACAGCACAGCTGGATAGGGGATTCACCGTATAGCGTCACTTAGGAAACAGCGAACCTTAAAATAAGTGGAAAAGATAGAGAATGATCCGCTACAATTCTAGTTTGGTCAGCAATCAGCATAATATCTTTCAAATTTTTGTTCAAAGTGCGACCAGACTACGAACACAGCAACGATTCTCAACTGCAGTCTCTGCTCTGGCTGGAGCGAGTGGGTGACGATTAAGCTCAAAGGCATTAGGCTACAACCTATAACTCAAGTTTAAACATCAACAACAATTAAATAAGCAAAACTAGGTTAAATGAAATCAAGTTAACTAGGATGAAGTTAATAAATAAATGATTAAATGAATTAAAAGTAATAAATACTATCTATGAAGTTAATATTGACTAAGTTTAAAATAAAATACATCGTTTCGGCCTCACCACCTTTACGATGTCTTAGGCAAGTGTCACAATGGGTAGTTTATGTGAATAAACTATCTTTGTGAAAGTTTGGAGAGAGAAAACTCATACAGTTTTGACTAAGAGACGTCCGCTCAATGTGTTCAAGCCTTATAGTCACCCACTCCTGGAGCAACAGCAAAAAGGATGACAAGGACACATTATAGTTGACTTCACATGGTGATCAGAACATTTACATTTTATATTGAAGCAATATACCGAGCTCGCTTATAGGGTTAGCTCTTCTCAAAGCAAGACCATACGGTATACTAGAAGTAAATTGAATAGTCACGCGAAGTTAGCATTTTAATGAGACATCGTGCACTTTGTTATCTTTATACATGTTTCTGGGCCAATTCTACAACTAACCGGGTTTTCAGGTAACCTAACCCTTTTTTGGTGACCTTTTTTTCAGGTCACCTTATCAGGTAACCTGAAAGTAACCTAAAACTAAAATCCGGTTACCGGTAAAACTAACGGTAAAAACCACATTTTGCGTTAGAAAAACAGGTAACCGGTTTTTCATTTTAGGTTACCATCCGGTTACCTACTGAGGTAACCTGAAAAATAGGTTACCAAAAAAGGGTTAGGTTACCTAGAAACCCGGTTACATATAGAATTCACCATGTTTCTGAGTTCTGATGTGTTTATCATGTTTCACGTGACTGTGCAATGGACTTACAGACTTACAGTATATATGTTGTCTTCCTCTGTGTGCGTAGTTTGATTCCGTCACTTTTCGGTCGTATTCGCAATCTCAGGCTTGTGCCGAAATCGAACTACCCCTAAACTTCCCCAACACCTTTTCCTATAGCGAGTTTTTATTCATGCCCCCCCGCAGTGAATGTGGTTTACAATTGATGGCAGCGGCGTTTATTGACGAGTTCAAAGAATCATGGGGTTCGATCAAACATGAGAAATGGGGGGCACATTGACAAATGCTGCTGTTTTGAGGCAACATTTGCTGCAACTGCCGGTCTTTCAGCATCTGAGTCATACATAGTTCATTCCAATCATCATTAATCATTTACAGTGAATCATTTACAGTATACTATTGGTCAACTAAAACATGTTAAACACAGCAGAACTCACAAACATGCAACTACATAGTGCATGATTTCTCATTAGAATGCCAACTTTACGTGACCACTCAATATACTTCTAGTGTTGTTCATTTCACTCATCAGTAATAACTTACAGCAATCTGATAATATTATGCTGTCTGACTGTATAAACTCAAGTTATATTACAGTTTTGAGCTCGGATGACCTGGTACAATTGCATCTTGGTCTTCCAATAACGTTGAAGTTTCCCGCTATAACTGAATCAAAACAAACTGAATCATGTTAACTTGTGAACGTATGCAAATTATGTTTGTTAGTTTGAATAAAAAAAAACAATATCTTGCAGTTTCCCTGGGTCTGCCGTTCCATGTTAACTTTCCTTTCTGCCCCCTCCCCCTTTTAATTCCAAAATTG
>OZ038437.1:17575858-17630858 GCA_964036275.1 Litoditis marina | reverse complement strand
ACCGAAAAGAAAAACTTTTCAAATTTTTTATATTTCCTCGTTCTCTGTATTCCTTCAGAGTTTTCGTTGTTTTTAATAGAAGTATTTGATAGGCTACGCCTGGTCAGCCGGCATCAGCTGTTTTGACTCCAACTGCTGGCACGCTGCCAGTTACACCGTCATCGAGAGGAAAGTATACAAAGGCAACGGCCAGAAACGTGAGTTATGAGAAATGGTCAGGTCTCCGTTATAGTCTGATCGCGATACATGCCATATTCTATGATTTTGGACGAAAAGCAACGAGATCAAATGGGGAAACATACACCGTAACCGCTTGATTCAAAGAGGGCGAACCCTTTAAAAAGGGGCTCGAGTGAAACTCAAATGAGGTGTTCGACTGCTGTGTTACTTTTTCGGTTCAAGTTTTCTTGATCCGTGAAGGCAACTGAACAAACTGTTACACCAATTGAAATTGCATCTGTAGCCGATGTTAGAAGATAGAGGCGCAGATCTGGTTTTTGGGATATTCCCGACTACAAATCAAGCACCTTGGCTTCGAATTTCGAATATGAACTTAGCATGGAGACCGATCTTCTCGGATTTCAGATGACCGCGGGAGAGAAAGAAACTATTCGTGCGTTCCTTCGCGCCGGAAATTGGCCTGATGAAGCTCAAATGGTGGCATGGGAAACAGCGTTCGGTTTGCCGAGATATCAGGTGAGACAATACAAAGTTGGCAATGACTTCTAATAACGTTTTGCGTGGTACCGAAGAATTTTCGCTCAATCCCAACCACAAAGAATGGCTTTCTCTTGTTCCTAGTTGATCTTCCCCCCCCCCCCCCCAACGTTAAGTAGCCTATGAGAGTGTGGCTCCAGTCTTACAAAGAACTCCGTGAGTTTTAGAGAACCATTGCATAAAAAAATACAATGAAGTTGTGAGAACCCATTCACTTCTAAAGAGAGATTCGGATTTTAATAGCAAAAAGGGATGGGTACTACATGTCCAACGTAATAGCTATTACATGTATGCAAAAAAGTTTAAATCATTTTTGTTCAGATTGCAACACCGTTCGGTCCGATCCTGAAAGCACAATTTCTGGCGAATCAAGCGAACGCTGAGCCGGAACAACCTGGGGTCGCCCCTGCCGCCGCCGCCGCACCTGCAGAGTGATCCCGGATCGCAGGACACTCCGTGGTCTCCATATATTTTATTTTTCAATTCATATTGTGTTTAAATGATATGAATATATTTGATTCTTCTTTCGTGTTCCCCTCTTCTCATCACAACCAACACAGCGCCCTCTTCAGCGCGACGGGTCCGTAGTACTGAAATTGAAATGAACTTTTCCACAGTTTTTGAACTGGAGATATCGTTGATACAATTCAGGTGATTAATTCGCTACACCCTGAAAAAAATTGTGAAAAAGAAGTGTTGTTGCTGTATTCACTATGCTCAAATAGGCTATTTGAACTATTTCGGCCATCTGAGCTATTTGAGCATATTTCCAGTTGAATTTTTCTAAATGGGGTATTCAACTTTTCATTAGTTTTTTGTCATACGTGCAAATGTTTTGCCTAACTTGTCTAAAAAGGTACTAAATTAGCAGAATAAATAGACAAACGTCCTATGAATCTCCATTGCAAATTTTCTCAAATATTTGAGCTTAGTGAATACGGCCGCCGAACTGTTTGAAGCCTTGTGTATACTAAAAGTATATTGAATAGTCACGTAAACATTGTATTCTAATGAGGAATCCTGGCGCCGTAGCAATCCCCCCAAAACTGGCGAGATCTCATGAGTGAACCTCGTGAGGTCTACTCACGAGGTTCACGAGGAACTGACGAGCTACTCGTCAGCTCACCAGTTTTTCAATCAATACTCACTTTTTTCCCACTGAATTTTAAAGTGAGAGCGAACTATATTCACCAAATGTTGCCTATCCAACAAAACTAAATATATAAGGTCAATAATTTCTATACGAATTGTTCATATATTGGTTGAAGTATGTGAAAAAATTTCCACAGGAGGATTGGAACCTGCGACCTAAGTCTAGTAGTCCGACTCACTAACCGCTGCGCTATTTTGACACATTTGTAAACGAGATAGGAGGCGTGATATACTGGTTCATGCGGCATTTAAATTTTTGAGAAATGCCAACAAGTCTCAAGGGGAATGAAACAAAAAGAGTAGTTTTACCTGAGCTTTTAGAATACATTTACTAACATAAGAAACCGAGAACCGTAAGTCTCGAAACTGATCTTCTGTACTGTTTGCTACATGATCAAAAGGACATGAAAAAAAGTGAAAATGAACACATTGAAATGAACACCCATTTATTCATTGAACACCCTTTTACAGTAACACCAAACCACTATCAAAATATTTCAATTTTCCGTTCACACTCTTGCAAACTTCAAACTGTGACTCATGTTGTTCCAACCATACCCCGAGCTGAAAATATATCATTTGAGATATTTTGAGACAGCAGAATTTGTATGAAAAACAAAGAGAAATGGAAACCAACAATTCGAGAGGGGAATGCACAATCTAATCTCGCTTGTTAGCCATGATTAGCGACAAAAACTAAACTAGTTGAAAAAGACAAGTGAACAATAAATAAAAAGCTGGTAAATTTACCAGTTTTTTTGCATTCAGAGTTTGAAAAACAAATGAATTGCGTAAGCAAGGTGATTATGCTAATTTGGACTACTTCAAAACAATATTGATGATAATACCAACGAAATCAAGTAATTCTGGAAACTTACATTCTTTGAAATCTATTTATACCTAATTACATTCGAACTGCATGAAAATCATTGGCCGAAACATACTATTTGAGAAAAAGTATGTTAAATAAAACAAAAAAGTAGTTTAGTAGTGCGAATTGCCAAACAAAACAATGATAAATTTCAACATAAAAGAAAAAAATAAAGCTGATTTCCACCTCACCAGCACCTCACCAACAAAACGTGGTCTCCGTTGATTTGATCGTGTGGCGCTTTTCGCCCCTCTGTCCTCTCAAAATAGCACACTCTCTCGCTGCTGCGCACCTCGCCAGCTTACTGGTCAGCGAGACTGCGCGTAAAAAGTTGGTAAGGTACTTCCCATGTAGCTGACCAGTTCTCAAATTTACAATGGTTAAGCATAGTAACCTCATGAGGTAAGCTCGTGAGGTAGCTGGTGAGTTAGCTCATGAGGTGACCTCACGAGGTTTGGGGGGATTGCTACGGCGCCAGCACTTTGTCGTTGCACGTTTCTGAGTTCTGCTGTGTTTAACATGTTTCACGTGACTGTGCAATTGACTAACCGTATATGGACTTTTCGAACCGACCCCGGTTGAGAACTCTCGTTGAGAAAAGTCTTCAATTTACCGCTGTACGATGGCTTGCATTGGTAATGTTTAAAGTTGCTAAAAGCAACCAAAAACCCTGAAGCGGTTTACATGAAAATAGTTCATCCCGACCACATCAACACATCCAGTTCATTACGGCTCGTTGAATGAACATCTAAAAGTCGTCTATAGTGAATGCCGAGTTTATAAATGTCTGTCTCTTGCCGGAATCGAACCTGCGAGCAAAAGTGTAGTAGCAGGGCGCAAACAACTGCGCCATTGAAGCACATAACCGGAAAGCTTTGGAATAGGAGACATGTGTGTGTACACAGCGGTAAGTGAGATATACAGTACCCTCCCGCCTTTCCGTTGGCGACGACCATAAGAGATGTTTTGATAAGAAAAGTGGCCTCAACGTTTCCGAATCCATTCCAAAGGAACCTAAGAGAGAAAGGAAAAACAGACGATTTCGAATGGAAGTACCAGAAAGAGGACAGAATGGAAAGCTAGTTTCGGTACCCCGGAGTACCTAAACAGCATTGCGCGCCCCAAACAGACTATAACATGTGAACCGTATGCAAATCAGGTTTGTTAGTTTGAGTAAGAAAGGGTATATATCAGTTTCTCTTAAGGATCTCTTTCATAAAAACTTTTCTTTCTGTCCCCCTTTAACCCGACTTGTGGTTAGAAGTTGTACTTGTAGATCTTTCAACACAGTTCTAAGAATTCGTGCAGCCCTAACTAGAAACAGAGGCTAACCAGACTAAACCATCGTGTCTATCTTTTTTCTGGCAATCAGATTGATAGTTCTTACTTATTTATTCACGTCGCTTCGTTACGAGGCGGTGTTCATCATACATGTCACAGATCCTCGTAGCCGCAGTTTCTTGTAAGGTCTTGGTCCCTTTCCTTCATAGAAGACTTCATGGTGGACTATCGAATGCTCTGTTGGCATTGATCCAGTGAAATGCGAGAAACTTCTTGGAGGAGGGGAAGAGAACTGCTTGTGAACATATATTCCTGTTGGGAATACGGATGTTGGGATCAATACTATTTAGTTAAATGATAACTAAATAGTATTGAATGATTATTTGCAAGTATTGTAGGTTTTTTTCATTGTTGTGTGTCTGTTCGGGCTGATAACCCGCGTACGTGGTACCAACCCTTGTGCGAAAATATTTGCTTAAAACGATAGGTAGAGAGTTCGAGATTAGAAAACACCATGAGATTGTGTGTAAACATGATGTAATCTGAATAAGGAATAGAACAGAATATTTGTTGAACCGATCAGTCAATACCTATACGACCTGGCCATTCAAAAAATGTTCGTTTTCTGTTCCAGAACTAGAACAGAGTGTAAATTCGCAATAGAATGTTAGTCAATGGCAGAGTCACGTGAAACATGTTAAACACAGCAGAAATCAGGAACGTGCAATGACAAAGTGCACGATGCCTCATTAGAATGCTAAATTCACTTGACTATGGAATTTACTCCTAGTTTACACCGATCTATAAAGCTTTGTATTGTGTCACACTTACGTCATGACGTGAGGTTTGTTTCAAATCAGAGTAGAATCAATAAGAATAGAATCATATTTGTCCAGTTCTCCTCTGTTCTATTGATGTGCATGTTCGAATATGTACTGTAGCGCAGTATGACTGTAGCCCTAGCCCTATAGGGCAACCAAAATACTGATAAGAATATCTTCATTTCATCATTATGTTTTCGAACTGAGCGGCGGGTATCCTAATTTTTCTATTAAAGAACGACGATTGTGTGGACCAATCTCGTGTCAACGGTCCTTTACACTGCAATTGAAAAATGCATTGCAGTTTAAAGGACTGAACCTTTGCGATTGGACCACAAAATCGTCCTTCTTTAACCGCACATAAAATTTCACAGTTGAAACGTGTGAACATAATTTAATTTGATAACGCTTAATGTTCATAACTACTTCTAAATTTTTCCACATGTTTTCCGGACTAGTCCGTCTATATACATCATGCTTTTCACGCTTATAGGAAGTTACTATTTTGACCGAATATATTTTCGTAATGCACATTTCGAGCTCTTCGCTTCTCCTCCACTCTCTGTTTTTCTCCACTCTGTCGCTCATTTATCTTCGCTCTTTCACATTCTCTCTCTCTCTCTCTCTCTCTCTCTCTCTCTCTCTCTTCTCCTCATCGATTCAGCCAATCGGTGTGCAGACCTTGAACAACTGATTACAGTGTCATTTCACAATGAGTGCTCAAGAAGTTAACGTCGAATGGACTTTCCGTGAGCGTCTCAGAATATTCAAACTTGAGGTGGGTAGAATGTTTAAACCCAAACAGTCTTTTTTCTAGCTGTTTCAGAAATGAAATTATGCCGTTTCGTCAGAGTAAAAACACATATACAGTACCAAACCTACCCAATGCCAACAACGCCTCGTCATACAGAGGCTTAGAAATGTTAGAAAACCGTGTTTCATACGAGAGAGACAAAGTCTTTCGCTTAGTTTTAAGTTCGGTCGGCCGTTTTATGGTTACATACTATGGCTATTCAGTAACGCACATGCTATATGTAGTTGTCACTTAGTGAAAGGCGCGGGTATATTGTGCATCTCACTTTGTGCTGTGTAAGATGTATACGGTTCGTCAACAACCCAGCTATAAGCCCCGTTGGTATAGTGGTTTAGCTTTTGGGCTCAAGTCTGACATGAGAATTTGGCCCGCACTATAGTTTGCGACTCACCCACTGAAAATTTGGCAGCGTGCTAATGAAATTCCATTCATATTTCACCACTGTAGAGTCGTTCAAAACACACAAAAACTGTGTTGTTGACTGACGGGGAGGCGCTCATACTTTGAATTCACAGGTTGAAAGGCAGAGACGCGTAAGTGTGCAAACAAATTGTAAAAGTGGCCTTTTTGTTCTATAATGAACTGTAATTTTCCTATCCATGTTTCGCATTGTCAGCATTACACAGCTACTTTTACAATTGTTTCAATAAATCGAAAAAAAAAGAATAGATCCAAATTTCAATTTGCGATCACAAGCAGTTATTATAAACTGGAACTGCTTTGTGTAGGAGCTAAGAGTCCACGTGAGAGTGAAATATACTATTTACATGGTTTTGCAGTATAAGAACTTCCCAACTCTGTACAAGAAGTTCCGAAAGTATATAGAGGAGGTACCGGGCGCAGCGGAGCTGAAAATCTGCTGGAAAGGTATGGTTTATTTCATACACTCATTCTGTTGATTCTCTTTTTTTGTTTTTTTGTTCTTACTCTAACTGAGCTTTATTTGGAAAATTCCATGCTGCGTTTATACTTTGAGCTCGCTATTTGGAAGGCCGAGGCGCTAACATGCACACGATAACTATCGATTGAATACCCTGGTTCGGAAAACAATAAGTCTCGTTGAAACGTCTTCGTTTCTGCCTTCCAACTAGTGGGCTGGAAGTGGTATAGTTCCAAACTTTTTCCATGGAGCCTGTGTTTTGATATTTCATTGGTCCGCCGCCAAAGTCTCAGTGGGCGTGTCGAAAACTACAACGCAACCTGATCAGTGTCTCGACATTAGGCTGTTTGTGTTTAGCTGTGTATAAAATTCAGTGGCGAGTCGCCGGCGACACCCCCTAAGTATCGCCGGCGGGTCGCCGCCAAATTCCAAAGAAGAAGTGTGTTCTGTTGACGTAGATGCAGCCAAATGAAATCACGAACATGAGGCAACACGTAAAAACCGAACAAGGCAACACGTTCAGACTAGAAAACTCTTAAAACGAACAGTGAGCTAAAATCTATCTCGGTCGGGGGTTCGAATCTCTAGGCCGTACTGAGAAAAAATTGCTCCAGGTTGTGGAAATCGCTGTAATATAATGTTCTGTTCAGACGCCTCAAAAAGAAAGATTGATATAGAGAATGAAAGGGATCTCCGAACGGCCGTGGAGGCGCAGGAGGAGAAAGGCCTTCTAAAGGTCTATACCCAGGTAAAATTCCGTTTCATTCATGCGTAGGGTATGCGAATCGACCTCAGTCGTGATATAATTTAGTTCGACCCAAACTGACAAGCTTTTACGCTTGTTTGTTCTTCGTTCTTAGTAGGAAGACTGTTAAAGGGGGGGGGGGGAAGAAAAACTAGTTTACGTATTCCGGGGTACCTAAATATAACGTTGCGCGCGCCAAAACCTGCAAACACGTGTCAACCGTATACAAATTAGCATCGTTAGTTTGAACTAATAGTTATACTTATCGGTTTCTATTGATAAGCTCTTTCATATAAAAAAATGCATCCTATTCCCTCATAACTTGTACGAGACTTTCCTATACATTTTCGCCGAGTGTTCTATTTAATACTGTAATGATAATGTTAGAAAGTTACCTAGTCTGAGTTTATAGTTTGCTCCTCACTCGTTTTTATGGTAATTCTCGAGTTCTGATACGTATGCAGACCAAACTACAACCATGATAGGGCCAGCGTCTGGAGTAACGGGTTGGTTGAAACTCAACCTCCAACAAACGTCATTTTTACAGGAAAAGGAGAAAGCGCAGCCTGGTCAAGCAGGCGGTTCGAAAGCCGCTAAGACAACAACGGCTCCCAAAGTGAGGAAGTTTGTTGTAAAAATTGGGGTAGAATATTGACATTGCATGTTTATAAGTTCAAGGTCGTCGTTATTTGTTCGATCAACCTGATACTATCCTCTCTTCATTGCCCGTTTGTATGCTCAGGGGCATGAAATTCGTGACAGCCATCAATACGAACTGTCCCCGATTATGATTAAGTTAATGTGCTTTAGTTTTGTTAGTTAGTTGATTATTTGAAAAAATACGTTTTTGTTAAAACTCAAAACGGGTCAGTAACTAAATTTATCTAAATGAGCTGCTGTAAGACAAATTGCTCAATGCCTTTTCCCGAACTAGTATTCCTGCACTGTATAACTATACTGTAGTCTGATTCGGGGCATGATTTCAGCTGTTCTTGGGTATCTAACAGGTTTCGTTAACCCATTTTAATCGGTGTTACGGTTAAATCCGGATATTCCGGATATTCATATAAATCACCACAGTTGTATCGCATTCAAATAAAGTTTCAGGAGCAGCAAAATCCGAAGCAGACAATTCGCGCGGCTCTCGCTGGGGATAAATGGCCCAATGCTAAACAGATAAAGGAATGGGAGAAAATTTTCGGTCTTCCGAAATGGAAGGTCAGTTTTAGTTTGAATTGAGGATAGTAGAATAATTGTTGCATTACAAGTGAGCTCAAACGTTGAATACGGAACAAAGTTTGCGATTCCCGAGCAAAATGTATGCCAAATTGTGGTTCGTATTCATATTAAACCACTATACAATGACCGGATCATGCTTTGCCCGTCGGAATGTTTCTGCATACAGTACCTCGTCTCTGCGTATCTCTGACCTATTCACTCTCTCATGCAATGGCAAATAACTCGCGCTGCGCTGTGATCATTCTGGAATATTTTGTTGCTGAATTGTAGACTCTTATACGAGGAAAGAAAGAACTGGAACAAACAAATAATAGTTACATAACATCTTCTCACTAACGCCTCGCGCTCCTATAAACAGAGTGAAACTATGTAAAAGCCACGTTCTTCTGCAGACGAATCTGAAATTTCGAGGTTCGAAAAAATAGTTATTGACAAACTTTTCATTTTCAGATAGTTCGCTTGATGTCGGATATAATGAAAGAAGAAAGCAATTGAATCTTTTCAACAACTTCTGTCACAACCAATTAAATCTTTTCACAACAAACGACTACCCTGTGTCCTTGTTTCACGCACACAAACAACAGAATCATCTCATCTCAGCAGTGGCATGTCCCAGGTACGAGAACGGGACGTCCCATGCCCCGGTACTGTCCCGGGACGGTACCACAAATTACGGTAGAAATGGAGCATGTTTGAATGTAAAAGTCAGGATCGAGGAGAATTTTTGTCATCATTTATGCAAATCTGCTCCATTTCTACCGTAATTTGTGGTACCGTCCGGGGACAGTACCGGGACATGGGACGTCCCGTTCTCGTACCTGGGACATGTAGTCGCCTGAGATGTAGTATCTTCCAGGAGAAATCTTTGCAATCGGCCCGATAGATACGGTTTTTGTCTCTACGTGAACTAGGGTTGTTAAAAATAGAACTCGAAACTCGGAAAACTCGAAATTTCTAAAAACTCGAAACTCGAAACTTCTGAAACTCGAAATTTCGAAAAACTCAAAATTCGGAAAACTCGACCTCGACATTTCTGAAACTCGAAAAACTCGAAATTTCTAGAACTCGAAATACTCGAAATTTTCAACTCGATTAACAACCCTAACGTGAACTCAAGTCTTGAAGTCTTGAACTGAAATCGAATTGCAGCGGTAAATCAAAGCATTAAACGTTTTGAGGAAAAAAATCATGACATATTTGGTTTTCTACAGAATGAAAACAAAATTATGACACGAGAACTTATCAAAAGTGAGCAGAATGAATGGATGAAAAAAAAACTGATAGCAGCTGTTACCAACTGATTTACGAAGAGGTTGTTAAAAACATTGTAATTCGGTCATATTTTCAGTCAAAACTCGAACCTTTTTGATTTGTGTGCGCAGATAAATTGTTACATTTTAGATATTGTCACTCTCTATGCTGTTCATTCGCTCCAAAACGTATATACGGCGAACCTTTCTTTTTCGCCATGTCTTATTAGTTAGTTTGATCACATTGATGTTCGTTCGAAATTCGTAGATTATGGCGTGTATCAAGATCAAATAACAACTATTATGCTGTAATTCCATGGAGCTGAACTTCTCTTTAAAAGGGTAGTGGAACAATATGAATAATACATGAAAAAAGCAGCACAGTGCGGTACTTCCACAATTGAGGCAAAACTTATATCATCAGCGGTATAGTCGTTGCCAACGGAAAGGCGGGAGGGTACTGTATATCTAACTTTCCGCTGTGCACACATGTTTTCGATTCCGAAGCCTGCCTGTCATAGGCTGTGATAGCGCAGTGGTTAGCACCCTTTTGCGGAATTTTTGCTTGCAGGTTCGATTCCGGCGAGAGACAGAAGATTCATAAACAGTAAACGTGAACAACAACATCAACAACGCAGACAAGGATGACAAACTTGAGAAAATTGAAAACTAACAGAATGAACAAGAAACACAATACACGAAGCCCACGTAACCGAGTGAAGAGTAAATGAACAATCTAAACGTGTTACTGTACATTTAGTTATCTTAAATTACGGTTAAAACCTGCCGTACAACACTAATCAATCACTATAAACTACCAAGCTGACTTCTAAGTTTTATGATATCAACTGCAAACTTGTATAATAAACAAACGCACTCTGAATGGGCAGTTTGCTAACAACATAACAAAAAAATAAATAAGCAACAAAAACAAAATAGTAGACAATCATAAGATGCAACTTGAAATACGAGTATGGTCTAGTAATTCTAAATCAAGATCAAAAGCAGCCTTAACAGTCTCAACACACTCAAATCTCAGAAGAGGAACACAAATTACACAAAAAAGTTCACTAAATTTGGGCTGAACGAGTAGATAATCAAATATGATGATTTGACAACTAGAATAACAAACAATTCTATAAAAACAGAAACACACTCAGCTACCACTACGATTACCCACTTTAGATTACTTTGACACTATACCACTGAATTTCATTCACTTCCAACGAGTAATAAGACATTAAAGTGTTGAAGTACGTCAAAAAGAGCACTTGTACACAGGAGAATATTTTTCGGGGAATTTTTGGGGTTCGCTCCCCGTTCGTTCGGGGAACGATTCATGAATCGTTCCCCGAACGAACGGGGAGCGAACCCCAAAAATTCGGGGAACGATTCATGAATCGTTCCCCGAATTAAAGGGGGGAAAAGCCTGAAAAATGGCTGAAGAAACGGGGAAAAAAACCCTGAAAATTCACCGAACGAATTACGAATAGGAACTCTCAAAAACCTAATGATCTACCGTTTTATGAATATATACATTTGAATTATTATGTGGTATCTATTTGAATTAGTACCATCAATATACTCTGAAATTTTCACTTATTTTGGTTCTCCCGGGAATCGAACCCTTGGGGGTCGGCGTTCCAAGCGGCAACGCTGCCACTGCGCCATAGGCGCTAGTGACAGGGCAGGAGAACTAAAAGCTTACATACTGGCTGTTACCTCGCGCGTTGGGTTTCGGGGTTTATTCCTCACTTTCTCTCCGAACGTCCCCCGATCACTCCCCGAAATGTGAATTCCCCGCAAATTCAGGGTTTTTACAGGCCGTTTCCGCACCTTTTCCCCGAAAATCCTCAAGCGTTCGGGGTTCGTTCCTCACTTCTTACCCGATTTTTCCCCGTTCGCTCCCCGAAAAGTGATTTCCCCGAAAATTCAGGGGGTTTTCCGGAAAGCACGATTTCCGATGTCGAGTAGTAAATCAGATGAATCCCTAATAAGGGGGTGGGGCTGAACTACAAACTTTCAATCTAACAAAACTGATCATCATAAGGCTGAAAAGCACACTTTCAACCCAACCAAACTAAATGTCAAAACTAAAAGGCGGCGAACTACAACGCTTGAACCTAACAAAACTGTTTGCGAAAATGAAAATACCAAAATAAGAACTCAACACAACCCAACCAAACTAATCGCGCAAGGCTGGTAGGTCAAGGGTGGCCATCTCGGGGCTATCCACAATACTGTCGACATCCTGCCGGCTACTCGCAGTTGCATAGCGCAACTTCAACGAGTGGAGAGTCTTCAGGAACGGGGTTCTACCCACGTGGAGCGAGAACTCCTCTTTCTGGCCGGGTGCCAGCAGCAGAGTGGCTGGCTCCAAACGACAGTCTGTAAGTTAGGCTGGTTAACCGAGTAACCAAACTCAGAAAACAATACAAATTTCGAGGTGAAGGTGCGTTGACAGTAGCAGTTACTGATCGATCGATTCGACTACTTGAACCATTTTTAATACGCCAACCGAAATATAAATTTCGGATAAACGCAGTGAATTTGCTACTTGCTAGAGGTAAACTACATTAATCTCATTCATACAAATTAGTCTTCTCTCATTTTTAACTATTGATTCAATAGGATCATATGACTAAATCACAGTTGTAGTTTGATCGCTATACGAACCCTAACCACCACAACCATAACAACCATAATATACCCATAACATGACAAATCCTAACTTTCAACAACCCTAAATCGAAATATACCTTGAGGATAGACGCCGGAGGGAAAGATTCGACAGTGATCGCGGCTGACATTCGTTATCTCGAAACGGATCGAACCGCCGTCCAACGAACAATAGATCACACTCAACACTGAAACATTAATATTCGAGAAAAGTTATCCGAATAGTCAGAATAAATAAAAAATTAACATCTTTTCGCCGAAAACGAGAAAATTTGTCTATTTCTGACACCAAACTCATTCAATTTTACGTTTTTGAAGTTAGAATACAAAAACCGACTACTTTTGTCGAATAGTCAAACCATACTGTTGTGACACATTGCAATTACATTGGAATGTACCAAATCATGTACCAATATAGTGCTTCATATAGGAAATTAATGCGAAAAGTATATTCTCTAGCGATTCAATTCGTGGAAAAATAAACAAACGCCTGTTTAAGGTGAGGCACCACTTGTATTTTTCTTTCTCTTGATCTAAAGTGTTCTTTTGAACTATTTTAACTAGAGCTTTCATTACTATAAGCTGCAGGTGGTTTCATACATTAACTAACACGGATAGTTAACCAGGTGTCCGGTCTGTCCACTTCATTTTGTAGAGGTCCCGTACTCTCAAAACATATGCCCTACAAGGGCTTCGAACCAAAGACCGGAAGATTGGAAGGCGGCTGCGCAAACCACTACACCAAGCAGACAGCGGTAAAGTGAAAATTTGAAAACACCCCAACCAACCTTTATTCATTGCAAGGTGTTGTCTACACTTTGGGTAGAGCGACTTGGCCGGTTTCACGATACAATCATTCGTTTCTCCTCTCAAATCTGTCGCCATTTTCTGAAACAAACTTCCTCATTCTGATTGCTAAAATAAGGAGAATCAGCCTACATGAAAGAAAAACTATGAATACCGATAACGATAAACGTATGATCGTTTGCAGAATAGTCGCTCGACGCTCAGATAAAGATCGATCAAAATAATCCATTTTGGTCTGATGTTTGATCCCCCCTCCCCTGCATTTCTGCCACAATTGGCAATCTCTGTGGTCTACGAAAATTGAGCTACAACTGCGATAGTGTCATCTCTCGTGAAACATACAAGGCTAAAATAGGCTAAATCTAGAGTACTATGGGTATTCAAGCTGCCACAAGTCAATTGTAGCAAATTTTAGCCTAGAACACCTAGAAATACCTATAATAGCCTGGTTTAACGCTATTTCAGCCTTGTAATGTCCATGCCTGATACCTGAAACTTCCAGATCAACTGTGCCACATAGTTGCTGCATCTGAGCATTTCTTCGTCGAATTCGTAGCCCTTTTCATCCGCCACAGAGAGTTCTTTTCTCAACTCCGCAAGACTTTTCGAAGACTTGGCTCGCACCAGCATCTCTCGCAGAGGCTGGAAACGGTACTACATCGGGCAAATGTACATGTTTTTGATGAAAAATAATGAGTTTTTTCATATGGAAAACTAATTATTTTGCAAATAGTCATACCTTACTTGTGTACAAATAGTACTTTCACATTGTAGTACTAACGTAGTACGCGAACATTATGTTTGGTTCAATGTTTACTTCGTCGTCAAAAAGTAACAGTCATGCACTTTGTTGACGCGAGCATTCAACTTATCCGCTTTTTTGAAATCGAGCCACCAGTTAATCATTTTCTAAAAACCACATTGAAACCAGTTCAAATGATTTTTGAGCCAAACACTGGGTTGACAAAAAACGAGCTTATTTCTTTTGAAATCGAGAGAGCTAACTCTCGACACATTATTATGAATCATCACAAATATATGAAAAAATAGCTCGTTTCTGTAGGCCAGTCACACCTTACTCCTGTGAAGAACGAGGATCTGGTATTTCGGGATAGAATAAGTTCATTCAGATTGTTTGAGAAAAGAACAAGGCGAATTTGAGAAAAAACAAGGCAACTTTGTAACCGCGAATTTCGCCCAAAAGACATTGGAAAAGGGTTATAGAGGGTTGATAGAAAAATGATTGAATGGTTAATTGGTACGGTTAACGAGGATCGCGGTTCCGTGTGGAATTTGTCAACAAACGACGAACCCCGTCGAGATTTCTAATTGCCAGCTGTAGATCCGCCATTTTCTCAGCCAACACCTGCTTGTATTTCTTCTTGAACGCGGTACGCAGTTTTCCCAATGACGATGACGCACTCAAACCAATCTGAAAAGGATTGAAAGTTTGATAGTTGAAAGGGACTAACGGATGCCAGACCATACGTGAGACGACTTTGTTGTCCACAAAATCTGATTGAAAATCAGGTGTTTTATCTGGGTAACCAAACTACAAAATGGTCGGGTTATCCGGTTTTCACCAGAGAAGACGAATAATGTTCAGATTATGGCAGTTCTTAAGATGCCGATTTTGATGGAAAACGGGTGATTCTGTGGACCATGCAACAAAGTCGCCCCATGTTTGTGCCAGACATCAATAATTTTACATTTTACCCTGACCCTGTGTCCCACGGAATAACGATCCAAGTTCTCCGACCATCTAAATACTATCATGTTCAAAAAGTAAACTACTTAAAGTAGGACGATTATGTGCTCCAATCTCGGCGCGTCAGTCCTTTAAACGGCAATTGAGAAATGTATTGCAGTTTAAAGGACTGAAGCGTTGAGATTGGAGCACATAATCGTCCTTCTTTAACGGTACATCTTGGTCTGATTAGCTGTGGTGGTAGTTTGTATTCCCCATGTTCCGAAGGTAATTCGCCATTCTTGCGTGAAATTGTTATAGACATAAGAGTTTCATGTTTTCATTTCTATCCAATTTTCACGGAACAGAAGGTTGCAGCCAGGGATGACCAAAGTTGGTTCACGGACAACTTTTTCAGAAAGGGGGGGGGGGGGGGGGGGCGTTTTTGGCCCTGAGGGGGGCGGACATTTGAAAAAATAAAAGAAATTCGGGACGATTTTGTAAAATTCAAACTTCGAATGAGAGTATTCCGTGTTCAGAAAGCTTGTTTCCGACTATTTACGATTTGTTTTTAATTTTCAAGGAAGGGGGTCGTTCCGGCCGGGAGGCCGGTCAAAATTTTGGTCATCCCTGGTTGCAGCCTTTGAACAACCGGACCAACCTGAGCTTCGGCATAAAGTACAGTTTCATGGTCTTTGTGCGCTCCTTCAGAACTGCATGTTGTGCAGATACGAGACCGATGCACCTAAATACAACGAAATCGAATGCTAAAATCGAACTTGAGCCCTTTCAACACTCATGTTATAACACGATCACTAGCACAGTACAGAATGATCAGTAAAGAGAACGCGTTTTGAACGCTCGATGGATGTTTTCGCACGAAAATCCGAAAAACACCCATTGACACTCCACGAAAATCGATTAATATAAGTGTACTTTTAATGGTAAATATTACTGTAGGTGAGAGCACCGTGTTACCCTGATTCCCATCTCACTCGAGGCAGCTGTTTAAGAATACACCCACACATCGGTAACGTCCTATTATTTTTCAACAATGATTACCTTTAGTAATTGCAATGAACTTTGCATAACAAATGACCAAACTTTCTAAACTTTGGCAGAAACGGAATCATTTTCTTTGAAATTTAACCGGCTGGCGAGATAAAGTGTCTAACCCTGCACATATCTTCTTCTACCATCTCATTGTACTCATCGTAGATCAAATCTTCCGACTCGAGAGAGCAGGTCAGACAAATTCGAAGGCTTTCTTCCTCCACCTCAGTGGATCCGCAACAAGCGCAACTCTGAACAGATCAAAATATGCGGTTTTCATACACCAGCCGACGTTTTTCCCAAAAAGGAGAAACAAAATTCGGCAAGACTCAAAAATTGGGGTTTCGATCAAATACTCCTTTTTTCTCGATAAAATAGGCAGGGGGAATCTTATTGTGAAACAATCGCGTCTCATGGAGGGAGGGCGCTCAAAAAAGTCAGCTGGTGACTGGCGGTTGTCCCAAAGTAACAGTGACCTGTTTTTATGATGTCTAAGTTAAAATACAGGCTAATAAATCAAGCGTGTATGACTCTGGTATAGGTATTTTTTGAGTTGCAACCCAGATTGAGTTGAGTTGTCACAGAAAAATAACTCTATCAGGCGCGAATGTGGGTTGGCCACCTAGTAATAACATTAACAACCAACTGTCTTATTATAATAAGTTGATTCAATCATGTGTGTATCAACATTATCCTAGTTAACTTCATTTTATTCAACCAAATTCCGTTCATTTTAATGTAACATTGTTAAATGTCGTTGCAGTTTGCAGATGATCAAACCTGCTGACTTCTATAGGAGAAACTGTATTTTGAAATTTAGGTCTTGAGAAAGGACTAGCTTCTGGAAAGGCCGTGGTGTGCGAGAACATTGCGAGAAACAACCAAGAAAATGAAACCAACAACTGTCATAAAATGTTTTCATGTATTTTGGATATGAAAAAACGTATCCGTGCACTAACCAGTTTAGGGCGACGTAAATAAGCTTCATATCCCGTAATGTCCCCAATAGGACCGAATCTGATTCTTCGATCCACGTTTTCGATGCGAACTGGAAATAAACAATAATATCTTCAATTCAAAAATCTATATTCGTTGGACTGGATAAAAACTTATAAACGCCTTTAAAGTTGGATCTCCAGTTGATAGGAAGTTATAAGAAAAGGTGTCGAAGCGATACCCGATATCTCTACCAACCAAACATAGGTAAAATACCCTGTGAAAATGGCGCTGACCCACGCTCATTTTTGGCATTATTCTGGAACTTACGCTCATTTTTAGAAGTGAAAAGTGCTGGAAACGCAATAAACCAGGCAAATAATCACTTTTGCAGGGATATCATAACCGCTTTTAGAATTACGCACGATCATTTTTGTTGAATTGACCTTATACTATTTACCTATGTACCAAACGCGGAAAGTTAGAACAGAAACTTGTTTTGCTACACTTTCTATGTTTTTATGCCATACCGTTCCTCAAACTGAAACTCGGTTGCATGTGCACAAAACTATTGGTTGCTTTCGGAAGCAACCAAAATGGCTTCACATAATCAAAAAGTCTCACTATACACAAATTTGGTTGCATTTGAGACTTGAGAGGCAACCCGGTTGCATTCCAAAGCAACCAATAATTTTGTACACATGCAACCGGGTTTCATTTTGGTTGCAAGCAACCAGGTTGCACGTGTGAACCGTCTAAAAGGCCGGAAACCACCAACAAACGTCGGGCGACGTTGTTAGATTCTCTACCGAATCACCCGTTTTTCATACAATCCGGAATTTAAACCACCCTAACTTCACTACTTCACTTTTAGTCACCTTTAACTGGTGAGAACCTGGCCTCCCACCCAGTGTTCTAGTTTAGTTACCTAGCTATAAAACACCCGACTTTCAATCAAATGATGTGGACCTATGACCAGAACCAACCTTCTGTCTCGGCCTTTTCATCCAGAAGCGCGGCCTTCTCGCGAGCCAGGCTGGCCAGTTTGGTGAACGACTCAGCGACTTCCTGCCATATATACATAATCATTATACCAATATAAAAAACTATACAAATAATGCCAAAATTGCTCAAAATGATAGAAAGAATCTGGAATTCACGAAGAAACGGCCTCCCTTCCGAGCGACATCGGCAAAAGTTGCCTATTCTCGATGAAATTCATGAATTTTCACCATCAAGTTGAGAACGGGTTCCTTTATGTGGCATAGATAGTCGCAACTGACTCGTTCTCGCTTCCTACCACAATTTCTACACGACTACATATAGTCGTGTAGAAAATATGATACAAAGACTATTTGGATAGAAATTGACAAATCCCCCCACCTCAACCCGGTTAACATGTCTTTCCAACTGTCCCCTGAATTTCGCCTGTGTGGTCCAGAGAATTGACTGTTTCTCTTCGAATTTCTTCAGAATCCCTCCGAAAACGGCCTCAGAGACACTTGATCGTAGCTGCTGCAGCGGCTGGAACTTCACGGTAAACTCCGAGTTTTCTTCAAAATAGACAAGTTAGCCTATAGTTGTTGCTTAATGTGATATACTGTATATCTCACTTTGTGCTGTGTAAAAACACATATATACGATTCGTCAACCACTTTGTAAACATGTCGGCGTAGCTTGGAAAATCATAAATCTAGGTACCTTTATCGCGAAAAGCAAGAAAAGTCGTCTATTTTTGATGCAAATCATGAATCCTCAAACAGGCGAACGGAACCACGGGTTACTTTTTGCAGGATAGTCACAAATTACTGGTTTGTGAAAATAGTACGTTTTCCAGGCCAATAGGAAAGGGGACGAGGGTGAAAGGGGACGAGGGGGGGACGAGGGTGAAAGGGGACGGGGGATATGGCAAAGGGGACGAGGGCTGAGGCAAAGGGGACGAGGGCTGAGGCAAAGGGGACGAGGGCTGATGCAAAAAAACAGTCTTAGGTATCGTAGAAAGGAGAAAAGATGAATCAATAATAAAGATACAGAACAAGGAAAGTATTATGGAGTAATCGGAAACTAAATTTGACTTGATTTCCCTCTAATTATCAATCCACCCCTCGTCCCCTTTGCCTCAGCCCTCGTCCCCTTTGCCATATCCCCCGTCCCCTTTCACCCTCGTCCCCTTTCACCCTCGTCCCCTTTCCTATTCACCCGTTTTCCAGGAATGTTATTCTGGGGGAAAATGCAGAATGTTGCTAGTTTTTTGTTGTTGTCATAAAAACCCGATGGGGGTACGTTAAAGAAGGAAGATTATGTGGTCCAATCGCAACGATTCAGTCCTTTAAACTGGAATACATTTTCCAATTGCAGTTTAAAGGACCGTTGACACGGGATTGGTCCACATGATCGTCCTGCTTTAAGGAACATACTACAAACTACAACTGAACCATACCAGAAAAACCCCCTCATTCCGATAACAACTGATGCTCACTTGTGCCATATTTCTATCGATATATGGTAATTTTTGAGGTAAGTACAGTTATTAAGTGTTGTTAGTTTCATCATGCTTATTTTTTGGTGCTGCACATGCATCGAACACCAGTAAGGTCTGACTAAGCTACAAAAATTAGTCCGTTTTCGTATGTAAACAAGTGAAAAATTATGATTTTTCATCAAAAATAGACCGATTGTCTCCTTTTCGGCGAAAAAGTAGTCCGTTTTTCAACTTTTTCTGACTATTCGAACAACTTTACTGGGGTATGCACATGCTATATTTTTTTTGCCCTGGTTAGAAAGTATTCAATGTTTGAACTGAACTGACCGCAACCAACGATTTCATGGCCTTCCGCAGAGCAGTTGTATTTGCTTCATTATCCCGTATATAGTGGGATAACATGTCGTCCGTGATCTTTTGGACTCCCGAATACCGGAAATCACCCAACGCAGCATGAGGCAACTGAAATTAATAATGTTGGGAACACACACATAGCTGTCGCTTAAAGAAAGGCGGGGGTATACTGTATATCTTACTTTGTGCTGTGTAAGACTGGAAAAGCACATATATACGATTCATTCTCAACGTGGCTATAAGGCCAGTTGGTTTATTGGTCAGGGTCCGCGCCTCCCAAACTTTTGGGCCGGTTCGAATCCCAAATGGGGAGGATACTTTATAAATTGGGCACTCACTCTCACTATGAGACTTCGAGAGCAAGTAACACAAGTAAATGGGTTACATACAACCAAAAAGCAAATAAACTCGGTTGCCATGCAGCTTTGCAACTTAAGAGCAACAGGGTTGCATTTATAGAGATGGTTTGGCTGGTTGCATTTGGAAGCAACGAATCACGAACCTCTCAAGAACCAGCTTGGTGCATAACTTTTCACGCATACCCCGGTAAAGTTGTCCAAGTAGCCATAAAAAATAGAACACCGCACCAGCTGGTCTCGATTACTCATTCAGAACAAAATGAAACTCAAAGATGGTGAATCAAAATTTTGCAAAAAAGGATCAAATCCTTTCAGACAAGCAGTTAGGTCCCAACATCGTAGTTTTATCGTAGCATGACATACATCGTTAAGTTAAATGTGTACGTATGCTGAGCACACTTGCTGGAATTATGCAGACATAAGAGTTGCCAGTGCCAGAATGTAACCAACCTTGGGTTCTGATTCTAACTCGTCCGTGGAAGCTTTCAGCTCAGCCATATCATTCAGCACGTCTAGAAAGATACACATAACATATATACACAGAGACGACCTAATTAAATAAATGTGAAACGTTATCAAATTTCATCTCAAGAAGAGAGAACATATATCAAACTAACTACGCAACTCCCAATCGTTACGTTATTCAAAACACACCCAATTCAACTAACAAGGAAGGTATTGTCTGTCATACGGTGATCAGGTTAACAGTCCATATTTCAAAGGAAACAATGTGTATGAAATAACTCACCTATTAGATAGTAATTGGGCGTCAGCGATGAGAACACTTGTGGTTCACAGCAAACTGCGCAGCCGAAAGGCGGTTTTCGAAACACCATTGAGAAAATATCGTCTTCCGAAACAACCGGAGGAGAAACTACGCAATTCTTGCACATCGAATGACCACAATCACCCACCAGGGGGGCACGAATAGCACAATCTGTGAATCAACAAATAAAGTTTATAAACTATACAAAACAAAAAAATGGTAGGGTTTGTTTATTTTTAGGACATTTTAGTCGAGAACGGACGGACGTTAGTGGTTGTGACCATGAGTTCAGTTTCTTATGCTGTTTCGTTACGCGATACAAAAGAAAGAACAGGATGTTCTTCCTTTTGTATTGCGCAACTAGTATTTTCGGTTTTCATTCAAGACAAACGCGGGTGGTTGAAAACAATGAAAACTAACCAAATGGTTCCTTACAGCGGGGGCAGAGCATCTTGCGAAACATGACTCGCTTCGTTGACCTACAAAACACCTTCAAAATATATAATCATCAAATAAATAAACGTACTGAAAAACATGGTAGAACATTGAAAAATAAAGAAGAAGAAATTGACTGTTTTTTTGTGTTTTCTTGTATGTATTTTCCGAACGACTTTGTCGTGATTACGCGGTAAAACCAAAGCAGCCAAGTTGTACGACATTAGTAAAGCGTTGTGTTTTCCATGCTATCTTGCGATGATGCGGAAAAGGTTGAATTTAGCTAGATATTTTTAGTGATAAAGTTATTTTCCTTACTTGGTCTTTTTACATGTTGTACTATGAGTACACATTAGCAGATGTTCCCCGCAAGTTATTTTTCCTCATGAAGAAAACCGCCTGAAAACTTGATTCTCTATGTAAAGTTACTTCGACTTTTGATCCGTTTATGTTTTGTCAAAACTTGTGACTTATTAACAAACGCACACTACAACACAGTTGTGGTCGTTCCCTGAAGCTTTCTGGTATATGCTGTTAGTCAATTGCACAGTCACGTGAAACATATTAAACACATCAGAACTTAGAAACGTGCAATGACAAAGTGCACGATTCCTCATGCTAAATGTACGTGACTTTTCAATTTACTCATAGTAAAACGTCCAATCTTTTTTGTTTGCACAGCGATCGAGTTCCGATCCTAATTCTTATCTTAGTGTCTTTCTAAAGCATTTATCAGTCGAATGATGTTTTTTTGTATTTTACAAGGCGAATTCTATATCTAACCGGGTTTTTAGGTAACCTAACCCGTTTTTGGTAACCTATTTTTCCGGTTACCTCAGTAGGTAACCGGTTGATAACCTAAAATGAAAAACCGGTTACCTGTTTTTCTAAGGCAAAATGTGGTTTTTACCGTTAGTTTTAACGGTAACCGGATTTTAGTTTCAGGTTACTTTCAGGTTACCTACCAAGGTAACCTCAAAAATAGGTTACCAAAAAAGGGTTAGGTTATCTAAAAACCCGGTTAGTTGTAGAATTGGCCATTTTACAATTCATATTTGGCAGCGTTAAAAAGATAAGAAACAGAAATTAATCATCAGAAAGCGATTCGCGAACAAAGTTTGAGGACCAGGTTCGCCTAGTCTAATTCATACTTGTACGAACCTCTTTTTCAAAATTGTGTAAGGGAAAGATTGATTGAAAAACTCACTGTTTTTCTCCATAGCAGTTATTGAAGATGAAAATAAGGCTCTCGATGTATGTCAATTCCAGCATGTAGTTTGTGAGAGCCAATTCACCATCTCACTCGGTATGAGTTACAGTATACTTCAAAGATAGGTACTTGTCAATAGGAACCCACAATAAACAAACATACTGAGTAAGAATACACAACAATACATTTGTGTTAACGATAAAACACAGCTAAAGTAAGGAGTACAGTAGTATTGGAACATCATTCTAATGAAAATCGTGCACTTTTTCATTGCACGTTTGGGAGTTCAGCTGTGTTTAGCTTGTTTGACGTTACTGTGCTATTTACTAACAGTACAATATTGCTTTATCCAACTAAGTACTAAGTTATCAGATGGAAATGATAAATCAGAATCAAAATCAGAAATTCGAGTGATTTCCTATTTCTTGGTTAATCACATCTGACAAAAACTATTCATTTCCGTTTCAGTCAATTATTGAACATTCCCATTTCAATTCTTTTAGTTATCGAAAATATTCGCAAGTATATTTGAATTTTCCCCGAGCAATTTCTCAGCTAAATTCGTATGATCTGGTCACTCAGAAAACTATAAGATATTTCTCAGTTTTCGAACGAATTGTAAATTCGAGAAGGCAAAGCGTTTTTTGCTATTGACCAGTCAAAACAAATTCACTTGTGCTATTCTTGAAATGACCAGACTATATAGAAACAATGTTTCTCAAAATCGTGAGCGCTCCTTGCAAAACACGCTAGTACGATGTCTTCTTCATCCTGCTGTATTTGTAGTTTGAACCCGTTGATTTTCAGTCAAATCTGATCAAAAGTAAATTGAGTTCAAACTATTGTGATTCCCTACATTTAGAAACGTTCTCGTTTTGACTTGGGGCAATCTTTTTGTTTGCACAGCTGTTGAGTTCCGTTCCTAATTGTTATCTTAGTGTCTTTCTAGAGCATTGATTAATTAACGCAATCCTTTTAATCTCTTTTACAACCCCTACTTGGCAGCGTTGAGAAGATAAACATAAATTAATCATCAGAACTCGAATAGGGAACAAAGTTCGATAACTACTTCTTTAATTGGTCTAAAATATTTTGTCCAATCTTGTATAATACAAGTTTGTTTGTCAAGTTCCATTGGGGAATCATTACTTGAAATCAAAAATAAGTGAGCAAAACGGCTTGGCAGTTTTAAAATCCTACTGTAGGAGTCTCAGTAGGTATGGAAAAGACTACATGTGTGCGTAGACAGAGAAAACGGAGATGTACAGTACTTTCTCGTCTTTCCGTGGGCGACGACTATACGCTACCCGACTCCGCCCCTTATCAGTGGTTGTCAGTTCCACTGAGCTGAGAGCCACCAGCTGGTCGTTTGCTCACTCTTTTCTCCTCTCAAAAACCCGTGCAAGCAAAAATATCGGACAGCTTTTTCAATTTAAAGAGGGACGATTACGTGGACCAATCTCGTGTCAACGGTCCTTTAAACTGCAATTGAAAAATGTAATGCAGTTTAAAGGACTGAAGCGTTTGGACCACATCATCGTGCTTCTTTAAAACATTAAAACACAAACGTTTGTCCCTTTTTCAAGCAAGCCCACGGAGTACAAATAATATAACTATGAATGATTTATACAATAGTTGAAACATCTTCGGATTGTCCAAATTATTACAAATCGAACTAAATTCATTATATCTTACAGAACGTTCTGTTGAAGCTGTCCCTTGCAAAGAACCATGTTCAACTTCGACGAGCTACGGTAACTTTCACTTACTTCTATGTATCGATTCACTTGTCATATGTATATGAAGCTGTATGTAGATGAAAAAAATTGAGCAGAGAAAACATACATCAATAGTACTTTATAAGAGTTTAGGCGACCTTAACGCCCTCAATTTAATATAAATTTATCACATTCTCTCTCCAATATCGTTGCATCTCTATTTCTCTCATGTACAGTGGAGTCTAACGCTGAAGCATTCATATAGGTAAAAAGTCCATAAAGCTCTAGATCCTCAAAACACAATTTATAAACATATTTGGAAGAATATATTTTCGTTAAAACTCAAAAGAGTGATATGTTGGAAAATGTTTGAAAACCAAACTTTTGTTATCACTAGTTCAACAACTTTCAATTTTCAGAAAAATGACGGGAGGGAGTCCCGGAGAAGCACACATGGCAGCACACCAGTAAACATACTTTATTTAATTTTTATAGTTTTCATCTTTCGTTTATTGACTTATTGATCATTCATCTCAACCCCCCTTTTTCTGAAAAGCACTTTTATAATTCCACTCTCTGAGGGGTGCAAATAAAATGCCTCACTTTCGGCGAAATTCAGAAAGAAAAAATGGTTCCTAAATAGTGTTCATTAAAATACTAACAAGTATTTTTTTTTCGCTGATTTACTTTTTTTTTTTTTTACAACGTTTTTTTCCAGCAATCTGATGGGCGATGTGATGCAGTGGCAGAGGTAATTCGAACAAATTTTTTCGTTTTGCTAAATTTTCCGTTTCGCGTTTGAAATACTCATTGGCACGCTGCCAAGTCTCAGGGAGTTGTCAATAGGCCGCAACGCGGAGCACTGCGCAGATTAGTTTTTATTCAGAGGTCTGCAGACATTCCGAAACAGTTTATTAAATTTTTCTTAAAATTATTTGATTCTGGCATGAATCACTCAAAGGGCAACACGTCTACAGGACATTTAGTTTACGTTCCAAGAAAAATTTGTCGAGAGGGCCCAACGTCTCGCAAGAATGGATTTTGTGCTCGGCGGCGACAAAAGTGTCCGCCTCCTCAAATATCGGCATAGTCGCGCTCAAAATCAACTTATTCCAAAAATTCTTACATTGTTGAAAAGCTATAAAAAAGTTGAGGTATACGTATTTTTCAGGAAACTTGAATACGAGTGTGACACAATTGTGTTCAAAATCGATCGAAGCGTGGTCGTTACCAGATTCACGGCTCTTTTAGAGTCTTTTGGGCCCGCGCTCACTCGATCAGCCGAAATCTCCCCTTTAGGGCCTAATAGCCTAATAGTCCCTTTTTCACCTGAGGTGTTTGCCCAACGTTATATTTAGGTACCCCGGGGTACCTAAACTGGCTTTCTATTCTGCCCCCCCCCCCCTTTAATCGACTCCAAACTCTCCAGTTTCCGAGTTTGAGTCAATTCTCGAGTCGAGGTTTGAATGATTTCAGAACAAAAATTTTGAGTTTTCGAGTTTGGAAAAACATCCATCCTGATTAGGACACTTGATCTCGCGTTTTCCCTTATGTAGCGAAGTGGGATGAAAGGGTCCTCGACTTAAGCTGAATGAACCATCTGGTAGAAATCTCTAACAAATTTGCAACAATATTTGAATTACTGAGATAATAGAGTAAATTGTTTATTTTTATCACTTAAAATACTTTCGGGGTATGTGGAGTTTTTGACCATGACAAACCCAAAAATGTGGACGGGGCTTCAACACTTGGGGTTTGTCATGGTCAACATTTTCTCAGAGATGAGATTCGTCATGAGCAATATCTCATACACTTATGATTAGATTCTATTGATTGTTATGCGGAAACATTAGAAATTTCCCTGAGCACGAGGCTCTCATGAGGAAATCATACAAACTTCTCATGAGGTTTAATTTCCACGCCGCTACGTTCCGGTCACCTATATTGCGCGCGAAAAAACTGTTATTTCCTTTCTCTCAGATTTTACAACTTTGTTTCAGAGAAAAGTCGAGAGAAGTGCCCACTGAAGAAGAAAGGTAACATTAATCTATTTTCAATTCTAACTCCATTTCAACATCTGTGTAACGATTGATTTGTCCTCGGAATCTGAACGTCGACGGACTTAACATATATCAATAATATGACTTTTTCGGAGTATTTGTGCATATTTCAGAGCATGTTTTCAGTTTTTGTTCGTCACGTGTCAACAAACTATCCTTACAGTGTTCAATGGAAGGTCAAAAAAGTAATATGATCATATGAGTAGTATAGTCTTTCTGATTTATACTGAGACTTCTACAGTATTAATAACGTGGAATGAATTGAAAACGTCAAAAATGTTGTGTTTGTTACTGATTCACTATAAAAGTGTTGTGAAATACAATAGTCATTGAATAATTTGATACGGTAGGAGTCTCAGTATGAATGATGTCCTGTCAACTTTTCATTTATTTTTAAAAGTTTTTCTTCAGAAAAAAGATGCGCGATGTGCAAGTGAAATGGGTTCTCGACGATGAAGTCCGACGTTGCAGCAAAGTTTGCGTAGGTTATTCTATTTTTGAACCAAATAACACCGGTGACCGTACTTTGTAAATTCAAATGGATAGTTGAGATTGGAGGGTATTTGAGATATAGTTCTCCCCAATCCCACTGAGACTTTGGCAGTGTGCCATTGATATTTCGGATTAACATATTTCATATAAACCAAGGTTTTATGAGAAGAATTTTCACCAATGTACTGCAACATTGGTCATCTACCGCTAAGAAAAACGTTTAATGTTTTGGATAATATTAAGATGGTGAAAAGCAACCTGGAAACTTTGTTGGCACGTTGCCGAGGTCTCAGTGGGAATGATAGGAACTATAACCCTCCGAAGTCAAATTCTGATTGAGGTTACGACGGTTTAATTATATTTTTGCTAGTCTTGCGCAGGTTTGCGAGCTCCGTAAATAAGCGAATTGATGGGGAGAGGAAGTTCCTAATAATCTGTGGAACCTTTTTAAGCTCATAAAGTAGGGCCATTGACTGTTTGAATTTTTTTCTTAAAAGTGGTAGAAATGAGACAACTCCTTGCCAATTAGCAGCATTTTTCGAAGCGAGATAGTTCGCAGGTCAGAGAGACGCAGACAGTCTTAGCCTGTCTGTCATTGACCTGCGTGTATGCTTGCTTTTGTAGCTTGCTAATGGCAGATGAACTGGCGCCAATGTTTCTGAATAGACTGTACACAATGTATTTGTCAGGGTATGGTTCTGAATGGTCTCTATGATACTTTGCTGGATGACATCAGAAGCGAGATGGACGGGGATTCGTTCTCCATCTGTTATAAAGGTGAATGGAAATTGATTTAGTTTTCACCGTTCCCACGGAGACTTCAGCAGCGTGCCAACAAAACTTCGAACGATTTTATTGAAATAAAGGTTCTATGAGACGAACTTTCACCCAGGTACTGTAAGTAAAGTGAACTACCGCCCAGATTAATTTTAGTGTTTTTGATAACATTAACATTATGGAAAGCCGCCTGAAAATTTGTTGGCACATTGCCGAGGTCTCAGTGGAAATGATTGGAACCATAAGAACCTTGCTCTAGACAGTTTGACGAAAGTTTGCTCTCGACACACGTAAGAATTGACGAACTTCTATCGAATGAAAACAGGATCAACAGGATTGAACTACAAACGTTGCGTGACAAAGCTACCTGTATATAGTGCTCGCATTTTCCAAATGGACTCGTTGGAAGCGTGGCAAAAAAACTTTGGAAGACCGTTATTTAGAAAAAACATATTTTTTGCAGAAAGTTTCTTTGAATATGAATTACAACAAAGGGGAAGAACCCTTCACATTAATTTCTATTGTTTCGAACTATTTCAACATGTTCCAAAACTGCCTTGAAATTTTATTGGCAAGCTGCCCAAGTCCAGTTGGGAAATGTGCGAACTATAGTGAGTGCCAAATTTATTACTTTCTGTCTCTCGCCGGAATCAAACCTGCGAGCAAAAGATTCGTAGCAGGGCGCTAACCATTAAGCCATTTCAGCACAAAACCTGCAAGCTTTGGAATCGAAGACATGTTTGCGTACACAGCGGAAAGTGGGATATACAGTACCCTCCCGCCTTTCCGTTTGCGACGACTATATATTAGTGCGTGGAGCTGACCAAACCGTGAAAGATCGCTTTGCAGAAAAAAGTACCCAGCACACTGTTCCCACCCTGCGTCTCACGCTTTCTTCCACTATTTCGCTTGACTCAAATTTTGGTGAGATGGAACAGCTTAGAATAAGTGTACGTTTGAGCAGATGCAGAATGGGATCGAGGTGCCGGCTACACTCCAGTATACTGGAATTAAATTGTGAAGTCCCGTAAAAGTAGCATTCTAGTGAGGTATCGTGCACTTGGTTATATTTATATAGTCTATTCCATTCCTACTGAGACTCCTACAGTAAGATTTCGAACTTTCCAAGCCGTTTTTCTCACTGACCTTCGATCGGAGAAGTTGAGGATTTTTGTACCTCATTCTCCTTCTCAGGCAGAGTGAATATACGAGAGCAGTTTCCATGAACTTAATTTTCAGTTTCACAACAGCCTTCGGAAAGTTTGTAAGGTTAGTGTAGGAGTCTCAGTAGGAATGGTGTGAACTTTATATATACATATATATACTCTGAAGTTATATTTCTAGACCGCGACGGTGATTCGGTGCGAATTAATCAACTTTCGGACTTCAAGGACGTTGTGAACGCTCAGCCAAAAGAGAATGGAATAGTCCAAGTCAGACTGTACGTCAAACGGATTGGGATGCAGGTACAGAAAAAGACCGAAACTTAGTTGTAATTCGATTACAATACATTCTTGAGTCGAACAAAGCAAAATAGGGCGACATGCAACCTAGAGGTCTGCTGGGGAAGAATGAATATTCGCCAAACAAGTGGTAAGAAGTGTTATATTACCTGGCGGCGTAGAAAACCGTCCAACCTCATGAGAAGTTCATATGAGTCTCTCATGAGATATAGTTCGTTTCACCAATCGATGACTTTCTACAGTAATCTTTCAAAAATTTAAACGCAATTATCCAGTCAACAAACAGAATTTAAGATTCACTGTTTTGTATGCTTGTAGTACCCGAAGTGGAAAACGAAATCACGAAGTTTAAACTATGTACAACACTTACAAGGTATGACAAATTCTCGTAAAAGTTTTATCATCTTACTGTAGAGGGCTATTGTTTCGTGAAACCGACTATACCTCATGAGCTACTCGAGAACTCACATTTTTGTGCATAGAAATCATTAGAATCTCACGAGAAGCTCGCGGGAAAAGCTCATGAGGTGATATCATGAACGTTTGTGGGGATTTCTACCCCGCCTGGTCATTCGAGACGGAAATGTCAACTTTTTTAGGGCTAGAAAAAATGAGATAGAACTCTTCGTTTTACTTTGAACTCACCATTTTCGCTCGAAACGCAACTAAATATACAGCGAATTAGGGCAATATACACCTAAATGGGTTGCGTTGGACAGCGAACCCCATATTGCCCATATTTTTAGCTGTCAAATGCTCAAATGTCCATGATTGACGATCTTTTCGAAGAAGGAAACTGGCCAACCGCCAAACAGTTCTACAACCTCGAATTGAAGCTGGGAATCCCACGTTTCAGAGTGAGTTGTAGTTTGACCCGAGGAAGATTCCAAAGTATACCTATCGGTCGTTATCTGGGACAACAGAAATTCCGTTGGTTCAAACTAAAACACAGCAGATCATACCAGCATATAGTCTGTTTCACGCAACAATAGCCCTCTACAGTAAGCTTGCGAATCTTTCAAGCGAATTTTTGATATCTTCTAGGTATTGAAAATAGTTCAAACTTTGTGATTTTGTTCTCCACATTGGTTAACACGAGCCTAGAAAACAGTGAATCTTGAAGTGCGTCTGTTTAATGGATAAACAGCATTGAATATTCGAAAGATTACTGTAGAAAGTCATCGATTGGTGAAACGGACTATAGCTCCTTCCATTCGCACTGAGCCCTGTTGGCTTCGTGCCAGAATGTTCGGGTGACGACTTCTCAAAACAAACACATTATTCGTTTTTGAAAAGTTCCATCATTCACGTTTTGTAGTGAGATTAGAAAAGCCCTAACAGACATTCCCAAAGTTTTTAAAACTCCAACATTGTGAAAAACCACTGAAAGTTCAGAAACAAAAGTTTCCGAGCAGGTTTTCAATACAACCGTGTTCAGAAATATATCAATTGTACGTTTCATATTCGTGTTTCAGATTTTCTACCATCTATACCGCAACGGTATGCCCAGCGAGTAGAGAACGATACCATTTTCTCTGTCAAATGAATCTGTTATTTCAATCAAGCACAATATAATACGTTCATTCCACTTGCAAAAGCAGAACGTAAAGAGAGTGACCGACGCAGAGCGACCGGATGCTCAACAGTGAGAGAGTGTGTGGATGGAAGATATAGTTCCGGTCATTCTCACTGAGACTTGGCAGCGTGCCAATCAATATTCCAAGCTATATTTGACCACTTCGGAGTTTTTCGAAAAACCGCAGATTTTGGTTGACGGTTGTTAAGTTCCAGAAGAGCACGAAAATGAAATGAAATTCCTTGAATATTTATGTTTGCTCTGAGAAATACCAGTCCAAAAATCTTGGAAGGATGGGAATGGTTCTAGTGGGAATGAAACGAACTATACACAGACCGGCTGACCGCGAGTCATAGCCCATTCCGTGCGGGATTGATTGTACGACCACAAATTGACAAATTTTGTGTCACATTGTTCAAATCAGTAGTGTGTAAGGAACTGTGAAGCTACGTAGCAATCGTCCCAACCCCAAGAACACCTCATATGAATTTTTCATATGAGTTGTATGAACACCTCCTGAGGTACTCGTGAACTTCTGATGTTGAAGAATTTCAATCAATAGAATCTCATACGAAGTTCCTGAGATACTCCTCATGATGTATCTCATAAGGTTCTTTAGGATCGCTATAGTTCGTTTCACCCATCGATAGCAGCCAGGTACAGTACATTTTGGTGGACGCTCAGAACGATTGGCGCCAATTTTCTGCAATTGGCCAGCTATAAAAACGAGAGAGAATGCAGGTCAATGACGCGCAGACAGGCTAAGACAGTCTGCGTCTCTCTGACCTGCACACTCTCTCGTTCAGCCAATAAAAAATGGCTGGCCAATTGGCTGAAAATTGTCTGAGCGGAGTCAATTGTGTTGGAAAGTTTCCAACAATAACCGGTCTAATCAAAATTGTTACACAAGCTGGGTGGCGCGGCGACCACAAGCAAGCGGCCATCTGAACATGATTGCCAAAAAATAAAAATCAGTGATATCCAACCATCTTTTCTGACCGTTTTTAAAGCCAATTTTATCAAATAAAAAGTTGTTTGAATTATTCCCCGATTATGTGATAAATTTTTGAACACAAAATATGTGCAAAAACCTCAAATTAACCCCTTTTTGAATTTTTATTTGTAATGAAAAGACTGGCAAGCGGCCAGATCAGTCGCCTGCAGTATAGGGTGCGCTCGGCCAGCATGGCTGACTGCTATCGATGGGTGAAACGAACTATATCATGCCCGTGTTCTGTAGTTTGATGTTTTTTTTTCCGAATTCCGACGATTGCGGGATCAAACTACAAAAATGAAATTCTTCGGAAGTCTTGGAAATGTTCAGCGGAACTTTTTCAACTAGGCATACTAGTAAAACATTGGTCAGTATACTTTTGAAAAAAAAACATGTTTCAACTTTTATTTTCAAACGAACTGTAGACAAATTACAAACCATCATACTCCTCTCAAAACTCGGGGAAATATTATGAGACTTCAAACCAAAATCATAGAAATAGGTAGAAAACATAAAACATGATAAAACCGGATGAACTATTTACATCGATCTTTAAAAACTTTACAGAACAATAAATGAGAATATACATCATAAATGCGAACCTGGTCATCGAAACCATTTAAATCTCTAGGATAAAACTATTTTAAGCAGGCCGGCTCATACCGCCAACGTATAAAACATGATTATCGATTCTAGTCCAGTAAAATCAATCAATAACTATGTTTTGCACGTGTGTACAGCTTTTGAGAAACTGAATGAGTCAAAGTACAAACCGCCCTAAATTTATTCGACAAATTCATGATGAAAGATAGTACAGGGTTCAACCGAGACGAGGTGAATACAAAGTAATTCATTAAAGTACAGGTTTCTTCAAATGAATGAACACTAATCATTCAAGTGTGCTTTAACGTTTAGGTGGCTCTAGATTGCACTATGAACACTGAAGTTTTCTTGGAATGGTCAGAAATTGAGTAGTTCTGTAATCTTATTTGAAGTGCTAGTTTCAACCATTGTTGATGAATGACAACATGGAAACACTCTACATATCAGTATTTGTGAAGACTGAAAAAATCAACACGCAATTTGAAAGGTTTGCTTGGAAATTTCGAAAAAGAAATATGTCGTCAAAGATTGACTACTTTTCACAAATATTTCACTCAAGTACTACAAAACATTCAAACTAGCACTTTCTATTTCATAAGCCCGTGAGTTGTTGAAAACTGATAATTTCTGATAATACATTAAAAACGTGAAAATTGGTGAACAAGGAGTAATCACTGTAAATGAGTATAGTTCCGCTCATTCCCACTGAGACTTGGCAGCGTGCCAATAAATTTTTCAGGCTATTTTTTACCACTTTCGAGTTTTTCAAATAACTGCAAATCTATGTTAGCGGTTGTTCAGTCCCATAAGAACAAGTAAATGACGATATACCCTTGACTACGTATGTCTGTTCTAAGAAATAGTCATCCGAAAATCTTGGCACGATGCCAATGGGTCTCAGTGAGAATGAAACAAACTATAAATGACGTCAGATTTCTCTGTTTCTCTCACTTCTCTCCGTTTTCCGTGATCTCTCCGTTTTCCTTGTTCTCTGCCTCTAACTTCTTTCTGTCCTCTTCGTCTGAAATCAACGACAGGTCCGAATTTTGTAGAATCATAATTTGTAGTTTGGACTCAATACAAGGCAAAATTCACGACTTTCAACTGAAAAAGCGATGAGATCAAAAAGCAATGTTCAGGCCTGCCTTAAATCCTTAAAAAATATCAAACCCATATTCTACGTTTCGCTACAGCTGTGAGCGATTTTTGTATCTATACAATAAAGAATCAGTGATTGAAAGTACATGAGACCCAAATTATCCCACCATCAGTCAACTTCAATTTTTTGAATTCGATAATTTGAACATACTCCGTTTGAGATGGTATGAAATCTACGTACCCTGTGAGAGTACGGTTGCCAAAGTTGTTTAGAGCCCACAAGAGGTGAGGCTTGTACCACATTTTTTCTGGAGGGGGGGGGGCTATACTAGAATATCATTACAACTTACCCTTGAGGGCCCGCTCCTTCCATTGTGCCTTATTTGCGTGGAGGAATTTCATCCACGGAGTGGGGATCTCCAGTTTTCCACAGTAGTTCAACGGAAGACGACGGACATTGTTGGACGGGGTTACGGACGAATTTCGACGGGATCTGGAGAAAGATAGTATGTCATATCAATAGGGTGAGGATTACGGTAGCACTTTGAGGTTATTCATGTTATTCAATCAATTCACTGTCAATTCACATTCACCGAGAATCAAGTGTTTTGTCAAGTACATAGTTCTTATGGTATTTGTAAGGATTACGGTAGTTCAGGTAAGGATTACGGTAGTTATATGAAGAACAATGTCATCTCACGTGAGTCACGTTCACGTGATTCACGTTCACGTGACCCGACAACAGTTTTGTCAGTGATGACAGCGCGTTGCTGGGGATGGTTTCATATCAATAAGGTCAGAATCTTAGATAAAAACACGCGACCTCACGTGAGCTCAAGTGACCTACGTTCACGTGCACCAACTTACAGTTCAGGCAGTGGCGAGAGAGCATTGCTGGGGCTGGTGTCTCCATTTTGGTCGCCGCCTGGTGGGAAGAGAGAGTCGGAGGGTGGCAGAGAAACGAGAGGCTCCACCATCTTCGTCAGAAGTTCACCACACACTATCATGGTGGGCTCAACGATGAAATCGATAAAACCTGAAAGGACGGGTATTGATTGGTTGAGGAAAATTAGAAAAACTCAGTACACGGCTTTCAAAACAGGCAGATTGCATGTAGTACAACTAAAGTCTCACTGCTAGAAGCACGTTCGGCTCTGAAACAAAGCCGATAAGTTTAGGGTAGGACATTCGTACATCGAACTCTTTTCTACCTGACAATGTTTCCAGATGCATTCCATTCAAGCATGTTGGTAAAACTACGGCCCAACAAGATTTTCACATGAGATAACATTTCAAAATGTTAATAATTGAAATTATATTAATAATAATACAAAGTTACTCACCCAACTGACTGTCTGCCACATGTACCGTGTGTCTGTCGCAAAGAGGAGAGTACGGCAGACCCATTGAGGCTTCCATGTCACCTTACAAAATCAAGTTTATTTGTCATACGTTTGTAACCACCAAAATGTATTGCAAATCCAGTTACAGTCGGCATTAATATATCAATTAATGATCTTCGATCTTTATTTCATCCTCATTTAGTCCTATAACTTCTAATTCTGCACAGTTTACCACGTTTTTATGGTCAAAAGAAATAAATCATAACCACTTGAACGATGGTTTTGCCGGTAGCGTAACCAATGTTGCGGTTCCGCGGGGACCGTATACCGTAATTGACCTTGTCAAATACTGTTTCGAAATGATTTTTCTCTAAAAGTGCCGGTGCTAAAAGCTCAGAGGAACTTACCAGGTCTAGGTAATTTTCATATTGGTTCCACTGGGACCGTTACTAACCTTGTCTGAAGAACTCCTCCAACAGTCCCTGGGTCCATCTCTCATGGAGGTCCCATGTTTTGGCCGGATGCGAAATGTCACATGCGTGCACTATCAGACAGAGCGCCTTGTTCTTGTCGATTCTGAACAGGTTATTGATTATTGATTCGTTTCTGATCGATAGTATTGATTGACTGTTTGTTATGGATGACCTATGCCAGATAAACGCTCTGGTTCTTCAACAAAATATGCTTTCAACACCTTCAATCTTTCAAAATCACAAAATTCAGTATTTCGAATTAGGTTTTTTCCAGCTTTGTTGAGATATAACTTTGATGTGTGGATCAAATTGACTGTATATCATCATGAACTCACCCCTCGGGCAAACTGAGCATATTCTTCATCGTTTTGATTTGAACGAAATGAGTCGACATATCGGTTGCCAGAACTATTTCGATCACCATATTTCGGAGATCTCTGGAAAAGTCGATAATCATATTACAATTATTTAATAACAAGAACCGATTTATATCCAATCATCATTCGATTCGGCTGACTACGTGTTTTTTTTATCTAGTTTCTGGTTCAAAAAATCTCTATGGAATAATGAACGAAAAGTACACAACTACGATCCGCCAAAGAAGCTTTATGTACAACTACAAAACACAATTTATAAACTACAAGTATCGATTTTGTGCTCCAATTCATCCAAAATGTCCCACCTGAACTCGTCTCTGGTCAGATTGACGAAAATGTTTTTGTCCTCGTCCTTCATCAGACGGAAACACGACGAGACGTGGTGGTTCTCCAGAACACTTCGATCGTTGTACAGCAGGGCGAAATTCGATCTGAAACACAGACGCGGTTGTTGTTTTGTATGTTTTTTTGGTTTGTTTGTTGATTTTTCTCGAGATTGAAAAAAACACAGTTTTGATCCACAATATATGATAGATTTAGTTCAAATAAGACATGTTCAATCTCATTTCCAACTTTGAGCTGTTCGAATATTGATCTCCATACTTTGCGATTGAGCTAAATCTACACGAAATTACAGTCCTTACCAGCACATCAGAAGTTCATAACTACAGTACTTGATGATATTCAACCCGTCAATAACTCCGACTGTATACGAAAACACATCTAAACAAATAATTTTAGTATAGTGCTCTGAGATCAACGAAAATGTATTAACTGACCCCGACTGAATGTGGAAGTTGTTGGTGTGGCCCGTGTGCTCGTAGTCATGAATCAGAGCCCCGAAGAGAACCGCCAGAAGTTCCAGGTCACCCAGACTGTTCTGAAAAGATGTTGGTCCCAAATGGAATGAATCGAATGTTTTCCTTACCGAAGACTAAGTTCATTTAGAGTTTGTAATTCGATCTGACATGACCTTATTTTGACACGAGTTATCAACGCTTTTTTTCGTACTCTGTAGTACCATATTATACCAATAGTCCTACTTCAAGTATCGATTTAATCTTCACAGTTCGTGGTCTGATCTTATAGTTTTTAGTATGATTCTGTAGTTTGTAGTCTGATCTGCCCGCAAGTCCGGCCTGACTGTCTCAGGCACGGGGAGGAATAGTTCTAACACCAAATGCCAAAATTTCTCGAAAAATGAACGGTTTGCGCACATAATAGTGATAGATTTTTCATTTTCAGACAATTTGTTATTTTCATTCTTATTTGTTATGTTGTTGTTGTTGCCTATAAATATTTCATTTTATACGTGTTTTTGTTAGGTTATCCAGTTATTCCAAAATGAAAAGAATTTCAAATTACAGTCCTGATAAGAATCGATTAATGAAAAGTCGATATCAAATACTGAAAATCGATATCGGAATCCATATTTGATCCACGTTCACCTTTCCATTTGTTGAACAGTTCCACCACCAAATATGAACCGTTCCAACACAAAAGGTTGAAAATGAACGGGTGCAGCACCCCATTATAAACGGGTGTTGCTACCATGTGTCATTTGGTGTTGGAACCGTGCACGCCGGTGCCTAAGTACTCAACTCCACTTATTCCCTCCTCGATTCGTAATTGCAGTCTTACAACAGATCTACTAAAAAGTTCATAAAAGTGCATAAAGTCATTGTTTGATCTCAAAGTTTGTACTTTGATCTCTTACAAGTATAGTTTAAAGACAACAATCTACTTATTGTCCTAGTTTGGGGTCCGATATTGTAGTTTGTAGCCTAATCTCACCGCGAGTCCCGTCTGACTGAGCATGAAGTGGGAAGACTGAGTCACATCGGCCGAATGGACTACATTGTGGTACGGGTTGTTGTGCTTCGTGTAGCCCTGCTCTAAGGCGTGAAGGTAGTTCTCCAGAGGGGCTAGGGGGACCTGAAAAACATTTGAGGGTCATTGACAGTCCATAGTCAGATGTGTTGTCATGTGGTTTATTGGTTGAAAGATGGGTGGAGTCTAAAGTATAGCTAACAGAAAACCGGAACAAACTTACAAAGGACTAAACAGCCCCTGATAGATGTGTACTATGACGTTTACTTGTCGAGACAAGTATACAGTACTATGCGCAGTTTTCTACACCTTGAATCTTTTCACGCCGAATGAACACATTTCCTCATGTAATTTCTCAACATTCGCAGAGCTACTCGGACAAATTCAAATATTGATCCAAAATTCGTAGTTTGTATTCTGATTAAACATTAGACCATATATGAATCAATTCAAAGATTCTAGTTTGATATTACCGCGCTGCTCTTGTAAATTATTGACTTAACAGCCACAGTTTGTAGTCTGGTTTCACCGTACTTTCTGAGTTTATAGTCTGTCTCATCGTACTTTGATATTTGTAGTTTGATCTTCCCTGATCTACACGTACCTTGAACCTGTCCATGAATCCATATCTGTTGAACAACTCGAACCCCACGTATTTCAGTGCGTGGCCCTCGGAAATTTCGTTCAGAAGGAAAGGATCGAAAGACCACGAATTCACATCCTAGAAAATATAAAGTTTAACCATTTTTTTTCTATGTTTATGGTTATTTCATTTCGTTTACTTAGGTTAATTTTATTGTATTGACACATCTTCATCAAACTAGCCATCTCGTAAACAATTCTATCCGGGTGAAAAACTAAAAAATAGTATTCTGATGTAGAAAAACTGAGGAAAGCAAACCTCCGGGACCTTTTTCAAACTTTTTTGTTTTCACGTTTTTACTTGAGTACTAAACAAAGGTGAACTTTGTTTTTCACGTACCCGCATAAAGTCGGCAATTTCGTTGGGAATGGGGCACGGGACCGCCTGTTGTTTACGGAAAAGTCTGGAACTAGAGAGGATGACTACGGTAATCATTGTTTCTTCTGTGGTGCAGACACGCAGAGGAGGTCGGCGGGAGTAAGTGCAGAGAGAGAGAGAGGGAGAGAGAGAGAGTGGGTAAAAGATACGGTGAGAGAGTTGAAAATTAAGAGAAAAAGAGAGAGTGAGAAGAGGAGTAAAAATAAATGAATGCAGAGAGAAAGGAAACAGAGGAAGAAAGAGAGAAAGAGAGAGAGAGAGATTATACGTGTGACCTCCTCGAACAGTGAATTGAAAGGAAAGTAAACCAAGTTTAACAAAAACACAAACTTTAAACCATCACAATTTTTTGTAATAATAACCTCAAATTTTTAGCTAACAAAAGTGTTATGTTTCCGAATTGAAATAATAATATTCTTCTGCGAGACATCACACAAAAACAAGAGAGTACAGAGATGCAGACAACGAAAAACAATGCAGCCCACTTGTCGAAGAAGATGCCGGTTCGAATCGCGTTTGCCACCGATTTGAATTTCGGTTTTTCCCGCTTCTTTCCGGCGTTTTGGCGCGTAAATGTTGCTGCCAGCCACTCGCGAACCTGAACATTGAACTAAACTACAAACTACAATCACTTGTTTGATCTCAATCTCTTCACAAACACATGTAATCTATATTCATTATACTGGTAGTCAGTTGGATAGTCACGTGAAACATGTTAAACACAGCAGAACTCAGAAACGTGCAATGACCAAGTGCACGATGCCTCTTTAGACTGCTAACTTCACGTGACTATTCAATTTACTTCTAGTATATTAGGTGAAAACGCCGATTGTATGGTATAGGTCGGTCTCAGAGATTTCCCAGCTAATTGGCCAGCAACAAGAGCGAGAGAGCATGTAGGTCAATGAGGCCGCAGACAGGATATAGCAGTCTGCGTCTCTCTGGCGTGCACTCTCTCTCGCCGTGGCCAGTCGGGAACCTGAACACTGAACTAAACTACAAACTACAATCAGTTATTTGATCTCAATCTCTGTACAAACCCATGTAATCTACATGCAGTATTTGTTGTAAATATTCAGTTAGTTACATAATTGTGTTCTAAGTTAGTGGTGTGGAGGATTTAGTATACTCACACGCGGGGGTGAAAAGAAAAACTATACGTGCAACTTGGGTATAGGGAAAGGGGGGTGAGATGAAGTAAGGTTTCTCAGTACTATCTCACTGTTTGGTTACTTTCCCGTAAGTGGGGGGGGGGGGGGGGGGGAGTATACTCCCAACAGTCCCAACCAACTTAGTTATGCGGGGGGCTTAAGTATACTCTTTGCAACCCATTCGATCGCCTTTCATTATGATGTTATTATTAATCCCCTCTGCCAGCTCATACCGAAGCTGAAAGTTAAATGGAAGAGGGGGGGGGGGGGGGGGGGTTACGTATACTTTCCCACTTTTTACTTTTCTATATGTTATTATGTATATTCAATCTCCCACCTCATCCGGTACAGTTTCCGGTGTGACTTCCGCCAAATCATCGTCCTCGTCACATATTCGTCTGCAAATAAAGTTATCAAAGAAGATCGATTATGTGGTCCAATCCCAGCGCTTCGGTCCTTTAAACTGCATACATTTCCAATTGTAGTTTAAAGGACTGAAGCGTTGGGATCGGACCACATAATCGTCCTACTTTGAGGGAATAAAAGAAGTTATTCATTCTCACTGAAAAAATAACTGAAAGCCGATTTAGTATATATAGTTTATAGTTCGTTTCATTCCCACTGAGATCATTTGACAACGTTCCAAAGTTTCGGATGATCATTTATTAGATAAGACGTAGGTATTCTTAAGAATTTCTTTTGATTCACGTGTTCTGAACGAACGCTAACAGAGATTTCCAGTTGTTTGAAAATTTCGAAGTGATGAAAAAAATGCCTGAAAATGCATTGGTACGCTGCCAAGTCTCAGTAAGAATGACCGGAACTATATAATACTGTGATAGAGCTTTCATCATTTCTACCAAGACATGTACAGTTACAAAACTTACCGTGCCGTTAGTTACTCACATGTTACCAGAGAAGTACCAACTCTCAACTTGGATCGCGCTTTTAGTGCGTTGTATTTTTGCCAGTTGAAATTGAAAATTCACTGCAGCCCCCCTGTTGAAGTTTGAAAAGTCATGGGAAAGTTCAATTGTGCCTTCTAGCAGCCTCAGTAAAAATAATGTGAACTATTGGGCTACCGGGTCTGTCAGTGATTTGATCTGTCAGTGATTTGCACAATGTCATTTGTAGTTAGATCTCAACTAGTTTGCTGTCTTTGTTGGTCAAATAACGACTCTACCTGGTCACGTCTTGAAGGGGGGCTGCAGTGAATTTTCAAATGAAAGATCGAGCTGAGACAACTCGATATATGTCTTTTTCTTACTGTAATGTCCAATTTAAAACTCCGTTTTCAACATTTCACTCATTTTTTGCATACTGTCAGAGACGCAGATGAAATCTGCGTCTCTGACAGTATGCAAAATTTTTTTTCAATTGCAGGTTAAAGGACCAATGTCACGGGATGGGTCCACGTAATCGTCCCGCTTTAGAACGTCAATGTTACCGAATAAGTTTTTGTTTGTTCCTTACAGTTTGTAGTCTGATTTCAACTAGTTTACTGTCTTCGTTGGGAAAATAGAGGATGTGTTTTTGTAGTTTGTAGTCTAACCTGGTCTCGTCCATATACGCTGTTTCCAGCACAAGGGCGGCATACTCGATATTTCTTTTGAGATCCTCCAATGGAAGTTGACCACTGTTCAATTGGTGCAGAATGTAGCGGAGTCTGGAAGAAGGGAGGGTTATCTCTCTTCTAGTTTTCTATAACTTTCTCTCTATTCTTTTCTCCCTAGTCTCATTTCTTTTTCTATCACCCTATCTCTCTCTATCTTCTCTCTCTCGTCTCTATCCTTTTCTATCCTTCTCTGTTTGCATCTCTTTCTCTCTGTATTCATCTTCTCTGCTCTCTCTCTCTCTCTATTTTTCCTGGATTTTCTGTGGGTCTCATTCTATCTCTATATTTCATTTCTGTTACCCTTATTTTTACCCTTTTCTCTAGTCTTCTCTCTCTCTCTCTCTCTCTCTCTCTCTCTCTCTCTTTCTCTCTCTCTCTCTCTTTCTCTCTCCCTCTCTCTCTCCCTCTCTCCCTCTCTCTCTCTCTCTCTCTCTCTCTCTCTCTCTCTCTCTCTCTCTCTCTCTCTCTCTACCTGCAGGAGTGTTTTCTCAACACTAGTTGATAGAACCCAAAAGTGTCTCCCACAATCATCATCTCTTGAAACATTCAATCTAACAACAAGTCATCATCAACCAACAAACACAGTTATGTACTCTGCATGAAACATTGAGACGTGGAAACGTGAGAAAGTTACGTAAATGTGGAGAACACAAGAAACATAAACTTTCATTCTTGTCAACCCAGTCTCAGATATACAGCACATATAATCGTCGCCAGCGGAAAGGCGAAAGGGTACTGTTTATCTCACTTTCCGCTGTGTGCATGCTGCATGCTGATTATGTGCTCTGACAGCGCAATGGTTAGCGCCCTGCTACAAATCTTTTGCTCGCAGGTTCGATTCGGGGGAGAGACAAACATTTATAAATGAAGGTTTCTATCACACGTTTAGGTGTCGTGTATCAAAGCCTATGTTGTTGTAATAAAAGCGATGAGATACACTAATGTTACTTGGAAGATTTCTAGAGCTAAATCGGATAAATCTGCTCATTTCAGCTAAGCGCATGACGAAGAACTCCAAAACACTTCACTTAATTGCTCGGTGAGAAAAAACTTTGGTCCAATGTAAACATGTTGTAGAAGTTAAGATTATTAATATTCGATGAAGTACTAGTATTTCGAAACCTATGTACGTACGTATAGGAGGAGGGTGACGAAATGGCGCTATCACAGAAACTATCACCATCCTGCGATTCACAGCTCTAGTGAACGTTTAAAGAAGGACGATTACGTGGACCAATCTCGTGTCAACGGTCCTTTAAACTGCAATTGAAAAGTGTATTGCGGTTCAAAGGACTGAAGCGTCGGCATTTGATCACATAGTCGTGCATATTCACAAGTTATTATACAATACCTGCTGGATAGATTTGTTTCTCATTTTACATTTGAAAGTTGAAACCTAACTTGAAACGTAGAACCGTATCCAAAAAACAAACCACAAAGATATTCGGTCACTTCAACTATAGAACTCGGGCTGGAACTTAAAGAAGGACGATTATGTGGACCAATCCCGTGACATCGGTCCTTTAAACTGCAATTGAAAAATATATTGCGGTTTAAAGGACTGAAGCGTTGCGATTGGACCACATAATCGTCCTTCTTTAATCTATTGTACCTATAGAAAATTATCGAATAATCGTCGTAGTTTGATCTCGTTACACGCCATAATTCACGAATTTCGATCAAAACGGAACGAGATCAAACTACAAATACAGCGGCATAGAGCAACATATTCTTATTTAGTATACTCTACCAATCGAGGTGGTTCTACAGTAATCCGTCAAGTATTCAGGAGGCTTTTTCTGATGGTGAAATCTTTATTTTGGTTTAAATTTTTTAGAGTTTGTGTTGGTAAAGGTTTAGAATAAATACACTACTAAATTTTGGGAAGAAAATCCAAAAACGCCAAAACACTAAACTTTGACCTGGAAGTAGGAGCATACTACTGTAGAGGGTTATAAGTGGGTGGAACAAACTATAAAACCGAATGAAAGCTAGACAGGAGCTAGAGACAACGGAAAAATGAGAGAGCGCAGACATGAAAATGGATCAATTGAGGGAAACCAGGATGATAAGAAGATATGGGATGGGATGTTTTCGGGAGACTCTTTACGGTTGCTATGGACACTAAATAGGAGGGGGAGAGAGAGAGAGAGAGAGAGAGAGAGAGAGAGAGAGAGAGAGAGAGAGAGAGAGAGAGAGAAAGAGAGAGAGAGAGAGAGAGAGAAAGAGAGAGAGAGAGAGGGAGATAGAGAAAGAGAGAGAGAGAGAGAGAGAGAGAGAGAGAGAGTGAGAGAGAAGAGAGAGAGAGAGGGGAGAGGGAGATATAGGTAAATTAGACGTGTTTTTACAACTGTTCTCATCACTAGAAGACGCAATGAAAACTGAAAAAGCTAGACATTTCTCCACGAATAAAAGTGAATCATTCGAAAATGAAAAAAGCGATCTATGTTTGATGTTTTGCGTTCGGAACCACGTTGATGAGATGTGAAATATGAAAAAGAAAATATTATAGATTGATATAAATTGTAGTCGTAGAGGGAGGGTACTGTATATCACAATTTCCGCTGTGTCCGCACACATGTCTTCGATTCCTAAATCGGTTATGTACTCTCGTAGCGCAAAAGTTAGCGCCCAGCTACGAAAATTTGGACGCAGGTTCGATTCCTGCAAGATACAAAAGTTTATAATTTTGGCAACCCCTATAACAACGATCTCAATTACTTCTCACCAAGTAAGCATTGTATTTCGGGAAAAAGACACATAGAAGAAACAGAAAACTTTAAAAAAAACAAGTTATTAATAACTATATACAAAACAAAACTTATTCGAACCAAGTAACAATTATATTTCAATGTATACTAGAAGTGAATTGAACAGTGACGTGGAGTTAGCATTCTAATTAGGAATCGTGCACTTTGTCATTGCACGTTTTTCAGTTCTGCTGTGTTTAAAGAAGGATAATCCGATCGCAACGCTTCAGTCCTTTAACTGCAATACATTTCTCAATTGCAGTTTAAAGGACCGTTGACACGGGATTGGTCCACATAATCGTCCTACTTTAAACAAGGATGAAAACCACGCCCAACGAACAATCGTGCACTTTTTCATTGCACGTTTCTGAGTTCTGCTGTGTACATGTTGCACGCGACTGTGCAAGTGACCAACAGTATAGTTGAATGTGGTTTATAGTATGATGTTGTGTTTCGTTGTAGATGATGATTACGGGGAAATAGTTTGATGAAAAGGTGAGACCGCAATTTGTGAATAATGGTCAGGCGATGACACGCGATAGACAAACATCAACATTCTCTTTTTCTCTCTGTCTCTATTTCTCTCTCTCCCTTTCTCTTCCTCTCTCTCTTCCCTCTCAACCCTCTTTTCCATTTCTCTCTATCTCTCTCTATCTATATTCTTTCCTCTTGCTCTGCCGCTCTTTCCCTCTCTTTATCTCTCTTTCTCTCTCTCTCTCTCTTTTCCTTCTTTCTATACCCTCTCTTCCCCTCCCCCTCTCTCTCTTTCTCTGTCCCTCTCTCCCCCTCCCTCCCTCCTTACTTTTCGAGAGATTCCAAAGCTGGCGCCGTATCCAACTCCCTCTCCTTTGCAATAGATTCATTCCTTCTCAATAGAGTTGTAGGTCTCGACGTGGCATCAACTGAAAACACAGCACAAAATTAGAACGTCACTAATTTTTCTATGACTTTTGATCTTATTTCAACTATTATCTAGGTTTTTAACTAAGTATTTTACTATATTCATATTTTCTAATGACTATTCATAGAACGAATGATGCATAATCATGGCATCCTCATCCGACCCTGCGTCTCTCGCTTTCTCTCACTATTTCGCGCTGTGTTCCGGCAGGATGTGAGAGCAGAGAAATAGCGTATGTTTTAGGAGACGCAGGTTGGGATAATTAAAAAAATTCTTCAAAATGCCTATGATTAAAGTTTAGTGAATGCTAACTGAAACTGTGAAAACGGTTGTTCTTTGAATCTTCGATAGTAGTGTAGTTTTGTCATTTCAGTGTGTATCTCAAACCATTTGTTTATTTTTTATAACAATTAGGACTTCTCGAAAGAAGTTTGTTGTGCGCTCAAAAACAGCTAGGTTTGTGTAATCTTTTTTCAATTTGAAATACTTGCAACTTTCTCACGTAGTTTGGCTCAGTTAGTGCTAAATACAATATATTCTTATAAACTATTTTTCCTTAAATTTGTGCTTCGTTTGAAAACCATGCCGCTACACTACACTTACACAACAGAAAACATTAAAAAACAATCTGACGCAATTTTTTCCTACACATTGAATACTGCGATATTTTAACTTGAACCATCTCACTCGCACTGGAAACACAAACGTCTACAGGGAAGAATACCGAAGTTGTATTTTTCCTTATTTCTGCGAAGGAGAGGGGGGGGGGGGCGAAAGTATAATTTTCCAAGATTTTCATTACCATCGGTGCTGGTAGACTGTATATTCATGACGGAAAATACGAGCATTTGCCATGCACTCTATTTCATGGAATAAATGTAGTATCGAAGGCTGAAAACAGGAAAAATCTATAATTTTCACATTTTTCGCGTGAACAAATTTGGCGAGTTTGAGAATGAGAACAAGGTTAACCGGAAAGTATTCGTAAATCTAAAAAACTAGTCTTCTTTTACTTGAGGAAACCTAAATTGAGCAGAAACCGACACATGGTGCTAAATATTGAATTTCGGAACAAATATAAAAATGAATAATAGTAGTAATAATGATTATTAACTTTCCTATACCAACTTGGAAAGGAAATTAATAAGAGGAGGTTTTCACGTTTTTCATGTAACCAAAGTTGGCGAGTTCAAGAAAATGAACAATGTCCTCCAAAAACTTCTAAAACAATTTACATCTAAGAAGTAATGATACACGGGTTGAATCGTTAAGTGTACTCTATAAGTAGAAGAAAAATATTGTTTGAAACCGTTTTACTGAAAACGTTTGTCACGTCTGGGAAGAGTGAAGAGGCAGTGATAGAGAGAAGTTGACATAGGAAGAGAGAAAATTACAGAGAAAAGAAAGAGATAGAGATAGAGAGAAAGAGATAGAGAAAGAGATAGAAAGAGAGAGAGGGAGAGAGAGAGAAACAGAGAGAGAAAGAGATAGAGAGATAGAGAGAGAGAGGGAGAGAGCGAGGGAAGAGTGAATTGAGCAGAAAATGAGACAATGTGAGATTCAAGAAAGAACAAAACGTGCCATTCGAAAGAGCACATTCACAATGTTAATAAGCAGTTGCAGATAATCTAGTCAAATTGAAGATAGATGCACAAACCAATTTTTTTGAACAGAAAAAGACAGAGATAAACGATAGAGAAATAGATAAGAGAGAGAGGAAAAAAGTAGACATCGTATGAAATCGTTGTGCATGTACTTGGTTATGTTTTCTTTTCTATGTCTTTATTTCTACAGTTGCAAACTGAGGTTACCAATCAGTTTTACAAGGTGCAAAATATGAGTTTTTAAACCATTCAAGTTTTTTCACTGTACTGGGTATTTATGACATTTGCCCACTAAACACTCTGTGCAGACAGTTTCCATCAGAAAACTCGATGAAAAAGTATAATTAATGAAAAGTGTTTTTGCTTTTGAATGGAAAAAAAACATACCAATGCTCTAAGTACTTAGAAAGTTCAACAATGAAGGGGCAGAATCTTAATATGGTTGTGATGTGTAATTGTTCGATTTCGCCAAGTTCACGTGGACGATTATAGAAACACTTTGGCCAACTTTGATGGAATATTAATAAATCTCAGCCAATATGTATTCTTCACATTCTATCGCAAATGTCGAAAATGAATAAAAAGTGTATTCATTGTTAAAAGGAAAATATCGTGAGAAAGCCATAAGATAACTTGGCTAGTTGGAACTCACAGTGAACTATTGTCAATAGCGGAATAAAATAAACAAGTTCAATAATATTGATATATTGTCTTATATTTTCTATCCAGATTTGCCACAGGCATGCTTAAAATGTTTTTTTGTCAACTGTTCTAGACGATTTTACTTTCCATATAATTCCCCGTATGTTACACGTCAAAAGAGAAAAGTCGGAAATCTTCTGAACTTTGGCGCAAAAAAATGTGACAACAAAGAGTGTGACTAATACATACACAGACGAAAGACTCCGACAAATGACTAAAATGAGGTACGTATAAAAACAACAACAATGTTTTTCAGATCTTAGTCATCGAATTCTATAGCAAACCAGCACGTCCCGCAGAGAGGATTCACGTGAAAACACGTGATTACAGTATATAAATTATATGTTTGTATAGCATTGCTTTGGGTAGTGAAAATAATGTCACGTTTATCACAGAAAACACGTGAGAGCAGAACAAAAACCAAATTGGATCAGTTTCTACATGTATGGTTCGGTAAAATCACGTAACCACTGTAGGAATATGTGTTTGATATCCAACTAAAAACACCAATAGTTATGCACAGTTGTTGTTTTGAACTTGCAGATAGTTCGCACCATTTGTGTCCTAGCGTTACTTCAAATTACGTGAAAAAACGTGAATGACGCCAGAACAACAATCTATCCTGTTGATTACATGTTGAGAGGGGGTGGGTGAACGCTACAATTCTTACTAGATTTTTTGTAAACTTTCATCTGAAATCACGTGAAACACGTGAATAACATGAGTATCAAACTGAATACAACAATATGCCAACTTTATATATGTCAACTCTAAGGAAATTGTGGTCAAATCACGTGAAAACATGTGAAAATAGGCATATATCCTGTGTTGATTACGTGTTGAGAGGGAGTGGGTTGAACAATATAATTCATCATTTGTCTAGGCAACTGTTCATTTTCATTGCAACTCATTTCCGACTGAAATAATAACAGAAAAACAGTGATAAAACAGGGTTAAGGAAAACAAAACATCAAAAAATAAAGTGGATTGTATATAAAATTGTAGTTAAGTGCAGAGTAATGTGAAACGTAGAATGTGTGTGTAGCACGTAGCCAACTTTCGTATTCTTATAAAACAATCGGAAATTGAAGTTCTTTTGGAGTTTATAAAATTTATTTGTGATTGTCACGTTTTTTATTTGTGATTGTCACGTTTTTTATTTTGTGCTCATAGTTTTACGTAATCCATGGAACCCGAAAATAATCGAATTTCGACTTACTATTTCGAAAGAATTTCGACTAAAACAATAAAGAAACACAGCAAAAAAACAGGTTTGACGATAAAAAATTGAGATAGAAACTTTTCAATATGAACAACCGTAAAGTTCATTGGTAACGATGATCCTTTTTTCGAAATTTTGTGTAGAAGTTAACGTTATACGTCATTTTTACCTTAGACTACTGGAAGTGGGTAGTTTTCTCTACAAAAAGTGACTGTTTTTAAATAATAAGAGTATTTTCGGGTATGTCCTAGATACCCAGATAATGAATTTGGCATTGAACGAGTTCAAAAAGCTAGTCTGTCCAAAATTCATTCAAACTAATTTCTAGTTAAAAACACAGATATGTTCCAAATAGATAACGAGCAAAAATGCAGTAAATAAAAAAGTAGGTTGAAACTGTACAGTACTGGCTCATTAAAACTGGCTGAAGTGAAAGAACATAAAACCACAAAATTTCATGGAAATTTGGGTATTACGCACCACGTAGTTGCGTTTGCAAACCATAAAAAGGGAAATAATCCTATTTGAAGAGTTTAACTACCCACACTCCTCTTCGATAACGGTTTATGACATCATTCGGGTTAATACTGAAAGTACATTATCGTAAAGTTGGAAAAAGTTGAAATCTCCGAATAAAATTGAAAATCATGGCAACGACTTTGCGAATTTCGAGGTTGTTGGAAAGATCGTGAACCTTGTTTTGAAAAAAATTTCGTTTTAGAGCAATAGAAGTCAATTTGAAGTATTTTGTGTACAAACGCGAGTTGGAAAAAGTTCACTTTAACCAAACTTTCAACCAAAACAAGAAGTCATTTATGCTTTGAAGCGGATATGAACGGAATTTGACCCGAAAAGTTGTGCTTCTAACTAATTTAGTTGACAATACATGGATAATGAGTTACATAAAACAAATGATCCAACGGTGTTTTAATAAATTGAAAAAAAAACTTCAAACGGAGTTACATTAAATGAAGTGTACAACATTAACATTGTATTGAAAACTGAACAAAAGTAAAACAATTGATTTTTCCCAAATAAGATGTATATTGAATCAAAAGTTTCAAAAATTGAATATATTTTTGATGTTCATTTTTGATTTCTAAAAGTCAAAGATGCGTTTTGCCGCCGCAAAAGTTTATTTACCCAAGCACATCAAGTAATAGTAGATAGCACGAAATTTGACCTTTTTCAAACAAAGCAAACGAAAAGTTGAAGTAGTGAAATTGTGAATAATTAGAAAGTGTTTGATTGTACAAAAGGCATACGCTTATACAGAATATACTTTCAAAATATGGAATCAGAAGTTAATAAAACTGATGCAAACGAAAAAAAAACTTAAGCGAGCGGAAAAACAACTAAAACATTCACCTATTTTATGTAATAAAGATGTTTCTGGTTGAAAGTTCCATGGATGTTCTGAACGTGAGAAATAACACACAATGAAGGTCAACAGCTGACATTGAGGTTGAGTTAGAGAGAGAGAGAAAGAGAGAGAAAAAGAGAGAGAGAGAATAGGTAAAAAAGAAGAGAAAAGAAATAATAGGATATTATATCCTATTCTATTCTAAACTTATATTCTACATGTTGTTAATACAGTCAAATAATACATTCCATATTCTATACTTTTTGTTTCTACAGCCCACAATTTGAGAATTCGACGGATAAAAGAATATTCAACTCCCCAAGGGCGAGAATTCCGTTTCGTGTCGGAAACGTTTCAGCATACAATTTTGAGCAATAAATATATTGAAGGTCGAATTGTAAAAGTGCAAAATTTTCTCTACTACAGCAATGACTCTGAAAAATTGTTGCAACTTAAAATACCGGGGTCAGCCAGATGTCGCCTGTACTGTTTGAAGTTCATAAGGAATAGAATAGAATAGAATAGATTTATTCAACATGTGACTTTCCACATTTTGAAATGTGGCACTCCAATTGTTGGATAAAAGAAGGAAAAAAATAGATGGAAAGAATGGTATCACTGTTACGCGCTTGTAGTTATAGACGGATGCAATTAGCAGTGTAGTACGATTGAACGGTGATTGTACCTGTTTTTGTAGTGACGTTATTATTATGAAACACTTTGATGCAGGCTAAACCTACACCAGTATTTTGGCCTGCATCTTCTCCGGTATTCTAAGCTGCCAGCGTTTTCACAGGAATTTGAAGAGAATTTGATAAGAAAGAGAACTCCCCGGGGTGAAAAATCCCGTTTAATGCTCGAATCTGCACGTCCTCTCAGCTGATTTATCTTCATGTCTGTTGCAGTTTTGGAAATTTCTCTCAAAGTTATTGAAAATTCACTGAATTTCACATATTGTACTAATTTAAGTTGATTATATTTCGGTACTTAATCATTCACAAAACTTTTCGATGTTTTGAATCATCAAATAGTTTCACATTATTCCATAGAAAGATGTAATAATAACGAAATTAGAAAATGTAAAACTTATAATAAAACGCGAGTTGTGAAACTGAAATAAACTGTAAAGTGTTACCACAAACTGAAACAGATTCGAGAAAGGAATGAAAACATTTTTTTCCCGTAAGGTTTACTGGTCTCAGTGTTTCCATCGATCATCTGACCTTTCTCAGTACTTTGTAGTCTGCTCAACGACCCTTCGTAGTAGGTTGTACATTCAACTTACAATCCTTATGGTAATACGTTTTGCCATAGAATCTCGGTAATAACTCAATTAGGTAATTTTCACAATATTCTGTTATTAAATCGTGAAAAGAGAACGTGAAAACATAAAACTGAAAAATATTGACAGGATTGTGTACAAATAACTGAAAGTAACGAAATCTGGAAATTTCGGAGTAGGCAAGTAAATTGGTGAGAAGTCGGCTAAGCAATTGGATAATTGAGCCGGAGTTAATGATAGGCTAGAAAGAGAGAGAGGGAGAGAGAGAGAGAGGGGAAGAGAAAGAGAGAGAGGAGAGCAGGAGAAAGAGCGTGAGAGAAACAGAGAGAGAAAAAAAGAGACAGAAATATATAAAATGAGCAAACGGAATTAGATCCTAGGGATGAGTGCCTTATAAGGCAGATGAGAACATCTTGAATAGGGACCTCAAAGGCTCTCAATACTACTTGAACAGGTAATGAAAAAGCGAGATGGCAATGAGAGAGGGGGTGGGGAGAGAGAGAAAGAGAGAAACAGAGAAAGAGAGAGAGAAAGAGAGAGAGAAAGAAAGAGAGAGGAAGAGAGAGAGAGAAGACATAGAAAGAGAGGGAGAGGTTATCCCAGAAAGAAAGCTGTAGTACAATAGCCTATCGTTATAGGGGGTGCGAAATTAATAAATTGTCGTCTCTCCGCCGGAATCGAACCTGCGACCAAAAGATTTTTACCTGGGCGGTAACAACCGCGCCACGAAAGTCATGTTCGACACATTTTCGAATCGAAAACGTGTGTCCGTACACGGCGAAAACTGAGATATACAGTACCGTTCCGCCTTTCCGTTAGTGACGACTAAATGCAAAATATAACTCTGCGTCTCTTCTAACACACACTATTTCTCATTCTCTCTGACCACCAAAAAAACCAGTTCTGCGAAATAATGTGGAGAATATCAAAGTGCACGGACATCTATGCATACGTTTTCTACAAACTGTGAATTGTCATGTTTCATACATGGAAAGGGAAGAGGTGCGGGGGTTTGTGCGAATATGTTTCATAATTATAGTGTAATATAAGATAATATATAATACAATATTAATTGTTATTATATTGATTCATGCATATTATATATACATTGTAAGTGGAGATGCGCGGGGGTTTGTGCGAATATGTTTTGTCCAATAAAAGAACATAAATCAGTGATATGAGAGGGCTAGAGAGAGGCAAATTAGATTTGGGTTCTGGGGGAAAAGAGGGAGGAAGAGAAAACAGAGAGAGGGAGAGAGAGGGAGAGAGAGGAAGAAGGACAGAGAGAGGGAGGAGAGGGTGAGGGACGGAAATAGGGAGGGGGGTCAGAGAGATAGAATACATAATACATAGATGGAGAAAAGAGGGGGAGAGAAGCAGAGAAGAGGAGAAAAGATTAAGAGAGGAGAGAGAGAGAGAGAAATAGAGAAAAAGAGAGAGCGAGAGACTGAAACGAAGAGAGAGGAGAGAGGAAGAGCGAGAGAGAGAGAGAGAGAGAATTAGAGAAATAGAGAGACAAATCCCCGAACCCCTCGTAGTTTCCCTCTCTCTTTCAGTTCATTCCATGTCCTATTCCAACTAGCAATTAACCACACACCCATCCGACTATTTTGATGCGCAAATTGGCCTCGCCAAAACTGCCATGTTTTAAGCGAATGCCTCAGGCATATTGAACAGTTAGAGTATACTGTAGCTGTAGTTTTCTGCTGTGTTATCGCAATTTGCAATAGTATGAGGCTCATTGAATGTTGGAAGTTTACTGTAGCTGTAGTTTCATGATGTGTTAGGATAGTAATGAATCGTTCAATGACCAAAGTACAGTGTGGCTATAGTTTCTGCTGTGTGAAGATGTTCATAGTTTTGAGCTACTGGTTAGGTTTCTAGTGAAATTGACTCGCGCTCATTGAATAGTTGGAGTTGACTCGGGCTCATCGGATTATTTTTCAATTCTCGATGTTCGTAGTCAAGGGCTGATGTAAGAATGGTATTGTCAGATGTTCATTCGATAGTCGAAAGACACTGTAGCTATATTTTCGGGAAAACTGAAGTATCGCCGCCCACTTTAGTTGCCCCCCCCCCGTAGCACTTCAACTCCCCACCCAAGCTGAAACGTGAGAATCTAGGAAGGGGGGCAAAATTTCACTCCGACATTTACCATTTACCCCCCACCTGAGGCGGCGGGGGTAGAACTTCAATGGTGGGGAGGGGGGGGGGAAACTTGAAGAGCGGGGGGCTTATTTTTAATACCGAAAATGTTTACTTGTTAACCCCCATCCTCAAACTTTTGTATTGCAGGTGATGAATTGAAGTATGGGGGGGGGGTCAAACTACAATTCCCCAAACGCAATACAAATTCAGGAAGGTGGGGGGGGGGTGAATAGTCAATGTTCCCATATTTTCTGATGTGCGAAGAGAATGAATTGGTTCGATACAAATTTTTCCCATTCTGCGTCTAACGCTTCGTGCACTATTTTGATGCGCAATTGGCCTCTGATTGTGGAAAGTATACGGAGGGTATAGTTTTCTGATGTGTAGAGGTCTTTGTAAGAAACGTCGTGAGATTCATTGGGATAAATTACAAAAACTGAAGATAAGATTATAGCCTATAAATAGCATCAAATAGTCTTTCAAGAACGCTCGTTGAACAAATTAGGTACACTTTTTATTCACGAATTTCGACCGAAAAAGCAACTGAATCAAACTACAAACACAGCTAAAAGGAAATACACCGTATCTACCAGGTTTTCTTCATTCGGTGTTCGCGAAAAGAAGGATATACTGGTTAGTCGATTGCACAGTCATGTGAAACATGTTGAACACAGCAGAACTCAGAAACGTGCAATGATAAAATGCACGATGCCTCATTAGAATGCTAAATTTACTTGACTATGGAATTTACTCCTAGTTTACACCGATCTATCATGTCGTCTTTGAGCTGGTATTGGGGGAGAGTAGACGATAAATCATGCACCTACCTCTAACCTCGCGGGAGACGCCGGGGTGTATGGAACGGAGATGCTGACCTTGGCGCTGGCGCCTCGCCCATAGGCGCAGGCGCCCGGGTGGCGCCGCGCCAACAGCCACTGAACGGACTGCAGCAGCCACCGCTCATGTCATCTGGGATGAGAGAAGAAATAGTAAAGAGAGAAGAGAGAAAGACAGAACAAAAAAACAATAATTGAAAAGGTAACAAAAAGGGTGAGAGAAAAAAGCTAAAATGAAAAGTGTGAAGTAACAAAAACGTAATATAAAGAGTTGGGATGTTTTCTTGAAGAAATTTTCTGTGTTTTTCTGAATTACTTTCTCTAAAATATTTTTTTCTCTAAAATATTTAGTTTTGGTAAGTCTTGATAAATGAAAGAGAATAGTCGAAATTTGTAAAAGAATAGAGAAGGAAAATTTTTTTACGTTCCGCCTCAGTCTCGAAAAATCAAATTGAGCTTTTGAGCAGAGCAGCAAGGGCGACGCAACAACAAGTAAAAAGGGCTAATTACGTCAAGTGTAGAATAACAGAACACAAAGTGATCCTAAAAAGAGCAAAACAAAGTTGTAGAGTCTGCAAAATTAGTTTATCGAAACAGTTTAGACAGCTGTTTTACGGTTTCGTCGGTAAAACTTTTCACGGTTTTTGATAGACTTTTGCCGCGAGAAAACGAGACATCAAGAGAGATAGATGGAAAAAGATGGAGAGAGACAAAGATATAAGAGGGAGAGAGAGAAAGATGAAAAAATATATAAAGAGAGAGAGAGAGAGACAAACCCACGGAAAATAAGATATTTTAATATTTCAATAACTCTAATTCATCGAAATAAGTTATTAAGAATATCATAAAAAGCAATAAAATAAGAAAAACGCTATAACGTAATAACCGTTACTGTTGAACATTTTTTACGGATTTTTCAAAGTAGAATAAGCAATTTATTATAAAAGTAAGAAATTTAAATGTTAACTTTATTGAAATAAAAAAACTTGCTATTTGAAATTGAAATATTAAAAAGGGAGGAATTGGAATATTGTGGTTGATGAGGATGAGAAAGTATACGCAT